>VFFE01007119.1:736773-875484 GCA_008921705.1 Burhinus oedicnemus | reverse complement strand
ACATGGATTAAAGCAGAGCTATTTCCATTAAAAATTAAAAAAAAAAAAAAAAGAAAAAAGAAGAAAAAAGGGAAGAAAGGAAATAAAGGAAATCTAGCTCAGAGATGCATTAACAGATCGCTTTGAGTAACAAGGCAGCAGAGTTTATGGCACAAAACATGAACCTTATTTAGAAAGCATTTGGTCGGGGTTGATAATACACAGTATCGCCAGAGACCGGTGCAGCTGCTGCTGCTCTGCTGCCTGTGGTTGAACTGTCTTCCATGTAGTGCTGATTTACTGTACAATTAAGACAATGTCTACGAGATCTAAAGCAAGTACCTACTTCCAGGGGGATACTCCTAGATCTAGTTATTATCATGCCAGCACATGAAGTATCTCTTTCCAAACAAGCACCCAAGCCCTGCTGACAGTCCCCTGACAAAAGGCACAATCCTGCGCAGCGCTGGGGATGCTCAGTTCCCACCGAATTCGCTCGAGGATGAAGGCGCTTATTGCATTGCAGAAAGCGTTCAAAGGCTATAGCATTCAGAGCTCAGCACCTTTCAGGATCCGGTCCAAAGCCCATTTCCATTCGGAATTAAGAGCAAGCACTTTTTTTTTTCCTTTTCTGATGAGTGAATCAAATAAATGGACTGAGAGTTATTTCTCCCCTGAATATTTTTTGTGCTTTTGAAAGATTCTGCTGGCAGACTGATTGCTCTGGAATATTTAATTTACTTACTTATTTTTTAAATTTATGCTGCATGTTCATTCACTATTCTCTAGGTATGCAGACAAGGAAAATATATACATATCTTTTTTGAAATACGCCATGTCACAAATCTAGACAAACAAGGCTAAAGGAAAGGTAGAAAGCGTCCTGAAAGGAAAGGCTGAGATGTAAGCACAGCAATGCTCGGATCTTCTCGTTGCTTGGCAAACGGGGTCAATACAAAAAACCCTGCCATTACATATGGGGAAATAGAGACACAGAGTCTGGCTGCAACCTACCCCACATCTCTGAGCATTTGGAGCAGCGTTAAGAGTATAGTCAAGTGGTCCCTGGTCCAAAGTGGTGTCCCAGTATCAAGACCTTGGGGTTTTTTCCCCCATTAGAGGCTGTGATTAGGCCCTCTGCAACTTCCCTACGGCCAGCCTAGGAATCGCCTGCCTGTTCCAGGGCTCCATTGACAAGTTGCTCTAGAAAACCAAGCTATCTTTTAATTTTACATTTGTTACAAAAGGTAGGTACAAATCAAAACAGTTGCAAAAATATTGGCTCTGTAGCATAATTAAGTACATAGATGTTTAAAATTCATGCTTGTGCCAATGATTGATTGCCAAGAAAAAAAAAAAGCAGCAAGTGAGTTGGGTAACTAAACCCTCCCCGCCCCAGACAAAAGAAACCCTCAAAAACCAGCCTTCAAAACCAACTGGGTTTAATTCCCTAGTAAATTTTCTTTTTTTTCCGGTTAAAATTAGCAACGCACTTATTGATTTTTGTGTAGCTGGAAATGTATAGGTAGAGCTAAAAGAAGGGTAAATAAAACATGATGGACTCTCAGGGTTAGATAAAAGAAAGTGCTTATAAATGCAGAAGTCCATGAGCAGAACAGAAACCGTGAAGGGTTCAGGCAAGAGGCCAGGAAGCCGACTGCGTACTGTAAGCTATTATTTGTGTTGAAAATCTCCAGGAATTGACTAAGTATGAGCTTTCTTAAGCAAGACCTTTCGCCAAGATCTATACTGTTATAACCATCCCATCTTATTTATATCGCAGGAATTTCCATATGTATTATCCTGCCTTGTCTTTGCAACAGAGGAAGTGGTGCAGGTGCACATGGATAGTTTAAACAACTTGGTTAACAGGGGTGACATGATGTAATGTTGTTAGTTTAAGTGATCTTTGATCAATAGCATTCGTGACAACAGCTGAGTGAGTTTGTCCTTAATGCCAGGAGGTATTTTACCACTCCAGTAGTTTTAAAACTAGGGGACTGAGTCCAGGAAAATCAATATGAAAGTGAAACTCTTCTAAGTTCACAGAGGAACTTACAAAAGGTGGGATGCAAAATGGTCAAAAGCTCAGTAAGTGCTGGGGCTCCTTGGATCCACTGCACAATCACCTATTCCTTCTTCACGTGACAGGGGACAGGTCACCTCTCTCCTCTTACCCTCAGTTTACCCATTTCCAAAGCTGATTTAAGAAACCAGACCACCTGCACCAGTGCAGTTGCATCAAGCTGATCATATCTAGGGCGAGATTCAATATCTGAAGTAGTTAGACCCAAAACATGTAGGGATTTAAAGATCCATATCACCAATGTGCACCAAAAGCAACAACTACAATATGTAACTTAAAAGATATTTAAGTCTGCATATGTATGCACATTTAAAAATATAAAGTGCCTTCATCCAAACTGGCATAAGGAGAGATCTGACCGTAGCAGATAGTTCTCATGGATCACTGTTGCCTTGACCTTTGTGTGCCATGTTTTTGATGCTGTTACATTTTTTTTTCACAGAATCAGACAAGCTCATACTTCTGCAAAGGAATTTACTGTATCTCAGTGATACAGACTGCACAGCATTTAACCTTCCCAGCCTAAGCTTAAGTGGGGTTGCGCGTGCGCGTGTGTTTCTGCGTTGCTGGGCTCCGGATAATTTCTACTTCTCCAACTAGTCTCATAGGTACAGGGCAGATCTTGCATGGAAAGTGGCTGCAGAGTCAGTATACAAAGGACAACACAAGCCGTAATGCATAGAAATTTGGTAAATGAACAGCTGAAAACATAACGTTAGAGTCACGTAATGAAATAAAGTTAAATTAAACCCACTATTCTTACATTAAACAAGGAGGCCAAGAGCTGGAATATATGGCCTGTTGGCTCGATTGCTGTTGTAGGATATACAAACACAGGACCACACAGCCAGCTCTCGGGAGACAAAGCTGAGCGAGTCATTCCCTGCTTTCCCTTATCTACCTTTCCTGCAGCACCAGAAGCCTCTTGGGACACAGACTGTGCCCAGACAGGACTACATGAAGGGCCCAGTGAGGTGGCTCTGTTTTTGGGCTGCTAGTGGCTACTACCAGGCAAATAATTAACACCATGAATAAAGCAACAACCTCAAGTAGCAAGCTGAAATGGGAAATGTCCAATCCTGCATTTGTGCCCTCACTCTGCTGGAGATCCTCTGGGTGATGTTGTGCTCACCGCTCCTCCGGGTGCCTCAGTTTCCACATCTGCAACAGGGAGATAACTATTCCAACCAGTGTGCCTTAAGTACTTTGAGATCTAAGTATTAAGAGCTTTGAGATGTAAAATTTGTACGGTAGACTCTGCAGTATTATTCACCAACTAGACATAATAAGCAAGAAGGATGACTCAGATCTGGCTCTCATTGCTCCACAGCAATAAAAAATATCTTCCACAATAAATTTTAAAAATTAGCTTGTGTCGCTTCTGAGTTACTGGAAAAGTAACTTTGCTTGTTCTGTTCTTATAAATAAAACGCCATCAAATTATCACAAACAGCATGAAACATGATGTTCAGCAGAGACAATCCATAGCGAGGGGTCTTTTTGTGTTCACGGACTTGGCTATGTGGTCCTACTGCAATTCACCCCTGAATTGAACCATCTGCAATTAACTTAGTCCTGCGAGTAACCAATAGCCATTAAATTCACCCATCAAAAGCATTTCCTTATGTAGAGCATCAAGTGTTTAATCTCAGACCTGAACAACAGCACCAGAAGGTTTTATTTATCAAATCAAGTCACACTGTGTAAGTGTCAAAAGAAAGATTTAAAAATAAGGTTTTAAGACTATCGGGAGAAATTGGAACGTTCCAGGTACAAATAGAGAAACACAGCCTGTCTGTCACATGGCTAGCAGCAGAGAGAAATGTAATCTACAGTAACAGCGCTGCTTTCTCTTTATTTTCACTTTGCTCAAAGGGCACTTTTCATCTGCCTGGTGGGTGGCAGCTGTAACACGGGCTCAGAAGTCAGACCCAAAAATAATCCATGCCATCCCAATTTCTCCCTGCAGGACCTGGGCTCACTTAAGAGGTGGCAGGTGACTCCACCTGGCCCAAAGCAATTTACATCCATGTAAGGAGCAATAATAACAATAATAAAAAAATATAACATCCCTGTAATGAGATCTGCATGTGCCAGGGCTGGGCTGCTACGACCTGGGCTGTCCCGTCTGAGACCTGAAAGTTCATAGAATGGTTTAAGTTGGAAGGGACCTTAAAGATCATCTAGTTCCAACACCTTCCACTAGACCAGGTTGTGTGGCTACACAGGAGGGACTGTCCCTCCTGTCCAGGCTGTCCAGACAGCCTGCAAACGCTGAGCAGTTCTGGTCCTGGGCATTTAAATAGGTTAATTTGTTCCCTCTATTTTATTTATTTATTATTTCCTCTCTTCTTGTAGGAAAGAGGACAGAGTTATGTCCACAAAGGTCACCCTAGGGTGCTGGGGCTGATTTCCTTACCAGGTCAGGCTTCAGATAAACCATCTTCCACCGTGCTGTGCACCCCTACCAATCCGTACGTAAAAAGTGCTGGGAGGGACTGTGGGTTGCCCTACGGCCTTGAGTCTCCCACCAGCTCTCCCCATCGCTTCACAGTAGAGGCTGCTGCAGGTTCAGCTCCCTCCAAAGGCCAGAACGGGTTGCATTTTGTGCCGAAAGCTGGGTGTGACTTTCAGGCTGGAGCTACTGTTTGGTTTGTAAGGACAGAAATAGGACTGTGGATATTAACTGCTAGCAAATAATTGTCTGATACAATAAAGCAGAACATCACCTGCTCCCTCTGCAAACTTTTCTTTTTTCCTGATGCCATTGAAAATAGCCTTTTCTCCCCTATTTCCGATAACGCAGCAGAGCAGGCTTAAGATTTGCCGTCGTAGGGTGGACACCAGGATCCATTTACACCTTCTGTGGGGACCGGGGTGCTAGAGGCTGCAGATCAATTTGAATTAGCAGACCCTTTAATTCTGAATTTCCAATTTATTTGCTGTGCAATCAGGGCAAGAACATAAGGGGAATAAAATAAAAATCGAGGTCTCTACTCAACAGTATTTGGTAGTAGATTACCTATGGTAATGTGCATAATTTTCAATTCCTTATCTGTCTTCCCCAGACAGGTGACCCAGAGTTATTAGCACTGTTTATATCATTAAGCATTGGGCTGGGATTATAGTCCAAGTGACTGCACAGCACTATATGGGAAATTCAGATCTCCTGAGCTCCCGCTAATCAAGTTCACTTGGGCTGATCTTCCATCTCCAGTTCTGGCTAATCTAGGATTTGACAAAAAAAAAAAAAAAAAAAAAAAAAAAAAAAAGCAGGTAGCCTCCTCCGACTCCTTCACAGCTTAATCCGCGTATGCAAAGACCATCAAAAGCAAGGACACACTGCGAGGGAAGAGGAAATATCACCCTGAGCCAGAGCCAGGGCAGGCAGTGAGACAGCACAAACTCCTTTCACCACTGCCGTGTAAAATGCTTGTGGTGACATGGAACAAAACTAGGGGAGCAAAAACACGCAAATACACCCGAGCGGAGGAAAAACGCTCTCTTCAAGCGGAGCAGAGCAGCAAGACATGTCAGCATGTGCCATTCTGTGCGTCTGGGTTATCAGTTGGAGGTCAGGCAAAACAGGTAAATAGTGCTTATCAGCAGAGATTCATTAATGTCTTTTCACTGCTGCCACAGATGCTCTCCAGTGCTCAGGATTGTCTCTGTGTCACGCAGGAGGCAAATATTTGCAGTGCAGGATAAGAGCGGTTTGCTTTTTAGCAGAGCGTGCTGGGACATTGGTACCGCTCAAAGACGTGTCCCCGACTCCCTCTCTGGTGCCGCTCGTCCCTGGGGACAGGGGAGAGGGGGAAGGAAAAGAGCCATTATATCTGCTGCTCGCTGAGCGAGGGACGTGCCGAAATACCTGCCGAGGGTCTAAGGTCAAGAGAGTGAGGAACATACTGGAGGACTCCTGGCTCCTAATTTAGGCAGCTAAATGTGGTCCTTTTTCTCCTTTGACAGCAAAGTGCATCACCTTTGGACAATAAACAGTCCGAACTGCTTATAACCCCCTCGAGCGATGATGTGGTTGGTGGGTAGCTTTGTTTTAGGAACCACAAAAAGCAGTTTGAACAGCTTTGTGCACCGTGTCCCTGGTGGCTCAGCGGTGGAGCCGGGTAGAGTCAGCACCACCCAGCCTGCCTTACCGAGAGCACTGTCTCACCCGCACAGGACAGCCAGCTCCGCTTTTGTTAAGAATAAATCCCCCAATTAGCGTCTATCTTCCCTCTATTTCATACACAGACAAATTTTAAAAAGAATAAACATAATACTGTTACTATACCAACAGACAAAATGTAACAGGGCAATGATATGTTTATTTCCAAAAAATTAATTCTGTATCTAATAATCAACGAAATATCAATGAACACATTATATTCTCAGAAAGTCTGGGGTATTCCAGCTCAGGACTATTGCTGATGGCTGAACTCTGGTGTCCACCCACGCTGGGAGGTCTCTTTCTCTTTGAGAAATCTAGCTGAACCTAATGAAGCTACTCAAGATATAAGGTGCTTCTCAGAGCAATGATACCGGAATATTAACTCTGAGCCTGCTACTTGGAACCACTGATATCAGCAGGTGTACTTAAAGGGAAGTGTTTAATCAAAGATGTAATGAAAAGAAATGATGTGTGAGAGTCTGACCCCTTGGTATGGAAAATAAGTTGATTTGAATGCCGATAGCCGGGCAGTGAGAGGCGCTCTGTACAGGGAGCCGCCTTGGCAAGCAGATTCACCCCCCTCTCCCTCCTCCCATTGCCACTGGGGAGCCGAAGCCACCCATGCCACCTCCTACCCTGGGAAGGGAGGGACTAGGAAACAAAAAGTGGCCAAAAATAAAAGGAAAAGCATATCTGAACGAAAGCAAAGCGATCTCAAATCCAGTTGGAAAAGGGAGCTGCGGAGCGCCGTGAGCCAGGAGCACACTTGCTCCTCCACAGGTGGTGCGGAGGTAGTGGGACACTGCTCTGGGACACAGCTTGGTGTGCTCCAAGAGTGGGATCTGCTGCCCGGGGGTACATCCCTCCGGTGCCTGGTGACAGCCCCTTCAGCACCAGGTGATGCCGGGTGCACACGCGGCTGATCTCCTCTGCTGATGTGGGAGCTCCCGTCGGCTCCTGCACGAGGCCTGTCCCTGGTAGGGGACAACGTCGAGGAGAGAGATCCGCATCCTGAACAGGCTCTGGGCCTGGCCACGGGATAAGCAAGCTCCTTCTGCAGCCCTTGAGGGGCCACCGTGGACTCAGGCTGAGCCCAAGACGTGGCTGAGGACAGAAGCTGAGATTTTGGTTGTTTCTGCCGAGGTATCGGCTCGTTGCAGATGTAACTGGTGAAGTACCCACAGCTCTCTCAGATGGGTTCTTAGCAATATCAGGAGTCTTTGCCTCGGCGGAGATAGCTGCAGTTACACTAAGGATGGCTGCACTCTACGTGCTTTGGTCTTAACTAGTCAAAACGAGTCACCTACCACACCGCATACACAAACTCCTTCATAACCGATACGGAAAAGAAAATAACAATAACAAAAATCTGCTGTGCCGTTCTCTCTGGAGCAGCCACTGCCTGAACAGCCCAAGGTCTCTTCCCTGGGCTGAGCTCTCCTTTCCACACAGGAGGATGAGGAGGGGTTTGCCGGTGTCCGCCCAGCAACGTGAGCAACACAGCAGAGCCAGCTTGTGACAGCAACCGACTTATAGATCAGTTTTTTCTTCACTAGCAAATAAAAAAAAAAAAGTTTAGGAATCCCTAATTTAAAGTATTGCCGCAACGCAGTCCCGGGCTTCCTCCCTCCCCCTGCGCGACTGCCCCCTCCAACAAAAACAGAAACGCCAGGGCTGTCTGGGAGACAAACCCCCCCACCAGGGCTGGGAAGGGATGCCCAGGTCGTGGAGAAGAGCTTCCAGAGGCTGCTGTCGGGAGCAAGGGGTCGAGGATGGGGGCTGCGAGCACTCGGCTCTTTATGGCAGAGCCGAGGGGCTGGGGCAGAGGGGCAGGGGTGCACGTGCCCACTGCTCCCCTCCACACCGAGCGGCTCCTCTCCCTGCACGGGGGAGACGGGAGCTGTGCTGCTCCCTCAGCTCTGCCTGGTGCGTTTCGGCAGAAGCTCCTCACCGCCGGGGCCACAAGGCAGGAGGCAGAGGGTCTCGCAGGGGCAGATGAGGCAGGCAAAGGTGTGCCGAGGGAATGGATGTTGGCTGAACAAACAGACCGGCAATGCTTAGCTGACGACGGACACGTATGAGGGAGATTCCCTCCTCCCTTCCTTGTTCCTGGAGTTAAATAAATAAAGCCCTGTTCTTGCCCTAGGCATGTTTCTGCTGGGTGTTCAGCTGAAACCTTCCCAGCGATTCACTTAACAGCTGTGAGTATGATAATAGCAACAATAAAAAACCCCAAACAAACAACACGCAAGAAAACCACAGGGTTTTTGCAAGACCTCATAGCTGGTTGCTCCAAATATCTGAAATACCATCGCACTTTCTTGCTTGGTTTATAGAACGGGTGAGTTGGAAAGAACTGGCTTATTTCATTCCTATTCTCTTACTTACTTGACATTGTTTTGATTAGAAAAGAGAAGCTATTGGCACTGGGTGTAATAGCTTTTATACCTCTCCTCAGTGTCAATATTAGATGCAGAACTCTGCTCGCCTACCAGCACAAATTACTCTAACTCACTGAAAAGAAAAAAAAGCCATTTTGGTAGAAATATTGCTCACTTGGAAGTTATTTTTTTATGGATATTGAAAAAGTCTTCATCTATGCTGCAATCCCCCAACCTACAAAGACTTCTAGTTTGAAACAGTTAGAAAACAGCTCGTCTACGGTTGATGCGGTGTATCTAGTTTCTCCCTGAAGAATCCAGGTGTTCACATTTCTTAAAAAATAAATTATAGCTCTAAGCATTATGGTTCCAAAAGAAGTCACAAAAGTGTGACAAGGGAGCCTGGAGAGAGCCCTGGGACAGTGGCTGTAGGCTGTAGCCTGTAGCATGTTGCATTCATTTCAGGGCAGGATGCAGGTGACGAAGGTGAATGTCAAGGCCCCTGCTCTCTGTCCTCTCTCCAGCTCTGCCGGATAGTGCTCCCGCGGTTCTGCAAGACAAGTGTCCCAGAAACTGGTAAGGGGCCTGGGAAGATGAGGAATTGTTATATGGACTTGGCCACTGGATAAATGTGAGGAACCACATACTTAGCAGGGCACCAACTAAGAAAGTCCAAGATGTTGACCTGGATGCTACCTTTACCATTCCCATGAAGCAGAAGACGGCCTCAGGATGAACCCTGGCTAACCCCACAGAAACATGGTCCACCAATCCCCGCTCTGAGCAGGAGCCAATTTGGTATTGGAGTGGACGGAATTCCAAAGTTTGCAGCGCTGTGGTTGGTGCCAACACCACATCTGTGGCACAAAAAGCCCAGGACAACTCACACATCAGATCTGAGATGTTTCAGCATTATCCTGAGAGACAGCTCTCTGTGCGCCCACAGCGTATGCTTGTTATTTGTCATACCGTGCTCAGCAAACGCACTACCCGTTGCCCCGTGTATGCCGATTTTAACGGGCTGTGTGTTTCATCTGCTCAGGTGCTCATTTTGAGCTTACCAGGGCTGACATTTTCATAGCTGCTTTGGAAACACCAGATCCGGCGGGATACGTTTCACTCTTCGTAAAGCGTAAAAGCTGACACCTTCCCAGTCTCGTCTCCGCGCGCTGCGGTTGCAGCTGTATGAAGTCTGCACACCCACCGAGGTGCGCGCTCGTTTGCCCAGTGCCGTCTCTCTCCTCGCGTGTCGTTCTGGAAGCCACGAGCGTCGCTGCCTCTTTTGGGCTGCCAGCTTAAAATCTCACTCGGGTAGGTGCTCAAACACAGGTGACAAAAGGGAGCCCCTTTCCGAGCCGACGCAGCATGATGGCGCCTAACGGAGCTGCGTTGGTGGGAGTGCAGATCAGAGGCAATCAAAGCCTTTACAGCACTTCAAAGCGTTAAGATTTACCAACGATGACAATGGGGAAGAGTCCTAAAAATAATGGTGTGGAAAGGGCCACGTTACCTTGTTATACTGTATGCTGGGAGCAGACTAGTTTTAAAAGCAATTTGCATAATTTAGCTTCTCCACTCTTGGAATAGCAAATTAACAGTTCATTTTACGACTCTACCAATCAACACCTACAGCCCATTAAATTTAACAACAAACTTACCTTATGAGGGAGGTTGCAGCTGAGTCTTTCAACAAGCCCTCCTTATCGCTTATTCTTCCCCCTGAATTGTGTGTTTCTTTGTTTTATAAACTAGCATTTCTATTTTCCCATTAGCGAGCGTGATGCTAAATTAATTCCAGGTGTTAATTTACACATTGGGTGCTCAATTCAAAACTCAGCTCTCCTGATGTCAATGGAGACTAACCTTACCGTGTCGTCGGTTCTCCAGCACAAATCCAGAGCAGCCCTCCGCTGCTCTCGGTTGCCGCAATGCCAGGCTCGCCTAAACCTATCCTGCGCAGAAAAAAACCAGAGTAGCTCCACTAACCCCATTCTGTCCCCAGTTAGTGCAGTGTCGTTTGAGAGCAACTTCACAGAATGAAGAAAACATTACTCGGGGTGTATACCGGATATAACTGCAGGCAAAAATTGGCACAAGAACTTAAAATAATCAGAAGCTTATTTTAAAGGTTCATTTTCAGGACCAGCTTCTGAATATGGAGGTCATTTCAGTAAACAGAGAAACATGCTGCTAATTGAAGGGAATACCATGCCGCACGGCTTCATTTGCAAAGCCATTTGGAATGAATTATCAATATTTTATAAATACGTTAAGGTGGTAATAAAAGATGCATGATGTAGTGTGTAGGTAGGAAGCCCTTCTGAAAGGAAATGAAGAAATTATAGATAACCTTGACATGTTGAAGCTATGCAGTTGGAATTGTTAAGGAGAAAGGTTTTAAGATGCTTCAAGGTAAGAAAGTGCTAAGAATTCTTTAAAGGAACAATATCATTTTGTTTAGGCTTAAAATCTGGTTTGCCAGTAGGGAAATGTTTGTATCACCTCTTAGAGGGACAGGCTTCATCTGGGAACTTTTGACAGGTGTGTTTTTCACTGCCTTCCCCATCTCATCCAAACATAACTAATAACTCCTGTGCTTCTTGCAAAACCCATCCAAAAGTATTTGGACAAAATTCTGCTTATCCCAAAGACTGGATGGAGTGACAGTAATGGGGTAACACAGCGCACGCTTGTACTAACGGGCAGTAGAGAAAACTCCTGTTTCCAGTGTTATTTTATTCTCAGAAAGTGGGAAAGAGTATGATTTCTGTGCAGCAGGGGACATCTACACTGGGTCCTCGTGAACCGCCAGGAAACAGGCGCAGTTTTAGGCTCTGTGGCTTCCACATCTGAATTCTTGCCCCAACCTATTTCTGCGCCGATGAGCAATGTGGTTACAAACACTACACAAAGCTGGGTTCGCTCTAAAGCCCTTTGCAGCCGTAACCTCCACCCTTAACCTCCAGAGCCTGGAAAGAAAGAGACTGAATCACTTCCAAAAATTACAGGTCAAAAGGTCATACTGGAGCTTGAGTTAAGAGGAGCTGCAGAATAAAGACTGTGAGTGCCCAGACAGCCTTGTGCACAGGAGGGAGGGAGGGAGAGGTGGATTTCGGGAGGTGACAGAGGTCTGGCTGTCAGTTGGGAGCTGGTAAACATCTTCAGGTACTTGTAGGAGGTCTTTTGCAGCCATGCGTAGACCTGCATGTGTAGATGGAGGTGTAGATGCACGTTTGGACTGTGTCGTGACTGTGTTTGCTGGGGTGGCACACCCAGGATCAGCTTCTCCACAACAAGTGGAGGCAGACGGGTCCGATAACAGAGAAAACAAGTTCAGAGACTACTGAACACAAAGACAGAGAGACGCTTTAATGCGGGTTTCTTGTAGGTGGGAGACTGCAGGAGGGAAGGTGCCCTGCCTGGCCCACGTGGCAGTGCCTGAGACCGACCAGCCGGCAACCAGACTCTTGGTTTGGCTGTTCTTACGCCCTTGCGCTCCCCAGTGTTACCTTGGAAGTTTAGGTCCTACACTGCATTTTTCCAAAGGAAGAAGCTCAATTAATAAGTGTGTCCCTCTATCAAAATGATTCAAAGCACGCTCTTTTCCCACGCACAGATCACGCGTGGATTTGCGTGAATGCAAATCTCGCTACGCGCGCTCCAAACTAGCAAATCCAGCCTGGATGGGGATTAGAACTTGGAAGCACGTTACAGTTTCCCTGAATTTTTAATCTCGCTGCCAAAGATTTCTGTAAACAGCTTCAGCTTTTATCCTTCTATCCTTTGAAGATACATGGCAGAATGCTTGACCTGTATTTTTCAGAAGCGGCGGTGCGCGTGGTGAGAGCCTTTGCTGGCACGAGCGCATGCAGCCACATCTGAGCCAAACTGCGCTGAGTTTTCTGACTTGAGTAGCAGGCTGGCCACATTGTTTGTTGAATGTCATACATACGCATGTATATCATACAAAGCACAAAGACACGCTTCCTCCTTGGTCTAATTAATGACATCTCCCAGCCTCGGGAAACATTAGAAGTCGGTATCCTTGCCACTTGGCCCAGCTTATTTAAAAGTAAATCAGGGATCCATGTAACACCCTCCTCACTTAGAGAAGCTAAATCCTGAAGTGTAGCTCCTGCCCTCTCCCCCTTAAATGTTATTATCCTTAAAGGAGATTAAATCTGGTGCAGTATCATTTATAGCCACCCAAAACACCACGAAGAGGCAGCACCCTAGATTAAAACAGCTATTCATAATGTCACAATGCCAGTGGAGAAAAAAAATGGATGAGAACTGATACTGTTTCTTTTGTGTAGTAAGATTTGACAATTCTCCATTTTGTTTCAAAATTTTCTGCATTTTTTCAGGAAAAAGAAAATCCTTACCAAAACATTTTCAGTATTTAATTATTAAAAAGTTGAACAAATATGTTTCCTTTTTTTGGGGGAAAAAAAAAAAAAAAGAAAAAGAAAAAAATTCAAACCCAGTATTTTTAACCTGCTCCAGCACAGACCAAAAATAATCTCCTCCTTATGCAAAACCATAGGCTCCTACTACAGGAATAAACTGCTTTTAGCGTTATAGAACAGATGATGCAAACAAGCACAATTAAGTAACTTCATATCAAGCAGCGGGGGGCCATGGTAAATACACACCAGACAATTTGTAACCATGCTCATGTTTAAACATTTTATGGGTCTCTGAGCCCCCACAGTTTTAATTTAAACAAATACACACTTCAGTGTATGTAGATAAATAAAATCAGAACGATAGCTCTCAGTCTGACAGGGCCCCAAACGTGAGATATAGTCTACATGAAATAAAAGAATTATTTATGTAGGTAAATAAAATATGGTTGGATTCCTTCTCTGTATGCAGGTAACTCTACCCATCACTTATTTTTTTATGATTTTTTTAGTTCTGAAGTAAACAATCCTGAAGGAAAAATAATGGAAGGGACATTGATTGTACATTGTAATTTTGGGACTAAAATGATTGACATCTCTAAAAATGAGGGATGTGTGTGAAGTATGTTTCCCATAATTATTTTTCAGCATCCTTGAGGCAGTTATTTCGTTTTCGAAGCATACGGAGGAAAGACCGAACCACAGTTGCCACTCTGCAGCTATTACTGGCAAATAGTGACTTTTTAAACGCTGCTGCTGCTGTGTTAGGCAGCCTTCCAGCAAGGTGGCTGGAATTATACATTTCCCTCCTGGGATTTTTTATTTTATTTTATTTTTTTTAAGTCCCTAAAAACATTGCTAGAAGATCCCCTCTGTGCAATTAACTAACCTGAATCTGAGCGGCAGGAATGAAATGGCAGCGTAAGAGACGCTCCTCCAGGAAGCTGGGATAATGCTGACCAGGTATTAAATTCATGCAAAACACACACTGACCAAAGCGATTAGAAATTGAGTCACTGAACCAGGAAAAGCGCTGAGGAGCAGAACAGGCAGATCAGAGCCAAAACCCAAAACAAAACCCACAACAAAAAAAATACTAACCTAAGAAAAAAAAGACCCAACAAAAAACAAACCCCAGAGAAAAAAAGAACCCAAACCCAAAGCTAAAATCCTCTAAAATTCTGCAAGACAGCTTTTGAATGTTTCGGAATTCGGCTGTCTATATATAAAGCCATAATGAGATGATTCACATGTCTGTACAAACACGGCAGTACATAAGCATTTCCTTCCTAGAGGCACACATCAGACGAGGTTCCCATCATGCTGGCTATGGTATAAACATACATTTTACATGATCCTCCTCCCCAAAAGCTTATTTTATTCCAGAGCCAAGTTTTCTCTTTCCTGCAGTGCTTTAAGGGAAGGATTGGGCTTACTGTGCAGTGTTTGCCTGTAATTTTTCATACAATATGAGAATCCCGCGCTTCCTACAGGTTTGGTACAACACGCGTGGTTCAGGATGGGGTGGCTGGGGCAGAACGTGCATCCAAACTCATTTTACATTGGGAATTATGGGATTTTTAGGAATGCCCAAACAGTGATAAAATACATGAGGCACTCTCGGGCCTGTTGGGCTTTTGTTTTTGAAAGAGAAGCTTCGGCAAATCTTTCCTTTTCTCTTTTCGTACGTCCCTGGGGTGCTGAGCGAACCCCTTTGGAGGAATGCGAGAGCATCTGGGGGTGGGGAGAGGTAGGAGGCAGGTCAGAAACTGGGTTCTTCGGGCTTTATTCCATCCATAGCAAAAGCAGGGCCAAAAAGGTGAGTGCACTTCGTGTCACACCATTGAGGAACTGTATTTTTTGGAAAAAAAGAAATATATAGCCAGGACAACATTCAGCCCTTTTTTTTTTTTTTGGTATACTACTTGTGCAGGGGACTTTTCCTAGAGCCCAGATTCTACTGCAGCTAAAATCCCCAATTATAGTAAGAGGTACTTGCAATACAGGTTATTTTGATGGACGTAATACCCAAAACTAAGCTTTCTACCATCTGTTCGTCCCTAAAATTTGAAAGCAAAGAGAACATATTTCACCACTACGTCAGTGAAAAGTAAGATAAATGCTATTTAAATGCATGTACAGCATATGTTCTTTCTTCTACGCCACATTCATCTGTAATGCTTTACTCATTTCTCCGGAGACACAGATCAGTGGGAAAAAAAAAGAAAAAAAAAAAACCAACCCAACCTTCCCCCACAACCAGCCCCTCCACAGAACCAAGTTTTCTGAACACAGGTAGGTTTGTGGGAGACGAGAGTGCTATTCAAACTGCAGATGAGACCGGACAACACAAATCAACGTTATTTGTTTATTCCCCTTCTCCAATTCTCTCCCCATGTAGCTTCAATGACATGAAATAGGAGGATCTGGGGAACTTGGGAATCACAAGAGGATTTATCCTGGGGTGGAAGGGTTTGTGTTATCGCTTCAAATGGACAGTGGGAAGTTTGTATTCCCAGCGGATCCTTTGGTGTGTCCACCAGTTTGTAGTCACAAAGCAGAAGGGAAATAAACATCACAAGTGTCACCGCAGGGCTATCGAGTCTTTCACCACTGGTAATTTACTGATGTCCCGCAGCAGCGCCAGCGCAGGACACCAGGTACAGAGCAGGACTTTGTAGTGCTATCTGGTGTCTGGTACACCACAGCTCTTGTCCCAGACAAAGCAGCAGGAGTTAAATACCTAAAACATACTTGAAGATGTTGGTTTTACATCTGCCTGGTGCATCTTTACCTCTTTGCACCTAGCAGTGTCAGCATGCTCATTCTGGCGCAGGCTGCTCCACAGGAGAGGTGGGAACTAGGAGACATTTGTTCTTCCCCGTTTCCAAGGCTTTGGCACAGTTCTGTTGTTTGCAGAAAGGAGCGTGTGGCTGGTACACGAGGCTTTGATGGGTACCTGACCCACGCGGTAGGCATGCGCTTGCATGGCGCATCTGGCTATAGCAGAGCAACCACGGTACAAAGTCAAAGCAAGGATGGGACCCCCAAAGTTGATACGTTGACTAAACGCAGTCCTTCCCTCTCTCTACGATGCACGCACCTGATGCAGCAGGTGGGCCCCATCTCAGATCTGCAAGGAGTTCTGGAGGAGCCACAACTGCTGTTGGCAGGGAACATGAGGAGGAGCTCCTGTGCAGTGTGTTTAATGCGTTTGTCTTTGAGAAACTGCTCTCTTTAGGCTATATAGCTGTGGGTTTGTTGAAGCGTTAGCATCCCAAATCGCTTGTCAGTTTTGAAAATGTAGGTTGATAAGATGAAGGAATTTGGTTATTGCCTCTGTCGGGAAGCAAGAGTCTTTGCATTCTGCCCATTATTTCCTAAAATCTGCAGGCTTATAATCTATATGCAACAGCTTTGCCAGGAGTTTTAAAAGCAAGCCACCTCCTGGCTACGCATACAAGCGCAGAGAGAGATTTTTGCACATTATTTGGAGATGCTTCAGCAAATCTTCTTTGGTTCATTGAGGACTGCTCTGCTTTCAGTTCTTGGTGCTTTCTCACTTCCCGGGCTGCTGATTATGTCAGAGACACGACCGTGTCCGACGGCTGGTTACTACTGGGTCAGCCTCAGAAGTTGCACTCGGGAAGGGACTCAAGCTCTAGCTGACTGAGCCTGGTGAAATGCGCCTCTTACCTCAGCAAAATGCCCAGCATTCAGCAAGTTGGGTCTTTCTTTCAGCTGTTGGCTTGAATTGACAAAGATCTGCTTAAGTGCACCCGATCAGAATTCTGTTAGTTTTAAAAGCGTGGGATGAAGAGAATACAGGGCAGATACGGGCTTGCAAGGAAGAACTTTTTTTTAAAAAAAAAGAATTTTTCTTAAAAGAAACCTAACATAATTATATATTTCTAGCTCCACTTCCCATCTGTTCACCTTCCAAAGTGACATTTAAAGGAGCTGACTTTATGATGCTAGAGGCATCAGCAGCACTGGATTGAGTGGATCAAATTCCAGACTGACTCTAAAGCTACTCAAACCTTGCCTAAAGCTCAGCTCTTATTTATTTGTTTTCCTACAACAGAGGTGCCTTGATCTCTGGAAATGCTGGCATCTGCCCTTTTCTTGTTTGCATCCCTTTCTGCTGAGAGCATTATCTGTCTTTTTACAGTGTATGACTTGGCAGAACTGCCCAAACCCCCCTTACATACCTGAAAGCACTTTGGATGAGGTGGAAGGTACCTCTGACACGGTGGCTGGAGTTAAGGACCCACAGATCAACATGGTGAACGAGTTTCGGAGCACACGCAGGTGTGGTCCAGCACAAACCTCAGAGTTAATGACTAGAACAAGGCTGACCTGGGGACATGCCTGGACTCCCGCACCCTCTGAAACACTGGCATCTGATGCAAAATGGGAAACAAGCACGTTCACCTGCTCTGTAGTCCAAGCAGGAAAGGCTGAGCTGCAGTGGGTATGACTGAGGCATAGCTTTCTTGAACCCTAAAAAGAACTGCAAGCATTGACACTAACACATCTTTTGCACTACAGAAAGGTCCACCTCAGACTTAAACTAAGGGGTCACTAGGAATGAAAGCCTGAGAAGGATGGAGAACTCACAGGCATCATAAAAGATGATAACCGAAGACATGCCTGGATAAACTGATGCTCAGCACAGGAGGAGAGAGAGGAACAGCCATGTGAGGACATCGGCAGGAAGGGGAAGACCATTCTTGCACTCAGCAAGCATAAGGGCTGGGGAACAGAAAGTTCTCCTTCCTCCGATAGCGACCCAGCCTGAAGTCAGAGGAGAGGATTTAGCCCGTAGGGACTCTGTTGTGCCAAGGGCTGCCATTGCCGTTTCCTCTTCGAACAGGAGGCTCGTTCTGCACCTCCTTTGGAAAGCACTTGGGTCTGGAGGTGCAGAGCTCTCTGCAGGAGCACAAGCTCTGGCTCTCCCTGTGCACACGTATCCTAATCCTACAAGTGTCTCTACAAAGGTTGGGTTTTATTGACTAACGACACAATTAGGGGGGGAAAAAGGAAGCAGCCGCCCACACTGCTTCTGTCTCTCTGTTCTTCTGTCTCCCACAGTGGCAGGGCTCTGGCAACATTTTATAGGCCTGTAATTTCCTGGAAGTTTATATAGCATGAAAGTAGAAGAAGTGATAAAATATGCAGTTTAATTGCAAAAACCCCATGTACTAATCTCACTAATGTGCTAGATTAAAACTGTAAATGCTTGAGGCTTCAAGGTGGTTACACAGATTTAAAGCAAATTTTCCTTCTAAGTGTCTCTTTCCAAACTCATATTTTATGGTATCCTGGACCTCACAATTGACTTCTATTTGTTTTATTTTTATGAATGATATTCAAAGTATAATATTGTCACAAGGGATTCTCTTACTCTGTGGATTCTTTTATCATGCAGGATTTCTATTAGCTTCTCAGAAATTTTTTGTCACACTAGGCTGCTTTAGTGGCTGCAAGCTCTATTGTGTCACACTGGGTTGTGTTGATAGCTCAAGCTGGAGTTTACCCTTTGTGTGGAGGGCTTGACACGGTGAAAGTGTGCTAAAATTCTGGTTTGAGAACTTGAGACTAACTGGAAGACTTCTGCATTGCTCCTGTGAGATGCTTGTGACCCACAGCACCTCCATTTCCCAGCAATTCCTGTCGTTCCCCCCCCACCCCCCCCCCCCATGCAGAGTCTTTGGCACTGGACGTGCTCCTTCTGTGTTGGTACAATGCCTGCCACAGTGATCTGTAAGCCCTATTTCCTAGAGACAATTAATAAAATAATCTATAAGCATACAGTGTCCAATGGGGCTCTACTAACAGAGGGGGCCATAGAAGTTCACTCCAGTCACAGAAGATACTCACACTGGTTCAGTATCAGGAGCTCTGAACTGGGATTTTAGTGGGCTGGTTATACCAAACTATTTTTTCCTAGAATAATGGTTAAACAGTTACTCTGGCACAAAAAGGACTTTCTTTGAGCAGTAAGTGTATCATAGATCTACTATTTAGTTTCTTTATGAAGAAGCTGGTCGATCTTTCTCTGTTCACAACCACCTCTTAGTAACTCCAGTGCAATTACTTCACAGAGCTTGGGATGGACAGACGACTTACTCTGAGATGATCCTGGAAGTTAACAGCAAGTCTGTGATTAAGGTGCTAGGGTCCTCCAAATAGCCACTGGCTTAAGGGAGAAGGCCAAGTGTCCCCTTGGCACTCACTCTCAGGCAAAGCCTCCATGCACATGGCATGGCCAGAAGGAAGCCTGGTGAGAAACACATGCAACAGCTCTGGACCCAGAGCTCATCACAGGGGCACAGCTGGGGACTGGAGGACACCACTTGGGTGCCTCATTCCAGGAAGGAGAACCATTTACTCTCAAAAAAAAAATCAGATATCTGACTTTTTTTTTTTAAGTCCCTAAAAATCCCTCAAATCTATAAACCCTCAAACTCTAGTAGAGCTCTCGGACCCCACACACCCCTCCACTTGCAACACACTTTGTGCACCCACAGCTAGGACATGCTGAACCGTTACGAGAATTGACTTTGGGACCTGGAAGTCCTCCAGAGATCGCTCACATTCACTATGTACCAGTTATATTTAATGCTAGGAAGGGAAAAGAATCTAAACATCATTTTGCAAATGTTAAGCTATTAAACTAGCAAATGATTTGAGACAAGAGTAAGTATACGGGGTCAGCTTCTCTTTCAAACACTTCTAGGGTACATTATGTGTAGCATGCTTCATGCAAATACCATGGCCTTGAGGTTTTTCCTTGTGGCTTTGTTCATTCTCTCATTTCTGCAAGGAGGCAGGAGGAATAAATAGATGTTTTTATCACCACTTTTTTGCTTTCAGAAAGTTCACATATTGCATTTTTGACATTATGTAAATTAAAAATCACCATGGCATTACCTGAAATAAACTATTATATCACTCCTTTCACGCTGCTCTAGTTAAGATACTGTCAGCACTTCCATTACTAGCCCTTATTTCAAGGAGTTTCAGACTTAGTTGGTAGAAAGGTGGGGGATTTTCTTTTTTTTTTTTAAAAAAAAAAAAGTGGAAGCTTATAACAAATTCCCAGCCTGGGGAAGAATTTCATTTTCTTCAGATTTGAGCAAAAGCTACTTGTCCATTTTATTGTTCAAATGCAATGAGAAGATTAACCCTCCAGAAGTTTGAACATTAAGCAGAAGCCTTATGAAAGATTTTTCTCGAATGTTGAGGACTCAGCTGGGAAGTTTCATTGGAGCAGTTCCTGGTAGAGGCTTAGATCTCAGAGCAGGGCGCACACCGCAGTGGAAAAAAGGAGATCCATAGGTAACAATTTATTTCCCATAAAATTAGACCAACTGAAGTCTGACTGAAGCTCTGATCAGTGGGACAGTTCATTCCCCATGTCGGGAGTTCAGGTATCCCAGGAGTTTGCTGTGTTTGGATCAGTGTCTGTGTGCTTATAAACCCCACCAGGCTGGACAGGCTCATCATACCATCCTGTATTTGGTCTGCCTAGGCAGCCTTTTTGTCTAGGCCTTCTTCTTAGGTAGAACCCTGAAGTTTCTGTTACTTGGCCTACATATATACACACAGAGAGATATTTATGCAATTACTTAGTAGAAGTCTTCAATAATATAATAATTGGATCGCGAGCAGCCCTAAGGAGAGGGACTTGGGGGTGTTGGTAGGTGAGAAGCTCAACATGAGCCAGCAATGCGTGCTCACAGCCCAGAAGGCCAACCATATCCTGGGCTGCATCAAAAGCAGCGTGGCCAGCAGGGCAAGGGAGGGGATTCTGCCCCTCTGCTCTGAGACCCCACCTGAAATATCGTGTCCAGCTCCGGAGCCCCCAGCATAAGAAGGTCATGGACCTGTTGGAGCAGGTCCAGAGGAGGGCCACGAAGATGATCAGAGGATTTGAGCACCTCTGTTGTGAGGACAGGCTGAGAGAGTTGGGGTTGTTCAGCCTGGAGAAGAGAAGGCTCCAGGGAGACCTTATAGCAGCTTTCCAGTATCTAAAAGGGGCCTACAAGAAATCTGGAGAGAGACTTTTTACAAGGGTATATAGTGATAAGACAAGGGGTAATGGCGTCAAACTGGAAGAGGGGAGATTTAGATTAGATATTAGGAAGAAATTCTTTATTCTGAGGGTGGTGAGCCACTGGCCCAGGTTGCCCAGGGAAGCTGTGGCTGCCCCGTCCCTGGAGGTGTTCAAGGCCAGGTTGGACAGGGCTTGGAGCCGCCTTGTCTAGTGGGAGGTGTCCCTGCCCATGGCAGGGGGTTGGAACTAGATGGTCTTTAAGGTCCCTTCCAACCTAAACCATTCTGTGATTTTATGAAAGCATATCTCACAGACTACAAATTCCATTTTGCCTAGTGTGAACTCTCTATGCATGTGTACACGTGCAATACAAAGGCAATACACTGCCTCAGGATACTGTTAAATTTGGCATCTTCTCCTCAGAAATGACATTGGGGTCACTGGGGTGAGATGATAGCTCTGGATACCTGCACAGGGCATATCCTTATTCTTAGGGATAACTGGCAAGGGTCCTCATGATCAGGTGTTCCCAAAGGCGAGCCTGTAAAACCCAAGTGACACTGCAGGCAGTATGGATATGGACATATAACATAACATGTAACAGCTGAATCTTGTTTTGTAGCCCCCAGGTTGATATCCCACTTCTCCGGGCAGTTCACTTCCCAATTCTGGTTTATGCTGCATCAGCCGGCCTCACCAAACCAGTGCCAAAATCAGCCCAGCTCTTGTACAAATATTGACTACCTTGAGGAACAAGGAGAGTCCTGCCATGCAAGTGGCACCAGCGTGCTTTGGAGCAAGCGTTTGTGTACCTGCTCCTCCTTGCAGACTCCAGGCGGAACTCTACCTGTGTCTTTTGGAAGATAGCTGCTTTCAGAAACAGTTGCGCAGAAAGGAGAATAAATTTGGTCTCCATGTCGGGTAGAACAAGGAGTAATGGACTTAAATTACAGCCAGGGAGATTCAGACTAGATATTAAGATAAACTTTCTAACAGCAAGGGTAGTTAAGCACCAGAAAAGATGGCCCAGGCAGGGCGTGAAATCCCCACTCTGGGAGGTTTTGAGTACAGATTAGACAAATGCCTGACAGGAGTGACAATTTTGATGTTCCTTTGGGGCAGGGGATTATATCTTGATTTCCCTCCCAGCCCCGTTTCCTACAGTGCTCTGGAAATCCTTTAGAAATAAGAAAGAATACTTATTTTGATGGCTTCTGTCCTACCCTGTGTTCCTCTGTGTAATCATTCGGTCTGGGACACTACGCTCCGGCTGCCTCCTCGGGATCCGCATGTAAATGCCATTAGCTCTTCAAATCCACCATCTCCCAGGCTGCTGGGCAAACAGCGCACGGGGCAGGCTTTAAAGGGTTATTCTCAGTAGCATCTGTCAGGCTTCACAAGGAGCGAGCACAAGGAGTCACAGAAAGCTTTTTTAAAATTAATAAAGCCTTTAGCAGGTGAAACTGGCCCTTTCTGCTGGCTGCAACCGAGATTTCTGCCGAGTCGCTGCTAATGCGTCTGCATTCCCTGGCAGCGAAGGGATGAGAGTCCAATTTGTGAGCCACAGGAAATTTCACAGGCAAAATGCAAACAGCCAATTTCAGGCTTTGTTTAGAAATATTTTCTGTGTTTCCTGCTGCTGCAAGAAACCAAGGAGGGGAAAAAACCCAAACAGGGATTCACTCAGCCTCTTCAGTGCCACTCATTTTTCCACCCCCAGTAAAGTAAAATTCAAGCTTTTAAACTGGAGGGAGCAACGAGGTACAGAGGAAAACCTGATAGTCTTCATCAGCAGCTGCTTTTCTCTGCAGCCCTCTCCTCTTCCTCCTTCTGAAGCCTTCATGCCCTCTCTTCTCATCTGTCCCATCTCACCCTCCGCATTATCGCAGCCCCGTCCTCCCTCATCTGCCAAGCTCCTCCCGATTTTGAACCCTGCAGGACCAGAGATGGCCTCACTCCCTGTGCGAGTCGTGGTGCCGGGTCCTCGACCCCGCTTCTTGCTGCCTCTTTAGTCTAACTGGAGCAAAATTAGGCAACGTACCCCTTTTTCCAGGCTAGGCTGTAATTGCTAATTGAGTAACTGCTGAGACAGTCTTGGCTTACTGTAAAATTTCCCAAGGTAGATTCATGTGATTACGCATCGCCTGGATGAAAACACACACAGAGGTGGCCGCAAAAGCAAATATCATGAGGACCATGTGTTTTAAATTAATTTCAGTTGGAGTGATTCGTTGACTGGTTCGTCTTTCCAGGCTTTTGGTTCTGTAGCTCACCTTTCAAAACCAAAGAAAAAGCAAACAGCATTTTCTTCTCCCACCATCAAGCACCCATCTTCACATGCAGAGACACTGCAAGAGGGGAACCCAACATTCGGAGCTCAGCTACAATAGTCCTGACACCTCTGAGCTGCTTATACACAGATTTCGTGTCCAGAATATGGACTCAGTTTTCCATAGTCATCTTTCCTGTTTTTTTTTTTAAATCATCCACAACCATAATGCTGGCAAGTATGGGGACAGACAAAATGGACTCAGACTTTTTTTAGATGTATGTATGTAGGCACATATATATTTTTCATTTTCGGATGTTTCCCTTAATCATATCTTGAATTAATGCAGGGCTTGTTCATTCGAAGCTCTCATTACCCTCTTAATTAACTGTGCACAGATGGAAAAAGTCGGAATTGCTTCACTCGAGTTGTTCTGCTAGTTTTAAAATGAGATGGCAGATGGAGGACAAGGCAGAAAGGGCTCAGCTCAGAGGTAGGAGACAAGTTTTCAAGCTGTCACAGAAACGTCAACAAACGCTCCATCTGTTTATGAGGTGTACCAGGCAGAGGCAGTTTTAAGTGCCATCCGCAGACGTGAGTTCAGAGAACTCCAAACAATTAGCAGCAAAATGAAAGTTGCGGTTTGGGTTTGAGATTTACCAGGACATTGTCAATTCCTATTGCTGACACTGGATTTGAGAGCAGCCAGCACACCACTTGCGGCAATATTCTTAACGCGGCAGCAGCCAGGATGAGCTCAGGACCCTTGGGGCTTGTGTTGGCTCTCTAAGACTACATCCCTAAAGCTCTGCATACAAACCTCAGAGAAAGGAAAGATGTTCCCAAAGGCCCTAAAGCAAGTGAATCTCTTGAGACTGACAAATAACACCCAAGGAAGCAGCTCTGAGCTTGTTCCCTATGAGAATGAGCCCACAGAAAGGAAGGGTCCTTGGCTGAGGACCCCAAATGCAGACACAGTCTTTGTGGGAAGAGTCTCGGTTTCAACTTTCCAGAAGTTTTCTATAAATGAATGCAGGATCCCTGGAACAAATCAGTGCTAGCCTTTGGGAAGTACAGGCAAATCAAGTGTAACTGAAGCCACACACACAAGGTGTGGCAGGTAAGAAAGAACAAACTTCTACCCTCTCCTTTCCTAGAACAGCCATTCTTGAACTGCTCCAATGGGATACTAAATTGTTACTGGTTGGAAATAACACGTACACGCTGATCTTAATGTGGGAGGGCACAGCACTGTTATTAGCTTTTTGGAGAAGCAATAGCGTAGTGTAAAATAACCATGTCAGGGCTATATGTAATACAGTGGCATTGGATATTTAAATAACCTGGGAAGCCTATGAGGAACACATCTGTTTCCCAATACAGGAGCCAACTTCTGTGAGCAGTGGACAGCTGTATCTAGGCTTTGTGGGTTTATATATGGTTAGCAGGCATGGTTATTTGAAACTGAATTGTACCCATGTGGTTTCCACATAGTCAGAGGCGCTAGAAGAAATACACACAAAAAAGCAGTTCTGCACAGCTTCTTGTGATATACTTGTTAATTCTTTTTCCAGTAACTTGAGTTCTTTTTGGGCAACACCATATGTTACAACAACAGGAAGATCCAGGACCCGATCTATACACCCTCATTTCAAAACTGAAACTATGGACTTGAATTTTACTCTGCTTCGGAGGTATCTGGCTCTGCCTCAGGTCCAATACTCTTCATAGCTTTTTTTTTTATAACGAACAGTTTCCAGACAAAACAAAAAGCAATCCTCTGACAAATGCTTATAAATGACATTCCCATCGAAAGCCACAATGGAAAGTTTTTTATTTCCTCTTGATACAGTGCATATATTTTCATTTATATGAAATCCCAACAGCTTTTTCCTAGCTCATCTCTAGCCCCTCATCATGTGTCTATACCATACAATTAATTTTGTTTAGATGCAGCTGGACATTTAGACATTTTAGACCCAACTGGAAGGGAACGTACATGAACACGAAGTACTGTCCATTCTGGGGATGCATTGAGTATTACCTACCTACCAGTACCAGGTGAGAGAGAAGAGCAGAAGACCAGGCTGCCTTGTCCTGGTCATAGCTCTGTCAAAATTTGCTCTGCAGTTTTCGGCAATTACACATTGCCTGGGTGTCTGCAGCTACAGCAGCTTTTTGGTTCAGACCAAAAGCCTGCTTTTGAATACCAGATCTCCCTCTGTACTACGTTTCAGCTCACATGGTGAAGCAGGCCTGGCGTGCATGGACTGAATTACTTTTGGATGAGGCCTGCTCCATCCAAACCACAACATGCACTCTGAACACTGTGAATGGTCAGGCTTCGGGACCAGAGCAGGGGTACCCTAAATTCCCCTTAAATGCCTACAGCATGGACAGTGGTCCTTCGCATCAGCTATTTTGTTCTCCACAGGTGTTCCTACAGGGCCACACTACTTGCCAAACACAGCCACTGCCTCTGCTCTGCATTCTTCAAGTCCTTCCCTGTGGGACTGACAGGATATTGTTTGTAGGTATGCTTTGAGTCGGAAGGTGCTATTTGAGTGTAAAATGATACAGGATAGATGGGATGCAGCTCTAGCTTGCTGTGGAGAAGCTGGGCAGCTGAGGAGGCACCTTGTGCTGTATGGCTTGGAGCACAAGTGTTGTAGCTGGTTTTACTTAGAGATGGAGAGGGCAGAGTTAAACCTACATCTGAACTAAACCCTTAAAGGGTTTCAGCAGGGCGTGAAGATGCACATGCCCAAGGGGAAACCATCATCTCAGTTTTGCCTTCAGTGCTATTCACACACCGTGTGTTCAGGCCCCCCAAACACCACCAGCCCATCAAATGATGCTCAGGCTGCAGAGCTAATGGCCACTGGGAATGAATATACCGAACTACAGGGTTTTGTCAAGGGCAGACCACCGCAGGTGACACCAGGACACTACAGCTGCCCACAGTTCACTGAAGAACCACCCAGAAATGTCCAAGACTCTGCCAGAAAAAGGATGTGAAAGTCATTTTCTTCAGACTGCTGCCCAGGAAGCTTAAAAGGCACAAACCTCACAAAGATTTTTCTGTAGGAAAAAGAAAAAAGGAGGAAGAAATAAAGGAGAAAGTAGGATAACAGCAGAAGCTAATCTCTGTGCATGTTCTCAGTCTGACGGGAGAGTACCCTTCCCAGGGGCTTCTTATCAGAGCCTCAGCTCCCTCAAGGTCACAGATCAGGGTAATTACACTCCGATAAGCACAGTCCTTGCTCATTTGCAGTTAGATACTGTGGCTCCTCATTTTCTGCTCTGAATATTGGGACAGCACCACTGCCCCACAGCACCTGCAATAATGTACTTCTCCAAACTGGTTGCAATTCAAAAGCATGATGTGCAATTCTGGCACGTACACCTGAAGAAGCACTTTAGGAATCTTGGGTTCTAAACAGGGGCATGAGAGGCCAGTGCTTAAGGAGTGCGATACTATCAAAGGCTTGTTGTGGACTCATCAGGTAAACTCCTACAATCCAGACCATGCAGAGGCCAGTATCTGCTGTACTAGTCCTTTCTGGTATTATCATGAAAGTCCTGAAGCAACCACCATGGAAACACTGGCAACAACTGGAAAGGGAAAGGATATGTTCATCTCTGGGGAACCCTGCAGTGAGCCGAGAGATTAATCAGTCCAGGATACTTCATCCTGGGCTGCTCATATTTTCAGCAGCTTCCTGTGCTGCTTACAAATTGCTCTACAAAAGTGAATCCCACAGTAGCATGTACTTTAGAGCCTGCTATACCCTCCAGAAATACAGGACAGCCCCACATGAATCCTATACCAGAAAGTTCTCCTGCCTCTTGGAGCACTTGCACACAGAGGTTAAGGCAAAGGACAGGATCTCTTCCTTAGCCATTACCAGTCCTCCAATTCAGCAAATAGTCCCCCTAAAGATGCTCTCTGCAGAAGCCCTCTAAGAAGCTGATCGGAATAGACCTGCTCTCAGACAGACCACCCCTCGAGTCCTTCTGCAGCCTGGCTGAGCTGGAGCTTGCTGGGAGGAAAACTCCCCGAGGCATTGCTGGGTTATGAATTTATTTAATGAGTGAGCAGAGAACAGTTTCAGTTTTGGAATATTCCCCCCCCCCCCCTTTACTCTTTTCCCTTTTTTAAAAACAGGTACTTAAATCATCCCAATGAATAATAAGGATGCTCACCAACCCAATTTAAAGCAATTTTCATTTCAGTCCCAATATCATCCTCAAACATACTTTTTCCCCTTTATCTGTGGAATGGCCTGTTCTGCACAGCACCTTAAATAGAAAGTGCTACGCTAGCTAAATGCTGCCTTTCAACTATTACAATAAATATCTGACAGTGAAGAAAATAAGAAAAGAGGCAGGCGGGGACTGATCTGCCTTGTCATATGCTAGCGACTTGGCACTGAAAGCTTTGTCAGTCCATTAGCTGCTGTTAATTTCCTTGTTCTTCATGGCAAAGGTGGCCATAATTGGTGGAGCTGCTGGAAATATCACATAAGTGGGGTGATTCACGCTCAGAACTGTCACTGTAATAAAATCCCATTTAGAAAATGTCCCCTTCGCCCAACTTAAAAAAAAGGCAGGCTTCAGAGCCTGCCCTCCCCCTGTTTTCTCTCGTAGGAATGCGTGACCCATCAGCATCAGACAGGAGCACAGATCTGTCCGTCTCTGAAGAGGGGTCATAATTTGAAAGGGACATCAAGTCTGATGGCCTATAATCAGTTCAGACACAACAGCTTTTCTTTTTCTTTTTTTATTGGGACTTTTCAGACTGGACAGAAGCCAAGGAAACAGAAATAAATATAAAATGAGCATAAAATTCTTGCCATTACCAGTATCATTAGTGTGTGTGTGCTTGAGGAAGTGATAGAAGTGAAAAGAAATACGCAGAGCTGACTTGCGGAGACATAGCACACCAGGAGTCAGGTCATTTTACTCAGCAGTGCCCTCTCTTATTCAGACCTCAGAGCTAGACCATAAACCCCCTTTTCACCTGCGAGATGGAAAGAGGTGAAGGGACACCTTAACAGAAGGGTGGTACAACCTTTAAACATACGGAATCATGCAAAGCTCTAACAAAGTGAGGAGGAGTGATTCTCATTTTCAGTACAGTCCAAGATTCATATGGAAAAAATCCTAATTATTTACTTCTGGCAAATCTTAGATCTGTTTAGATAGCATCATAGATGCCAGCTAGTTTTGTTGAAGCTACCAGAGTTTGCAAAGCAGTTGGATTTCCTTCAGAATGTTTAAAGTGAGATCTCTGCCATATATGAATCCTGTTGAGAAAGCATGGGAGAAACACAGGGATGGGATCTCCCCTGGGCTAACAGGCAATACTCATTTCCCAAAGCTGAGAAACTGCCTGCTGTGCTCAAGGATTGCCTTCTCTGAATTTCTGCCTAGAACTTCAGCCCCAGCAGCAAATCTTCCACTAGCTTTGCTGTTAAGACAGTCCATATTAAATTAAGATTTCAAAGGTTTAGTTTGGGTACAGAGCTCAAAACCAGTTGCGTAGATAACAGCTGGGGCATGAGGTACTCTCAGGAACCCTTCCATGCTTACAACCCAGATTCTGAATAAAAACAAAACTGAAGTGAGACATCCATCCCTCCTAGCCCATCCTGAATATCACGGCTGCTGGGCACAAATATGTAGCCAGTTGATTGGTAGCTCATTTAATGTACACATAATTAACTCACAAGATGTACCATCCATTAATAAGTTTCCAATAATCAGAAGGAACAAGAAGCATAGGTATCTCCAAATATTTTCACTGGATTAAGTAAAAGTCCACAGCATGCCAGAAGGATTAATCCCAAAATGACACCAAGCGTATGGCCAGAGGCCTAAGTACACACCCAGCTTCTGACCTCATGTTTGCCCAATTTTGCCCAGAAGCACAGTACAGAAAACACCAGCAAATCAGGGTATGCTGCTGTGAGGTATCCGAGCATAACTCTAGTCCCTCAGAAAAGGATAACAAGGAGGATTTGTGGTCAAGGGTTTGGTGTTTCCCCTTCTGAGTGGGCTGGTTAGGTAAGGCTTGTCATAGAAAGGGCTGGATTTGGAGTGTTTTGCAACTGTGCTTCCTAAAATATTTACTCAGTGTCCACTGGAGCAGTTTGCAAAGCCATCAGCAATCACTCTAATCTTCCTGAGCAGCCTGAGTGAGCAGTGAAATGAAAGACTTCAGTAAAGTCTTCAAATAGCTGGTGAGATTAATCTTGTCAAGTGTAAACACTTCTTGAATCAGCAGTGGGTTGGGGTGGGGAACATGAGGCTGAGCTCCTTTAACAGACCCACAACTGCCACTTTTCCCAATTATCACAGAAGAAAAGAAAGACACCGTCTGGATGATATGGTACGAAAAACTATAATGGTAGGGAGAAACCTAACCGGCAGAGCTGTGATGTTAAGAGGCACAGTGTGTTTTTAAGCTGTACTCAAGCAGACGTTACTTTAGTAATGAAAAAACTTTCCTGGAAAGCAGAGCATACAGGGCAAGGTCTCTGATCTCCCAAAGGCTTCTACCTCCCTCTCAGCAAGGAGGTTTTGTGGGGGATATATATGGACAATCATATTTTCTTGGTTACAGCAGAAGACAATTGATGAGGAATGTCCTGCCCTTTGCCCACACAAGTCCAACCAAGGACAATCCAATAACCTTGGGAAGTGTGCTCTATTTTTTAACCCATTAATGAGGTCCGTCTTGTACAGCCTTGCCCATCTCCCAAGAGCCTGGGTCTCGTCTCCAAGCCAGGAGGAGGACTAATTACTAACTGCACCAGGTCCAGAGAGATGAGTAACTTCAAGACTCAAGACAAGCACATCAATTCAGCAAAGCACTTCAGCACACAGAACCAGATCTCATTGACTTCAATAGACCTGAAACATGCATTATGAGTTAAGGATGCGCAGAAGTGCTTTGTCGCACAGTAGCATTGTGATCAAGGGAATATCGTATGACCCAAACAACTCTATAAACCCGATGCTTGGGGATCTCCCTCCTCCCCTTCCAGCTTAGTAGGACACAGTAAATTAAGACACTCTGAGCGACACGGAGGAATACAAACCACTCCAGTGAATCACTACAGCGGCCCATGCCTCTCAGCGTTACCTACACTAGACAAATAAAGTACCTCAACATCTCTCATAACCCATATCCTGAATTGACGCCTTAAGCACAGCCCTAACAGTTGGTGCCAACTATTGTGATAACGGGAATGAGCCAAGGAAAGCAGGAATCTGGCTTGAAACCAAGCGCAGGTTCTGAAGATTAAGATATTTTAGCTAATGAGGAGGTGTAGCAGAGAGAACAAGAGAAAGATACAGAAGCAGTAGAAGAGAAAAAAGGCTGGCAGTCTTCGCAGGAATTCACAATGGGGCAAACCATGGTAGAGATACTGTGTTCTATTGTAAAGGGCCACAGCAGGACCAGACAGCAAAGGAGAAGCTGTCCTTTCTAGCATCATTGACCTCCCTTCCATGAAATATCCTCCTTTCTGCCAAGGTGCCTGTGGCTGTAACACCGTAGTCCATTTGTGTATCCTTTGCAAATCATTACATCTTTATGATGACCAGAGTCAAATAAGAAGTTTCACACTAAGAGTAATCCCATTTCTCTCCAGGATGAGATGACATAATGAAACACAACCGGGTCCCACATCTCTTTGTGTCAGTAGTGCTGCAACTTTTTTTTAAATTGTTCTAAAGTATTTATCACTTTATTATACCCTCCTCCTTTGCAAGAATTATCATCACAAGCAATCTCACTGCAGTGTCACTGATAGTCTGTACTCTTCTCAACAGTATGCACAAAACCAATTCCCCAAACACTTAGGAACTGAACCATCCACATCCAACGGTGTTTTCTCCTTTTGACAATCTCCAAAGATAAGATATAACCTCCGAGTTTTATTCACACAGATGCCCCCCCCCCCCCCCCCCCATTTTAAACGTGAATTGCTATTCAGGGCTACTGGAAAGTACCAGATTAAGAGGCGAGTGATGGATGATGCACTATGAAACAGGTAACAACATAAAACCTTTATGCCTCCTACTTCCCTCCCCGCCCCCAGCACAGTATGCAATAACCCACAGCAGGTCTTTAAGTAGTTTGAGTTTTCTACCAGCTCTCACTGCTTTTTATCATATTTCTGCTACTGAAGACAAGCATGGCTTCAGGATCTAGGTAAGCAGAAGGAACGTAATATTATGGAGTAATGGAAGTTAGAAGGACCTCTACAGGTCATCTGGTACAACCCCTGGCTCAAAGCAAGGACAACTTCAAAGGTACATTAGATAAGCTCATAATAGCAATTATTTAGGACCCCTGTGGTCTGTCTGTATAAAGACAGAACAGGCTGGCTCGCTTTATCCTGTCTTTAGCCTTGCTCAAGTCAGACCACCTCTTTATCCCAGAGGACTACATCTGCTTTCTAAGCCAGACACTCACTCAACTCCAAAAGAGCACCATTTCTTACATTTCCTAAAAGACTCTAAGTTTAGAAAACCCTTTCAGAGTGGGAGGAAAAAAAAAAAAAAGGAAACAAAGGGAAGAAAAATCTCTCAACCAAAGCCAGCAGGCAGAACCACACTAGAACCAACACTTCATAAAACTCCTCCCAGTTTGCCACCAGCTGAGCACGCATCCTTCTCTCCCAGCAATGCCCAGCTCCATAAAAACACCAATATTCCGCCAGTCTTTCTACTTACCAGCAAGCTTTCCAGACTAACCAAGACTATCGCTGTGCTTTACCTGGCTGTAGTTCTTGGCCTCCAGCAGCTCAGGGCAGACTGGAACCAGGCACTCCCAGGTGAGAAGGTCTGCAGCCAAGTGCAAGACTCCCCCTTAGAGCTGGCAGGGCTCGGTGCCTCCTCCTTTATAGGAAAGAGGCTAATCTAATTAGCACCTGGAAACAGCAGAAACGAGGTCACTTGCTTCCTGTGTAAAGCTTAATTTTGTATAATTTATTTTTACATTTTCTAATTGAATGAATATTAATTAACTGGGGTTTAATGCAGAAGATGAAGACATTAAACTCTCATTAACAAACACTGAATCCTATTCATCCCCAAACACTTCACATCTGCAGCATTAAGTTATCAAAGAAAAAAATCTGCTATGATTTATGTTGTTTTCCTGTGGAAAAAGGGAGGCAATGAATCTGCTTTATCAGCTAATTATCTGCAGGGTGACACATGGCTCTGCAAGCACCCAGAGATGGGACATGGGTCCTGGTGAGGCACTGGCACGCAAGAGCCATGGTGCTCCCTGGCATGCGGTGCCATCAGCGAAGCTCCGGATGACCTGGAGCACAGGGCTAGGAAGCAAACCTGGGCAATGGATGGCATTGCGTGGAATGCGTGGAAAGGGGTATCAGGGAGACGAATATAGCGATGTTTCAGAACTGGTGTCAGTATGGACGATCTCTGCCAAAGGCAACCGACCTCACTGGGTGACCTGAGAAAAGTAAGCCTTTGTGGGCTTAGCCTGTGTTACTTGAACCGGAGGCGTTGTTCGTTACGGCCTCCACCACGTGCAGTGGTTAATGTCATGGAACGGCAAGCCCCTTAGTGGATCACCCGTTTGTCAGGCACAGGGCTATTTCTTCTCCAGCGTGAGACAGATAACAAAGGGCAGTAACTCTTTTCCCACCCGCAGAAGGTTCCCCCGCCTGTGAGATCAGCTGCACCTCATGGAGGGGTTATGGCCAGTCCAGGCAGAGTTACAGAACAGGGAAATGAGGAACGAGCCCAGGCTGTTAGCAGAGTCCCGCAGCTCCTTCGGCAATCACCCTAGTTTCCCGTGAAGACATGTCAGATTCTTCACTGGTTCAATTTACTTTAAATATAAACAGTGGGAGATGTCACTCTGCTTTAGAAAATGGAACATAGCTGGAATGTACTATAAGTGTCCCAAAAAGTTATTCAGTGATTTTAAAGTGTTTCTTTCTTGTCATGTCATTTATAATTTAATTAGTGGCAGGTTGTCAAGCAATAACTGTAATCTATAGATTTATGCACTGGAGAAAAATAGCTACCTCATTCTTAAAGTAGCAGAGCTTGCTTCCCCTGAGCTTGCTGCTGGTGGAGTTGCCATCTGCTGATAGTTCCCTGGAATATCACCTGTTCCTTTAAGTATATTTATATAAATGAAACAGAACATCTTCAACACTTTTTTTATTATTATTATTCTATGATTTATTTCAGCAATTTTTTACATTTCAATAGCTTTTTCATTTTTCCAATAGAAATCTTTTCTGAATGTGAAACCTGAGTTTATATCTGAAAGTAAACGTTACACTGAAAGTGGCAACAATAATCAACAATAAATTGCGAAAATAGCCTAGAGAAGTAAGTCTGAGAACCGAAACCAGAGGTGACAGTGGAGACATTGAAAAGCTTAGACAGAAAAACAACTGCGATGGTGAAGTCTGTTTCATATCAACAGGAATTCAATAAGCTGGAGGAGAGGCAAGGAAAGGAGATCTAGAAAACTGGTAGAAAACAAAGCAAAGTAAGGCCAGCCACAATGCCCTGCAAACATACCTCAGTTGAAGCAGAAAATCGAGCTGTTGATAACAAGTAGGAAACTAGCACCCAAACCGTAACCTACTGTGTCACCCAGGAACCTGAAAACGCAAAATTCCTCTACTGCACTCCTTTGGAGAGGACGAAAACAGAGCAGTGATTTAACCAGATTCCAGTTTTACCGATGTGAGCGTCTGCTGCCAAACCCAAACTGCTGAGAAAGACGACGAGGGAAAACTCACAGTGAGCACAACGTGGGTGGAGCAGGGACGTGGAGCTGACCGGTGGTGGGACTGAAGCTGGCCAGATCCTAGGGCAGACCGAACAGCACCTTCTCCTTGATGTGAACACACCAGGAAAGCCAAAGGGACGTTTAAATACCTGAGCTACGTTATATTTGAACCCGACCTGGAATTTTTTGAAATGGAGTGAGACAGGTTGGAAATGAGCTTCCTTCAGGCTAACTCTCACAGTTAAGAGCTTCTTCAGTTGCAGCCAACTCCACTCACGCCGCCTCCCTGCTCATGCCCCACTTTGGGTGCCAATAAATCTGTCGTGGCAAGCGCTAGTGCCCTTAGGGGTGGTGCAGGTTTCTCCCAATCCAACGCATGATGCTGGGGCAAGATGGGCAAAGGACTTTGTCCTTGCTCCCCAGCCGTTCCCTTCTAACGGAGCAGGACACGCAGCACACAGTAAATATAAACCCCCGGGACCATCTCTTACATGGAGGGCAGAATCACACTTCAAAAATCCCATCCTTACTGATTTCCGCAGCGGCAACAAAGGGATGCAGGGGAAGATGACGGACAGTAGCTGGGACTTGCACGTGGACATTTTAATATACTGCAAGACTTTTTGATCTTTTTTGGCATAAAAAAGGAGGAATTTCTGAACCCAAATGATTTAAAGTTAAAACATTAAAAGAATTAAGACTAGCATTAAACTCAGAAAAAGTTATTCCTCCTTGTCCAAAATAAAACATTGTGACCAACTGAAAACATTTTGGCTGTGACATTTCCTTGAAAGGGAACTAAAAAATGACACCAGAGGACCTCTTCTGCTTCTTAATATATTTATTTTCCTCTACAGGGAGTTTCCCATGAAACAGAATGCCCAGTGCCAGCCCGGCTCCCCCCACTCCGTCTGTACTCAGCTCTGTGACATGACACAAAACAGTGGTTCTTCCCCACTTCTTACAGTGACGCAGTCTGCTTGGTTTTAATCAAATATGAATAGCCTAAAAAAAGAGCATGTTAGCACTGGCAATATAATCCCTGCTCCTAAAAATCACATCAAAGTGACTGCGCATTTGGGCTTGCCATCTCCTGTCTAGACGCGAACACAGGCTATTGCTTGCCTGTTCCAGGATTTTACAGGACACCTCAAGGATGTTGCTGCTGAACTGAAAGGCAGTGAGGAAAATAAAATAAGGATGTTCTCTGCTGTAGTTTCACAAAGGAAATTGTATGATTCAAGGACTCACTGAAGATGAACTGCTAATAAAAAAGACCTGCTAGAAAAAGCCAGCAAAAATCCCACAGTTAAATGGACAATTTGCCATCTACAAAGCTACCAGCTTGCTCTGGACTTTTGGTGATAAATGTGCAGGCTTACGATAAGGGATACATGTTTGTAGTCTTCATGAAATAGGAGATCCTCCAAGAGCCAGTATCAGGTAAACTCGTATTTCTGTAGATGACAGAAGTACGGTGCAGTGCACTGCCAGCAAAGATGCCACCACATCCCTCAGGACTGGCGAGCAGACTGGAAAGATACAGAAATAAGTTTGCTGTGTGCAACCAAAGGATGCGCAGCTCTGCTCGGGTGATGGGCAGGGAGTGGTACATCACCTCTTGGTTAGAGCGGGCTTGAGCTGGGCTGAGGGTGAGACTAGGGCTGGAGAGGAATTAATCATAGAATCATAGAATGATTTAGGTTGGAAGGGACCTTAAAGATCATCTGGTTCCAACCCCCTTGCCATGGGCAAGTACACCTCCTACTAGACCGAACAGCTTAAACAGGAGACTTAAACGGTGAAATGAGATTGTTGCTATCAAGCACCACGGCTTGGTACTCCTGTGTGCTCTGGAATGGTTTGCACCACTACAAACGAGTGCAAGGCTGGGGCAGGACGTTCCTGCTCTGATTCAGTAGTTGTATGTCCTGCTGGTGTAAATGACTGCAACCTGCTGGGCAGCTAAGCATCTGAGCCACCAGTGCTGTGGGTTTTGCAGGTTAAGTCAGAAGAAATTTTCAGAAATGGCTGATGGAAACCAAACTCCAGCTCTGTTTGAGAGGCTAATGGGTGATCACCCCAGCAAGCTCACAGCAGGGCTGATGTCAACCTTCAGGGCAGGTTTTAGAGGAGGAGAAAGAGCAGGAACAGTCCCTGGAGGGGGGAGAAATAACAAAGGTTGGAAGGAGTTTAACAAAGCCTGTGAAAGGAGGATTGAGGGGACCGGAGGATTCACATGGCCAGAGCAGAATCCTTGTCTTTCTCTGTGGGAGCAGGGAGAAGAGTCGTAACAAGGGAGGGTTTTGCTGGGTGCAGATTCTTGTTGCCCTCCCCGTTACTCCTGTCCAACCTTCCCTTTGCCTAGGGCAGCCCAGGGTAGGTTAGATGGCATGGGAGGGGGTGGACCTGCATTGCAGAAAATGGTGGCCAGTATTTCTGCAAGAAGAAGGATGTTTTTGCCCTCCTGGGAGATGGAAAGCAGCTCTGTGGTTGGCAAAAGCCTGGAAGAGGCCTAGTTTCTATGTGGGAACTGGTCTTTCATGGGCAAAAGGCGTTTTCAGAAGAGGAGAAAGCTGCTCTAAGTGTGGTAGTGATTACCCACCATGAAGACCAAAAATAGCCAAAATACAGCACAGAGATACCTGGCAGATGTGTCTTGAGGTGACCAGGGGATGAAGAGAAGGCAATGGTAACATACAAGCTGAAGGATGTGAGCATATGACACAGAACCTGGTGTCAGTGCTGCACCAAATGTGGAAGTACTGTAAGAGAAGGAAGGAGAGTTCTTTATGGAGAGTGTAATTCTGGGTGAATTTTTTTGGCTGCTTTTTTTTTTTTTTAAAGACAAATCCAACGTGTGATTTTTTGAAAATAGAGTTTAATAAAGCACTTCTGCAGTTCAGTTTTCAAAAGATGAAAAGCATTTCTGAAAATCAAAATTCAATTCAAAAGACAGAGCAAAACCCATTTCTGTGTTTTCACAGTAAACTATTTTAGCAGAAGGAGGGAGAGTTTTGAAAAATGTTCCACCACCTCTGCCAATAAAATGAAATATTAAAAAAAAGAATTAACAACACATCTGTTAATCATGACACCTTGAATATTTTCTTATCTCATTTTAGTTTTATGTAACATCTCTTTTCCTCTAAATTTCATCTGCTTTTTCTGCCTAGGTTGTAAACTCTTCACAGCAGGGACTGTTTTCTTATAATGCATTTGTCCAGCACCTCAGACGTTGTGAACACTAATGTGATGTGAATAATATATGGTACTCCTCTCTTGAGCAAAAGATAAAACTCAGAAGCAAAAGCAGATGATGATGGCTTTGTGACAAGTGAAACACAAATTCAAGACAAACCTCACTGCAGCATGAGGTCTCCATTGTGGCTCATGAAAGTAAACGCCAAATGGTCTTACTGTAACGGAGATGATCTCTAAATCATTTCAGGCTATGCAATTGCTACACATAATGCTCCTAAAAAAACCAACTGCAACTCTTCTCCATCTAAAAGTGTACAGCAAAGTTTTATTTGAGTTATCTCCTGCCAAGAATAGCAGAGAGCAGCCTGGCTGCAACATCTGCTCGCATAGAGTGAGAGCAAAGAACATCTGGCAACAGTAGCTCCCACCCCCACCTGCCTTACCTATGCTAATTTTCTACAAAGGTGGAAATAACATGGCTTTTATAGCAATGCCTCAGTGGCTGGAAATAAAGGGGTAGAAAGTACTTTCTCTAAGGCACCACATTCTGACGAAAACTGTAGCTTTCAAGGAAAACTGCACCCATGTGGGTTTTTCCCTGTTGCTGTCTCATAGCATACACCCAGCTTCTGGTGTCTTTTCCACTTGTCTTCATGGCTGCTCTCGTATGAAGTCTCCTCCACCATCATCAGCAAGTCTGGGTCCCAAAAACACTGTCATCATGTAAGAGAGCAAAATGCCTTCACGTATCAGAAGAGCTATTCCTTCACCTTCCCCTGACTAGAAAGCAGTCTTGCTTCTGTTCCTAGTAAATTCACGTCTTGCTTTCCGGCTTATCACTTCGTGTTTAAAGGGGAAACACAGGCGAGACAGACTCCAAACTGGTGTAGAAGACTTTTGTTGCAAAAGGCAATAACAGCTGCAGACATGATAGTATTTTTAACAAAAGATGGAGGAGGAAACAGATCTCCTAATGCAGCCATGAGACTATCGTTTAGCAAGGATAAATGAGTCCAAGATACCTTAAATTTGTCCTGTGGTCTAATTCTGGAAGAAAACGGATGACAACCATCCTAGAATCAGTGTTTGGAAATATACAACAAAAGGGAAAAGCTTTATTAACACTGGAAATGTACTCTTAGCTTGGATTTCCTTTTCAACACCCAGCTTGTTCATCTCACAGCTCAATGAACTGTTAACATCACATATTTCTTCTGTTCCAGCAGCAAGTCCACTTACTTCGGTTTCCGCTAACTGCAGACAGATGAGATTCAGCCTTCCCAGGGAGAGGGGGAGAGCGGAACAGAGCGGGAGGAAGGGGATGAGAGATGCTAGGTCTCCATAGCTAGCCAGCACCACTGAGGAGAGCAAGTTGGACTTAGGGAGGTATTACTGAGCTGAATGCCGCAACTTTTCTATTCTTTGTGCATAACGTGACTCTGACTTTCTGCTTTCATGCGTTTTTAAACTGAGCCAATCCCTTAGCATTCATAAGGTTGGAGAACATTGTATAAATAGCTAAATAGTGGAATACTGCTATGTGTTCCATATTCTGAACCAGACATATTCCTCTGCCCTTTAATAGCCCAATCCCGTCTGCCCCTCCAGACAAAGACCAGGAAATGTCCTTGTCCAGTTTTGCGTAAGTACAATCAGCAACCACTTTCCATAATAAAAATGTCGGACTCCCCAAGTTAAAATGAAATCAGTATTCTGTAAATAAACACTAAGTTACAGCTGTAAATTGCAGCTGTAAATAAAAACTTCACAGTTTAAGTAAAGGAAAGATGCAAGGGCAGACAGTGGCATTGACTGTATTTCCAAATAATTTTATTTTGCTTTTACCCTCCGTCCTTTGCCACAATGTCCTTTGTTGTATGTGTATTTGAGCAATGAGAACACGGAGAAATGAGACGACTCACCCATGTAGTCAGGTAGAGTAAGAAGAGAAAGGCAGGTTTCCTGCAGGGTAGCCTTGTCCCTCCTTCACATCCACCCCTTGTCTGGGATGGTTCCGATAGCACCAGACCTGGTAGAAACCTGTTCAGCTCCAGGGATGCCAGTCTCTGGCCTCACTTCTTAGGCAGAAAGAAAATCTGAAGAGCAGAAGAAGAGAGAAAGGAGCAGGAGTCTGGGCTCCCTTTTTCAAGCAATAATGTAGATTTTTCAGTACAAACTTGAATCAGTTTACCAAGAAACGCTTGCTGGACACAAATGTGTGATAAATACAGAAGATTTGAGCTGACCTTGAAGGCTTTTCGCAGGTGAAGCCAGCCCCTGCCTCTTATCCTTTCTTCTAACCCTCCCTGATTTCCTGTCAAAACTCCTGTCTTGTGCACCCTAATCTGGCAGTGTTATGTATGTGAAAATACGAATGAACTTTTATTTTCAAACGACAGCTTTGGTCATGACCCACTGAACTTCCTTCTCATTGCCAACACTGTCTGCCTTTTACTTTCGCTGACCAATCCCATGGTTTTTATGTCACTAGGCTGGCAAAGAGGCAGCTAATCTCCTATTTTTGATCACTGAATTGAAAGGAAATGCTGCTAACAACCTACCCCTCTGCTACAGTGACATTTGACTGCAGTTTCATGCAGAAGATGGAATTCGGCATCAGCAATTGCAAAAGTTAGTATTTTTTTCTAAACATTAGTTCCTCACACATTTCTCCCAGAAAGAGAGAGAAAAAGAAAGTCGACGCTCAGCATTCAGGAGTGAAAAAGGTGAAATCTAATGAATTCTTTTTCCTCTCGGGGATTAGAGAGCAGATCGACATTTCTGATTAAGGACAAGAGAAAGACGGCCGTGTGCGGTGCCATTGCCGTTTGTGCTGTCCTTCTAACACAGAAGTGTTCGACACGCTGGAGGATAATCAAGAGAATAACAACACTACCAGCAGGCAAGAGTTTTGGACTTGTCATCTTACTTGGCTACATGCAGTTAGGTCTCAGTAAAGATGACTTGCTAAAAATCTAACTAACGTATCAAGGCTCATTGGGTTTCACTAAGCTCCTACCTCTGTAATCACCATTTACCAAATTAGAACAGGGGGAAAATGAGCCACTTCATCTCTGTGTCACATAATGAACTTTTTTTGTGTGTACCAGAGAGGGTGATTGCCGCTAGGTATAATTATTATAATAAAGATCAGTAAAAACTCAAGTTAAAAAGGAATTGGAATTATTGAGCCCACCAGTGCGATTCAAATGGAACCTGTCCCCATATCTCGCACAGATGAATTCAATCCACTGATCTCAACCACTGTAACAGCCCGTGAAAACCAAAGCAATGATCCTGTCCAATGTTTGCTCATCTGTCTAATGTAATTCAGATTATTGATTCTATTTGATGTGAAATCCACTGATTTCACTCAATGTAATCAAATCAATTAATCCCATCAACTCCAGCCCAATCCATGAGTACAATCTAGTACATCTGACAGTGATCAGCCAGCAGAGAGGGAACAACGCAGGCATAAAGATGAATAATAAAAATCAATAGTTTTATAAATAACATCTACACCACACTAGGTGTTTTGCAAACAACTGTCAAAGGCAAGGAGGCTGATATTCAGCGCATATACATTTTGCAGATACACCAAAATCAGTAAAGTTAGACTGATTTGTACCATTATAATGTTGGCTGGGGGTGCCTATTCCCACATTTTTAGGATATGGCTGGCTAGGGTCTCTCCAAATGGCCTTTGGGATAAATTTTGAAAATCTTATTTGCATTGAAAGATTATAAAGAACCTAACAAGCATTGTTTGGAGGATGTGATGGAGAAATGGTGTTCAGTCCTGAGAATGTTGCTGATTAAGTGGAAAGGAAGATGGGTGGCTTTAATACACCTTCAGCATACTGTCTGAGAGAGATGGAATGAGTGCAAAGAATCCTTGACAAACGTATCCTAAAATTATGGTTTAAAATTTATTCAGTCTTTTTTAACATTTAGCACACCTTTACAATGGGAAAGCCTGGCTCCTTCCCTCAGGCAATTGAAAGTGGGCAAATATATACAGGAAACTGTGGATTTTTTGTGTGCAGTTCCCAAGACAGTTTTCCTTGTCAATATGGAAGCATTAAAACAATTTCTGAGGGTATATATTTCCAGTACCGTATGTACTATATTTGATAGTTAAGGGTTCCCCCAAAAATGGTATTATCAAAGACTGAGATTTCATAGCTCCTTATTGAAAAATTATATGGAGTGAAATCGCTGAAATCTACCCTGTCCCATTCAGCGATGTGAGCCTCTGCAGCTCAGTGAAAACTTTAAATCTATGCAGCAAGCAATGATACATGACTAAAATATTGTCACCAGCCTTAGCACACACACTGGCATGTCAAAATGGGGTGTCACTTTGATGTTCTGGGGTCCAGAGCAGATGAGAGATCTCTGGACTGATTGGACACATCCTCAGGCTTAGGAGACCTGGGCTCTTTATTCCCAGCTCTGCCACTGGCCTCCACCTTCAACTCACCTTCCATTTTTGTACAACAGGAGAAATGATACTTACATGGTCTAAAAAGGATTTTGAGAAGCATGTATGAAAAGCACTATGTAAAGTCAGTATTATCAAAGAACTCTTGCCCTTTAATGCTGATGAACATATTCCTCCTCAGTATAATAGGAAATCTTCTGAAAGTGTTTCTGTTTGAGAATGGAACATTTCATAGATGAAGAAAAAAATATTCAACAGAGCTAAGGAGTTCTTTGGAATGTTTTGGGGTTTTTTTCCTAATTGAAGAGAGGAAGGCTATCACAGTTAAACAGGAGATCTGGCACTTGTCTGTCCACTGCCTCCTGGACAGACAAGACTCTTAAACACAAGCACCATAAATAACCTAAAAAAAACCATATGGGAGACTTTTAAAGGCGGTAAGGTCAGGTAGGTGTACTTTCCTCACTGATCTGGCCTAAGTCCCTAGCTCTACATACGCCCTAAAAAAACATCCTCCTATATAAAAGAGATACTCCACGTAAGAAAAACAAGACACAGAAGAGAACAAAAAGGCCACGGTATAAACCAGTCACAATTCCATTAGAGGTCTGTTCTCTTGCCCCTTTCGGAATGTCTTTCCTTTAACTCTGTAATTAATAACATTATGTGCTAATAAAAGATCAAGAAAGTGGCAGCTGTACTCCAGCCTCTAATCCACTCAGAAGGTATTGATGCTGCTGCTCCTGGTATTCCATCTGCTTCTCTCATTTCTGTTCCATGCTGCATTGCTGGAGATATTTGAAGCTAACATCTAAGATAACCTATAAGAACACAGGAAAAAAGACACCTCGCCTTATGCAATGCAGGAGAACGGGCCAGCGAAGTGGTTATTTGCTCATTTGAACCCTAGCATCGGCATTCCCTGCGAGCAAGGTCCAGATGAGAGACTCCTGATGGACAGAAAATATGGCAAAGGCTGCGTGATTCAAATTTTCCGTCACCTGTTTGTGACAGCTCAATTGAGTAACCCTGGGCTTGACAGACCTACTGTTGTTTTCTTTCAGATCAAGGACTCCCAAGAAACATTGTCCTTCAGTTTCTTCATATGTCCTTCAGTTTTCTGTTTGCCCATGTGGACAAGCAGCCTTTTTGCTCATGTTTTTTTAATTATGTTTTATAATAAGGTCAAGGAATTATGCATTCTGGCCTTGATGGGAAGAATGGCTCAGCCTCATTGTTGTAAATTGTTGTGAATTAGGGTGATACCAATGCTAATTGTCTTTTCCTTGCTTCACTGACTCTTCAAATAATCACCCTCCTCCTTGGTCAGTTTTTTCCTTGCACCTCCGAGAAATCTGCACCTCAACTCTTATCAGTCTCCTTCCACCCAACCAATGTAAAGTACATTGTGGCCACTAAATCCAATTAATCCTCCCAGCACTCCCCAGTGAATGAAATTAGTTACATTTTACAGACGGGCGGTCAGGGGTGCAGGCAGCTTTCCCAGCCATGTCTGCATTATCTCTCCTCCACGGCAAACCTGACGTGCCTCATGAACAGTTGGGTCTTCAGAGGCGCTGAGCGCCTTCAGCTGCAGCGACCGTCAGGGTAAGGAACAGATTCGGAGCACCATCACAAAAACAAGTGTTTCAGTTCCACCAACGCAGATCCGAGTTGCAGTAAGTAGCTCTGTCTAGTCTCCTGTGAGGGCTGCTAGGATGCATCCATATCCCATCGTCAAACACACACAAAACCCACCCACCTGCAAGGGCTAGCTCAAAAAAAAACAACACAGAAGATCTCATCGATCTATCACTCCATTTTTATAATAATGTTACTCTATCATTTTCCACAGGACTACACATCCTTTGCAAGATGAGTGGAAAATGAGGTGTTGAGCCTTCTTTCAAACAATAGGCTTTGCCTGTTTCAGATCCTCAATATTGGATGCAATAGCTATTTGCAAATGAGCTGAAGGGTTTTTTTTTTCCCCATAAAAAAATAAAAGTTAGTCCCCATGAACTGCAGACAACTTTCTCAGCTTCTGTGTCTTGAGTATATTCAAGTTTGATTTTTAAAAATTCTCCCAAGCGATTAGAAGCCATTGTGGGCTAATCAACCAAGAAATTTAAACATAAAGTTTGCTGAAATCTCTCCTTAAAGTACAGCTAAAGCATATTTCACTTTTATTGCTCTGAGATATTTACGTCTATTTTAAATACAAAGAGCCAGATTCTCTGCTGGCACAAATCAGTACAGTGTTACCAGCTTTATTATGATACACAACTTGAGGGCTTGGCCCTCTGTTTTATGATCTGTCTTCTTTTATAACGATGTTCTCCATTTTGCACAAATCTTCCGGTGGATGAAAGGCATGGTAGATGGCTTAATACATCCCATGAACTACCCAGTGAGGTTCTCAGATCCCCTGGGTATGTTATGTTACGATTACTTTTATGTTTGGAAAGCTAAGCGAACTAAGTGCATGAACTCCAGAAAGAAGGAACCTTGGCTTTTGAGGTATTTAACCTACTGGAACTCATTTCAGTCTTACTGAATCAAATACAACTTTATAATGGATAAATGCTTGCAGTGTACATAACATCTTCCGTTGTACAGCATGCAAAAAAAAAGGAAAAGGTACTTTCGACACACTTGTGACAGCTTCGCTTCAAACAAGGACTGTTCTATATCATGCAGTAAAATTCTTAATTCAACCACACACTGAACCATTTTGATAGAATAATAATATGGGAGTGTTGGTGTGTGGAACTAAGGCTGCTCAACAAAACTAGCAAAAGAATTTGACTAGGCCTGTGAAAGGTGGAAAAGTGTTGGGATAGTTAATACATTTCCCATCTCATGAGCTTTATTAGACTTAGTCAGAAGCAATGGAAAAAAGAAAAGGAAAAAAAGTGGCAATGGATCGGACTAGCAAGAGTGCCTTTGTGTTCTCCATCTCCCTATGCACAGGCTCAGGAAATCACCGCATCCCTGGGAAGCGGCTGTGCTCCAGGCGGATGTGCTTGCAGTGAGGCTCAGGTTTGCTGGGAGCACCACGGCACACAGAGAGTTGTCAGGTTTCAAAGAGCCTTTATTTAAGTTGTTCACTCATTGCATGATACCCTGCTAACCTATGAAGATTTTAGGGGACTTCAGAGCATGCATAATTTATTTGTAGCCAAACCCCACAGAGAACAGTAAGAGGATGGATGACAGCTCTTTCATGGAATTAGCATGGATTTGTTCAGTTGTCATTGAAACATCGCCTAAATTCTTGATCTTGGCTAGACGCTTGGCTTCAGCCACATGGGATAGAGGAACACAGGACTGCACGTTACACTCCACAAAACATTTCCTGGTATTTGGAAACTAAATCCTATAGTTCAAAAGGCCAAAAGCCAGAAACCCTTCAATTTGGAAGACAAGCAGACGAGACTGAGGGAATCAGCAGGCTCTTAGGTTTCTGCCACAAAAGGAGGAGTTATTTCTTTTGTTTCAAAAGGGGCAATTCTCATGTTTTAAGTTAAACCTGCAATTAAATATTTTGGTGGCCTGACCTTTGCTTTCCATCACCCCAAATGGACAGCTGCTCCCTGATCTGTTGTTTGGAACAACACACAATTTAAAGAGCAAATGAGACAAGCAAAATAGAGCAGGGAGGTCAGAGGAGCGTGGTCACAAGCACCACCACCTTTGGCACACAGCGCGAACTCCCGTGTAAGAACTGCCTTCTGCTGGGCCACCAAGCACAGAGCGTTGGCTTCATCCCAATTTGTGTCGACGCGGGTTCCCCAAAGCAACAAGTGGTGGAGCTTGTGGAGAAATGACAGCGAGACAACTGGGGGTGGATTACAACTGTGAACAGCAAGGGCTTTTCATTCTTTTCATCTTGCCAGACATGCTGTCCCTATTAAAAGCTAATGTTTGAAAATCATCTGTTTCTCCTAACCTCTATTTATATTCGGCGAATGGAGCAGTAAATGTAACTAGTGCAGCGGCTGTGAGGGATGAACTCCTACTGGCTTGGTCAGTATGAAGTCCATGTGCTAATCGCTTACAAGCCACCCGCAATCCAATGCGTTCATTTAAATAGGATTCGTTGTCCTCTCTGTTCAAGTACTCTGCATCTCAGGCTATCTCCTTGATAATCCTTTTTAGATTAGTGTCAGAGCCCCAGATGAAATCCTTGCTCATTCTCTTGCCATGTTTACCAGGCTGATTTCCAACACTGTTTCATATGGATTAGGCAGAGCAACTTAGTGCTCATATGTTTTTCAGCGCATCTCAGTACCTCATGAAATTACATTATAGATTCATTGTATAAATAGAAGACTGAACACAATTACAGTCCAAAAGCCCCAAAGCAAAGGACTAGAATCTGAAAGTAGATGTGACCAGATCTTGCTGTGTGCAAATATCTCATAATAAATTGGTCACACATTTGTTTATTTAATCTGTGTTTTCTAGATTTCCTTTTTTTTTTTTTTCTCACTGAAAAATAACCTTTTTTCACACTTCGGCAGAAAGACAAAGGCAGGCAGGTGCCCACTGCCATAACTGCCAGGTCAAATCAAGGATGTCAGCGGTTCAACCCAACTAGGGAAAACAAACTGCATAAAGGTTGTTTAAAGAGAACTTTCTGTTGTTTTTCAAGGTCATGGCATTTTAATCACAGCTATTATCACCACTTCCCTTACAGAATCATAGAAAAACTGTGTTGAAAGGGACCTCTGGAGGTCACCTTGTCCAACCCCCAGCTCAAAGCAGGGCCAATTTTGAAGTCAGATCCATCCATAGGAGGATTACCCTGGCTGAAGTGCTGTACGACACTGGGAGAATCCTCGCTGAAGAGAGTCACTGAGCTATTTATTGCTGGTAAATTAAAAGGTTTGTGAAGGAATTGCATAATATTGGGGTCTGCATGCTTGAGGACACAGGAGGTCACACTCCTGATGGAAAACTGGGTTTTATGTAAATGCTGGACTGCACTGACAGACCCATACTTTTAAACTACTAATTGAGATTTGAAATTTCATTGCTGAAGATCATTTGGCTCCCAGTTGTTGCTAGAAACACAGGCCTTTCCTGTTGATGAATATAGCTCCCTGAGTGGAGATTAGCAGAGACAGCTATCATTGGGCCTGTAGGTGAATGGATTACCCTTGATTTAATAAGAAGTAACAGGCCATTATTTCTAAAGCTACAGGATGGAAAATGACATCTGGATTCTCGATGTAAACATTATTCATCATGTCGGATGCTCTGCTATTCTTGCCAGTACACTATGCTCTGACGAGGCTGTTTTTTCTAGGGCAGAAACATGGTGAGAACAGCGTGGATTTATTCAGACTTATCTGTTGCATCTAACCTCTCGTGTTCCTCGATACAGCTGTGTATTGGCCTGGTCAACTGGCCCAGCCAAGAGCTATCCATTGCTGGTTCTCTGGCTAGGGGTGATGGGCCAGATCCTCAGCTAGTGTCAGGTGGCCCCAGTCCGTTGATGGCAGCGTAGCTGTGCAGATCTGCAGGCTTAGAGTTTTCCCATCATATACTGGCTTCTTGTGAACAACCTGGAGAGGCAGTCACTGCAAATCCCCGTCAAGAAATACTGGGAACAAAAGCAAAACAAGATGAGAAGAGAGAAGCTGCCAAGGTAGAGTTCAGTGTCACAGGTGTGATGAGCAAGGACTAAATGACTTTTGCTAATGCATACAAGGGGTTTTCAGGTTCATGTCACAAAATCCACCTCTGCTTTTTGGAAGAAAAGAGAGTTGGAAGGCGCATCCATAAATCCCATCAGTGTTTGTTTACACTGAACACCCAGTGAACCTACTGTGCTGAGCGTTTTGAGTTATTTCTATACAGCTTGACAGCTGAAAGGGCTCAAGATGGTAGATCACAATATATGGCACTTTCAGCACATATTTCTGACCTCACATAATGATAAATTAAATTGGGGTAAACCCTTTCACTTCTACAGGAGATTAAAGTCTTCAGGATCTGTCTAAACTTGGGCAGTCCAAGGAATCCCAAACGAGCAACAGAACTAAATGATTTTTGCTCTGACAAAAAAAAAGTAGATCTTTATTAAAAATGAAATGTTGTTGCAAATAACTATATTATTATTTTCTTCAGTAACATGCAAAAAAGTAAATGAAAATCTGACTTAATACAATTCTTTCTCCTCCTTTTCTGAGTGGCAAATTCAGGAGGGAAAACGAAGAAGAGATGAGAAGAGAAGAGAGAGAAGAGAAGAGAAGAGAAGAGAAGAGAAGAGAAGAGAAGAGAAGAGAAGAGAAGAGAAGAGAAGAGCACACAGACAGCATTTGCAAAACTGGAAATGAAGATATTTTGCAGGAATTTTGCAATAGTAATTGAAAAGGTTTTGCAAAGGAAGCTAACATTTTCTATGTTTCTTCAGTTGCAATTTTTCAATAGCGCAGAGAACATTTTTGAAACTGGACCTATATGAAATGAAGTGCTGAAAAAGTTCCTGAAAGTTACATTCTGCAGGAATATCTACTTACACACTTGCTGCTGTGACTAACCCTACCAGAACCAGTTAAGTCAGTCACTTTATTAAAATTTGGTTAGTGCTACATTAACTTTTTTGCATGCTGAAGGTTGTGTGTTCAGGCTTTAGCGCTGGCGAGAACGGAGGTGTTGAGATGAGATCTCTATCCCTGCCTCCCTCATTGTCTCAGCAGAGAAATGTGGAGGGACTGCTTTCCTGGATATAATTTCCCACAAGCTCTGCCGATGAGAGTAGATCAGAAATTGCAGGTGGTTCAGAAGCCTTTCACAGCGGTGTCTGCGGAAGGTGTGCTCTGCATATCAGACCACTGCAATTCCAGATAAAGGCCACAGATGTTTCCATTACACACAAACACCTCCCTGAACACCAAAATGCCACCAGACTGCAATCATTTATAACAGCACAGGCTTGTTTCCACCCCTTCCCCCCCCCAGTATTACTGTCAGTGTGTAGTAATGAATTCATTGATTTTACCATTTTTTATCAAAACAGTTATTTCAGAGATAAATGTCCTTCATTTGCAGCTGTTAAATCTGTCACATCTAGGAGAGCTGTTAGAATAATTGTCCAGTATGGACAAAAAAAAAAAAAAAAAAAAAAAAAAAAATCCATGCCCTTCCCTTACCTGGGACTGTTAATTGGAAGCCAGGTGATCTGAGAACAACCCACCAAGTTATTTTGGAGTTATGGACCATGCTGCATCCCTTTTCTCCTCCTGGAAGTGAGCAAATGGGGAAAATTCTGCATTTCCAAGCAAGGAGCAAAGCCAGCCCCTATCCCCCTGGCTGCTCTTGGCTCTTCCCTTTTTAATTAGCTGGGTATTGGGTTCCTCCTATCAGGGAGAACAGACTGATGGTGGTAAGTGGTTGAATTATACGTGGTGGAAACAGAAATGATCTAAAGGGCACAGAGCCTGTGCACCACGATCACATGGCAATGGTACTTTGTGAGCTGCTCCGGAACTGATGCATCCTTGTCTTTTGCTGCCCAACGGACCCGATTCCCCCCTGCATTTCTGTGCTCCACACTGCCTGTTTGTGGCAAGACACAAAAATCAGAAAAGCTGTTGCCTTGCAAGATCACAAACGGTTTGTTTCTCAGGAGACCTGGGCTGTCCCTTTTAATGAAGGAGTCACCAGAGGCCAGCACTTCTGCGATCCTCATTCTTTACTGCTGACCCCTTTGCTCAAGCTGCAAGTCACGCTTTTCCCTTAACCCGATGTCTGTCGACTAAAAAACCTCCAGTTTTCATTCGAAGGTTTCCCATAAGTTTCAGTGAGATTGCCAGCTTGGAGTTAATGGGCTGAAGCTGGAGCACTGTGGATGTCTGCTTTCACGGCACAGAGGGGTGGCAGAACATGGAGCTGCGATGCCACTTTCTGGCACTAATTCAAATCACTTGGGACCACCGAGGCGTTTAACTCCAGCTCCTGAGTTAGAACTACTGGTGGAGCCTGGTCTTTCTCTGTGTGAGCTCTGGAGACAGCCCCAGAGAAGCTGAACCACCCCCAAAGCACTTTTCCCTCTCTGTGGCTATACAGGGAGCTGAGGACAGCTGGGTCCCAGTTTAGGCATCTCAGTGAGATGGGGTCAACCCAGACTCTGTAAGACCAAGTGAAATCATGTTTTTCCCTACTTTTGCTTATTCCGGTTCATGTCTTGCAAGAGCTAAGGTTACCAGATGGGCTAAGGCAGACACGAACCTCAAACTGACAGTGAAATCTCACCTGACTGCAGGAGCGATTCCTGAGGATCACAGTGGTGGTCCACCTAGTCTGCAGCTGCTTTGCTCTGTAACATAGGCAGGGGGCTTGGCTTGTCAGAAAGATGTTTACTACCCTGAGGTTCAACTCATGCTTTCTAAAGTCCCTGGAAAGGTGATATTAGAACAGCACAACATCTCTAGCAGGAAAAGTGAAGGTGGAATAAGCTGGTGGTGAGAAGGAGCGTTGGGTACAGAAGTGTCAGAGGTGTGGTGTGGCAGGAGGATCTGTTCTGCTGGTTGATTTAATATCCAGGGTCCTTCTTTTAGTGACAGAGAATGAAAAGTAACATCTTAAAACTCTCCTAAGGTAAGATAATGAGTTGCAATCAAGAGCAGTATCATAGGACTGGAGAAAGAACACCAGATCTTCCAACGGAACATTTTGGCCACGAGGCCAGAGTAGAGTGACAAAAGTCTGCTACTGACCTCAGGTTCAAATCTAGTTCATTTTGACACTACCTTAAAAACTGCGAACAGGTAGGAGTCTGTGGCATTGCCAAGGGCAGGAGCCCAGGCATGAGTCCCCCTCAGCTGGGGAGGGTGCAGCAGGAGAAAAGAGCTGCCTGAGGACCGACATGTGTGCACAGTGATGGAGCGAAATGTCTCTTCCGAGCGAGACCCAGTTCCACATTGTTAACCTCTTGTTATTGTTGAACAGTTGGAAGCTGAATGTTGCAAATTAAAATTACTTCCTTGACTAGCCAGAACAATCCTTCATCTCCTTTCCACTGGAGAGGCAGGAAGCTCTTTTTAATAAGGCTGGGAACACGACACAACGTGGTCCCAGAGCTAAGCAAATTACTGCAGATACTTTGAAGGCCCCATTTCCCACAACACTGCCATCCTTATCCAAGGTTCAGTTTTCAGCCACCCATCCAGCGCATTCATTCCACTGAGCCGAAAGGATGGAAGCACTTGAAGGCTGAGAGAGGCTCTAATACATCGCCTTGCGCTGACCTCTACAGAGGGGCCAATATATCCCTTAACGCTGCTCATTCCTAGCCTTTCTCTACCTTTCAAGGCCATCAAGGCATCTCATTTCCTCACAAGTGCAACTCACAAGCTGGAAAGCCTCTGTTCAATTTGGACCTTGCCTAGAGCTGGCCCACATCCCTTCCAGACCTGCAGTGAGGCAGTGGTACAGGCTGCTCTCGCTGCAAATGCAAATGGCTGTGAAGGCAGCTGCCAAACCTGCTGCCGAAATGAAAGGACTATTGAAAATGAAACAGTCTTGTACCTAAAGGGCTGAACGTATGCACGTGAGGCGAGTCTGAGCCCAGTCCCATCAGTGAGGAACGGCAGGAGTATGACATAGGAGAAGACCACAACTAGCATCCTCAGTTGCTCCGGCTTTGTCAGAAAGGAGGAGACATCCTCAATATACCTGTAAGCCACAGACCTTTCAGGGCGAGAGGAATCTTTCCAAGATGAGGATTCAGGCCAAATACTGCGCAAAGAAAAGAGGGACTAGCAGAACAAGTGAAGTGAAAACATGGATTGAGCTTAATTTCTCTGTGGTTCTCTTCACACTGGCTAACCCTTACAGTTTCTTCCTGTTACACCTCAGAAATGTATTGCACGCACCATGCCTAGGGAAGACCTGCTGAGGGCCTCATCCTGCTCCACTGATGGAGCACAGCTAGTGCTTCCAGGGAGGTGAATGAAAGGACAGTCCAGCTGGAAGGATCTGGGAGTATCAGACTTGGGGTCTAGGCAGCATATGGCCTTCCGTGTGTTTTTAGTAGTCTCATCTTTGTGGTACCAGTTTTCCTTCTAGCTTTCACCTGTCCTGTCTCATTTGCTCATCAGTCCCAGACTGTCCCTTGCTGCATGCCTTGCACTGCTTTGCCTGGATCTCAGCTGTGGCTGAGGTTTGGACATCCTTTGGTATTTGGCCTGGAGAGCTTCGCTCTCCCAAGACTGTTTCCCCTACTACACGGCTTCTGCGTGAAACACATGGCCTGGGTTACAAAATTGTAGGCTTCTCTCCAAACAAGTGTCCATGTGAAGACAGCAAGGCTGGTGTTACCATTTGGGTTAGTGTCAGTGCATCATTCCCCGGTCACTGCACCTCTCAAAGATAAAAGATTGCTTCTGAAAGCTAACAAAGTCCCTCCTTCAGCTAAAGTGTAGGCCACGCGTGCAGGCTGGCAGTCATGCCACCAACAGCCTCTTACGGCAACAACCACAGACCCCTGCCCCCTTCCAAATCATCCTCATTCCCCATTCCTTTTGTAGCAACGAAATCAGGATCCGACAACACGGGATAACATCCTGCTGACGACGCTCAGAGCTGATACCAAGGTATGCAGGAATTGTAATGCACACCTACACAAGCAACAAATAAATAAATAAATGCATACTGATGCCTGTGCAAGGAAAATTCCACATATTCATCCCCCCGTTTCCTTTATCACTTATTCTGTAACAGCTGTTTAATTAATTGCTTGAGTGATTTCCTAATACATCTTATTTACATACAAAATTACAGAATAATGGTTTGCCTTTGAGTCGAGTGAGAATTTAATGTCTGCTCGCCATGCCTCATGGAATATGGTTACTCAACAAGAAATAAAAGTTCTGGTTGGTTTTGGCTGTTTCTTTTTTTTTTCTCCTTCTTTAAAAAAAAATTAATTATTCTTTTCCTCCACAGGTTTTGTGGTTTTTACAGGCATTACTGAATGATGCTAGAATGATAGCAGCAAGGAAGGGGAGGATTCCTTTTGAAGGTGACTCGAATCTTTGAGGAAAAAAAAAAAAAAAAAAAGTAACTGAATAAGATGGCTTCTACTGAAAAAGTCATCTAGCATCAATGGAAACAATACAACTTTATCTCTGCTGTTCAGGTTTATTCCCTGGCTGGTGGAGCTTGTCCTGGAAGAACGAGGCTGTGTAACCTGTAAGTGTCCCGCTTTGGTGGGCTTTTCACTAAAGGATGCCCCTTTTACCTTCTGACAGAAACCTTTTCATTAGATCACAAGAGCATCAGGCAACCGTGTCGCTGCTGCTGATAAGCTTGTGTCAACTGATGTTTTTCTTTCATGAACCCAGTTGCATTCAGTCAGCAGCTGTACCCACGGACACAGACCCATGAGCTGAAAATTCCCTCCCAGAGAAACACTGGACAAGCACATCCCCCATTAGCATTTTGTTTTGGGTTTTCTGTACTACCCAAAGCTAAATATTCATCTCAGCTAACTTGGGGCACTTGATGGGCCTAGATTAAGGAACTAATTCAGTTTGTTTTCTTGTTTAGTCAATAAAAGAGCCAGACACCCTGAGGAGGCAGCTTACCTACATCTCATAGAATCATAGAATCACCTGGGTTGGAAGAGACCTTTAAGATGACCAAGTCCAACCATAAACCAAACACTGCTGAAACCACCACTAAACTATGTCCCTCAGCACCACGTCTACCTGTCTTTTAAATACCTCCAGGGATCTCAGATGCCTTCTGAACATATCACCTGCTCTTTGTTGACTACAGTGGAAATCTTGAGCACTTATGTTTCCAACTTAGATGCCTAAAAGTGGAGTAATTTGAAGAGCTGTGGAGGCCCTCACGCTGACTAGCAGCACAGCATGTCTAATGCATCTGGCCTTGGCTCTGCTCAATGGTCTGGACGATGTCTCAGGATGGCACTGCCTATACACCGAGTCAGGGGCCAGGTTATGGGCTGGCTGCACTGGAAGGTTTGTGAATCCAGACAAAATGAGGAGCCAGTTTGCACAGCGGAAAACCATCCCTAATATAGTGTCTCACATAACACTTCCCATAGGGTTGCTGCTGGAACCCAGCCCAGGGTCCCAGGCAAGAGTTGGTCTTTTGGGTCAGGTTTCTGCTGAATCCCACCCTCCATTCCAGGCAACTGCAGGGAAAGGCAGGACTCCTGGGCTCGGGGGCTGGGGCAGAGTGGGGATGGCTTGGCCAAGGGGCTGTGCTTGGCAGTCAGCCCTGACAGTGCGATCCAAGTACGTATCTAAGCATCTTGCTGAATTAGGTCCTTAAATACCGGAAATCAATGGCTCATACACAGACAGCGCCATTAAGCACGGCCTTACGTGATTTCCTAGAGACCTGCGTTTTTGGACTCTAGAAGAAATGCCTTCTATTGACTACCAGATCTCACAGGTGAAATCTTATTGCTGTCTTGAAAGAGTCTTACAATATCTTTTTGGTTGCTAATGATTCAGTACTAGTATTTAAAAAGTTCTTGTATATCCCATGGCTGTGAGATTCCTTTTCTCACCACTCTTAGGGCAGCTGCTATTAAATCCGTATCAAGAACTACTGCACTTTTTACTAAGTGTAAAAGGGGAAAAATATTACCATTCATTTCTGTTACTCTTTCTTTCTAACTATATTCACTTAATAAGGTATTTGCTTGCAACACAGTCTGTTATATATTCTGTGTTTTATAAAGTTTCTCCTGGGAAAAATAACCAAGGAAACACAATTTTTCGGCACCATCTCCTTTTATTAAGAATAATGAAAAGGAAACAAGAGTCATTCCAGCAGTCAAACATCCTTCTACTCTTTCTTACTGGTCTTTTTATGAGAACTGGATCTCTCAGCACATAATCTGAGCTGCCTGAATTTGTTTGTGTATTTACATTTGTCCTTTTAGTTACTATCCATGTACCAATGTAGAGACGACAGATAATGGACGTATAGTGCATCTAACATCCATATCCACACACACACACAGAATAGAGATCTATCAAAAATACTGGACAGGATAATCTCCGCAGTGAGGTCTAGCTTCATCCCCAAATTTCAAAGCTTGAACTGAGAGTTCGATTATTTTACTTGCTCTGTATATCAGTTCCCCCCGGATTCACAATATAACAAGAGCTACTGCAGCCTGCTCTCTCTGTGGGCTACAGCAGTCACCGCTTCGGCTATCGGAATTAATTGCACACATGTAGGAATACATCCCAAAGGCCCACTCTTGCACCCTCTTTCAATGGATTTTGTATCTTCATTATTATAGTTACTGCACCTCCCAGGACTACTAACGGCAGGAGAGAGCAAGACAGCCCATCTCTGAATTGTGTGTGGTACAGCCCCAAGCTGGAGTAATACTATTCCCTCTCTGCCTATCTCCACATGATGAAAGAATGTGTTAGTGCTCATGAAATGCCAAAGGGCCAGAGTCTGCCACTAGCAGATCCCTTTTCAAGCCACTGGGTACCCATCTTATATTAAAGCTGTAATTTATACACTTGGCTGGTACCCAGGCTTGTTTTTAAAGCATCAGTCATTCCTGAGTAGTCCTAGATGATTCAGACTTACTCTACAGGTTCTTCTGCCAGATATTGATCCTGAAGACATTAATTATCAATTACAAAAGGTTTATTTCTCGCAACATTCATGACTAAAAGACCTGCATATTTATTTTGTCTAGTGATTTATTGACGCATCATTATACATTTCATGGAAAACTGCATTATATAGATGGGAGTGGGGAGAAAATCCTCCAAAAACTCCACTTCAATTAGAAGAGAGCACTCAAGAAGCAATAACATGGTATTTCTTTAGTTTGCCTCAAATACAAGGACTGAAAATATCTTCCAGTTCACCCATGCCTTGCGGCTAAAGCATAGATCAGCACCGCTGTTATTAAGCCTCCAGTGTTGCAGGTGCTCCCTATCACAGTTTGCATTAATGAAAGGACAAGAGGGGACACCTGCCATACTCTGGGGCAGTCATATGCTAAGGAATGGCGTGGAAGACACGATGTCTTCTACAAGGAGATAGGTGGATTCATCAAACAGATCACATCATCAAGTGACTTCCTCTTTTTCCCTGAAAAGATTCATTCCTAATACTCCAATACTCTCTAAAAACTGTCACACTAATGATGCATAGAAGTGAAAACTAACATCAGGGTTAAGGTGAAAAGATGATTCCTTATTCCTTCTTTTTCAGTATATTTACCAAAGCTTATATCTTTTTTGAATAAAGGGTGTTGCAATGGGTCTTACTAGCTTGAAGACTTCTTGTAGCCAAAGGCCTGACCCTTGTCTTCTTGTTCAGTATAATGCAGTGACAGGGTAAAGGTTAGTATTGCCCATAAACACCACTTGCATAAAAAGCTCATGCATCATGCCTTCTAGCACAAAGCCCTCTCCACTGCACTGTACCATGTCCACTGACTGTGCTCCTCCGCACTGACTTTTAAACACGTTGCTAAACATTTGCGGTAACAGGCCTTCAAATGATGTAAGAAAAAAGAGAACAGAATTATTAAAATCCAAGTAACTGTAATACAGTAGATGTAACAATCCCTCAGTGTCCATTCTTCTTATTTGTATCGTTAATTGTCGTCTGATTAAAAATCATTATGAAGCTGAAAACAAGTTAAAACAGAAAAACAAAACCTGGCATGGTAGGAGAGACAGGACTTTATAAATCACAGTGAAAGCTTAAGCAGATTCCAATCTGCAAACCAGAAATCATTGCTCTTAATAAATAGAGAGAAATGAGGATGCCTAAACACAGACCTTATACAGTACCAAAGGTTAAAAAAGAGAGATCGATAGAGTCCTGTAAACTAAGCAAGGAAAAAGATGGAAATTCACTGTATATTAAGCTGGCATGGAAGTCTGAGCCTTGAAGACAAGATATATTCCACTGTGTCCCTGGAGAACCTACTGAAGCAATGAATTATCTGGAGAGGAGATCATCGCCTTTATTGGGAACGTGGGTACTGCTGTTGCTCCTGCTGCTGCCACAGACCAGCTGGTGGCCCTTTCCAGCACACAGGTTTGCTTCAAACTTGGACCTTAAGATGCAAGTCCTCAATTGTCTCGCCACAGACCGTTAGGTGAGAGAGCACAGAGCAAGTGATGGGAAAGTACTGATCTCAAATTGATATTTAGGCTTTTATGCTACACCTCAGCAGCCTTTTCTTTTACTGCCTCCCTCTGCAACATCTCAGTGCCACCTTCTGCCTTTTCCTGAGGGAATCCCAAATCTTCCTTGCTGTGTGTTGGGAGGGCTAAGCCCACTGCTTCCAGAGGACTACCCAGCTCATGGAACCAAGACCTTCCTGTCATGGACACTTGCCTACAGGACTCGCCCCACTTGTGCAACGTTCCCTGCTTGATTAGTTTTGCACTGAGCAGTGCTGGCTTATAAAAGAACAGTCACAACAAAGATGTTTTTATAAACCTCTGGATGGAATGTAAATAGACTTTTAGGGGACAGTATATAAGTGTAAATAGATGTGTGAAGCCACCAAAAGGTTAATAATCCCAGTACAAAAATTCTTAGACAAACTCTCCTGCAGTTGAGCTGTTAGCAAAGCTATTAAATTTAATTGCGGTATAATTACATAGCCATATACCTAGCTGATACCCAGCTATCAAGCACACACAGAGCAGGTTTAACCACATGCGCACAATACATGGGGGTTTGCCTCAGGTGCTACAAGCATCCTGCAGCCAGATGTGCTTCCACCTTCCCAGCCAGGCTTTATCTCAGCTACAAACCTGCTCAGGAATAGATGTGGAGGTTCAGCCCGGGATGCATTAGTGCAAAGAGGGTCAAGTTGCTTTGCAGAGCAGGGATGAGGAGCAAGATCAACTATACGCCTTTGTAACAGCTGCGGTGGCACTGTTTGCAGTGCATGAAGTTACCACACCTCTCAGTCTTTGGAGGACCAGGGCCAAAGCAAACAGCATGTTTCATCCTCCTGGACTGGCCAGATATGCCTAAATTGTCCTGGGGGAAGCTGCTGTCTCCTGAATCACTCTCTGCCCAAAGGCAATGAGCCCAGAAACAGGCTGTCTGCACCCAGACCATGTCTCCCAAGGATGGGGTTTGCATGGCAAACACTCCACCTGGCTTCATAGATAGGTGTTTTGGGAGGGACCTGCCCCAGGAAGGGGGGGGGGACACAGGGGAGTACTGACTGCCAACTGCTGCAGGGACGTCCCCATGAAGCAGAGGATGGCACGTATGTAGGTAAGCGGGTGCACCTTCCTGGGATGCCCGAGAGCCTGAGGAACCGGGCAAGGGCTGTAGGGCAGACCTGCAGACAGCTGTGATGCGGCCAGCTGATACACTGAGCGCACTCGGTGTTTTGGTGGCTAAGACTGCTGCAGACCTGCGTATCTAACCCACACCAAAACCAAACCAGGCTCCTGAGATGGGGAGAGGAAACTCATTCTTTCCTTTTATGCACTACTTTCATCTGACTTTGCATTTCTTAGATCTAGATGAAAAGCAGGGGACTGAAATATTTCTGACTAAGGGTATTTTCATGGTATTTCCAGCCCATATGGAAGTGCCAGCAGGAAGCAGTGGAAAGTCAGTGAAGAAACGTATTTCCCGTGCACATCCAACCTCAAGTTTGCAGATATTGGAAGCTTGGGGAATGTAACCACCAGGGCCTCTGGGTGCTCATTACAGTGCAAGGGTCACACAGAGAAGGCATCTAGTGTCTGTCCTTTGATTTCTGGCCTTTGTCACTTAACAAGGGATCATGATTAGATACCACTTTTAGATGCGACAAAAGAGGCTCCAACAGATCACCTGGATGACTTCATGATGCATCTGATCTCTTCACTTGCCTGAAATAGTTTCTCTGGGATCATGGCAAGCTAAGCTTGCTACGTGATGGCTGGGCAGGTGAATATATGTAACATGTGGACCTTATTAAATACAACAAGAACACTTACATGGGTGTTAGGTGCCAGGAGGCCATGTTTGCCAAGAGGCCACGGAGACTGCTTTAGCAGGAGGGAGAGCGCTTTAGTTCTGGGCTTAACAGCAACTTCTGGAAAGCGTCAGCATTGCAGAGCAGCAAAATCCCTGCTGCGGCCGTGGATCTCTTACAGTGGGCACAGTAGGTCAAACTCTCTGGCTCCCTCTGGGCTTTCATTTTACGGTTTTAAACAAACAATTACATTTAAATAAAGGAAATGGCTGGAAGCAGCTACTCTGCTAGGAACTCACTGAGCGCATCAATTATTGAATACGAATACATGTGGAAATTGTGCCGAACTCCACTTTCCTTGGGGGAGCTACCAGGAGAGCTTGGGCTTCTTCATTAAGTGGGAGCACAGGATTTGCCACGTCTCCTGAGATCACCCATGCATTTTGTGTTGTTTCCTGCCTCTGGCAGTGGCCAGTCTGTGATGATTCAGAGGAAAATGACCCCTATCCCCAAGCCATTTTTCACTAGACTAATTGTGCAATGCATGGAAAGAAATTACTTCCTGATCCCTGTGGGAATCCTCTAATGCCTTGAAACTCTGATGTCTTTTGCTTTGGCACGGGTTAAGGCTAACCGCATGGGAAACCCCACTGGCAGCTCAGAACATTCCTTTGGTTTTCTGTATTTTTGGCATCTGGATCATTTTGCCACCAGGACCCACTGCTAGCTACAAGCATTGTTGGTATCCATTAAAACCTTCCCCACCTTTTCAGTCCCCCAGTTACTGCGTTTGATCCTTAAGTGAAAGGATAAAACACTGCTGAGTACTGTAAGCCATGCCAGGAACTCAATTGCTCCTTGGTCAATCTGACACTAGTCAAACAAATGAAAACTTAAAAAAAAAAAAGTGAAAAGTAAAATTCAGCCCACGGGTGTGCCCACAGTGGGCAAGGAGAAAGCAACGTGCAGCTATAAAATGAAGTAAGAGAGAGACAGGTTTTCTCCATGCTGTTTGTTTGAATAAGGCCCTACTACAATAATATTGCAGAGAACGGTGCTTTCATTACAAAATGCATCCGTGAGAGCACCAAAGAAGTAATACCAGGGTTTTTAGGAGAAAACGAGCGGTTCCCTGCTGTTAGGTAACAGTATTGATAAAATGAGATTTGGGCTGAATAAGAGCTGGGGGGAAGGTTCCTGCTGCCTGTGCGGGGCACACAACCAGAGGCAGTAATTGCATAGTGAAGTCTGAGGTGTCCACACACTCCCTGCTCTTCCTCTGCACGAGGCAGAGGAGGCCAACAACTGGAAGTTCATGTTTTCTCCATTTTGGCCCCAGAAGTCATCTAACCTGCTGCTTCTCCTTTGCTGTCTTACAAGCTGATTTTGTGATCACAGCGGCTTCCGTTTTTCCTTGTCCCCCCTTTCTTTTAAGCCTAATAAAAACGACAGCTGAAGCAGCTTTTCTACCCACTGCCTGTATGTTCAATTTGAAAACCCCTGCTGCAGCCTAAACCCCAACCCCAGCCCCTCAGACGGGCAGTATTTCACTTCCTTGTGACTCAGAGATTGAAAATGCCTTAAACTGATCATTTGCAGCTGATTATTCATGAAATAACTAGCTGGCTACCCATCCCAAAATTCTAGATCTGGAAATTAATCTGATTTTTTTTTTTTTTTCCCTACCAGTGCTCTGGAGATTTGTATGTTAGCTACAGATTCAATAGATTTTAAACATCTTGCAGAGCCATGTCTTCAATTTGGCTGGCGGTATCAGCTCTGCTCTCTGAGAGCTCTTAATGCAGCTCTGCTTTCCACAGAAGGGGATCAGGAGAGCTACGGACAGAAAAAGCCAGCGAGATCTGGGTATTTTATGGAGGTGTTGGGTCTGCAGGCACCTGGCTTCACAAAAGCAATTAGGATCCTATGTGTCATGGACTTCATTACACACGTAAGCTTGTGTCTGCTGCAAACATACAGGAGAACGTTCCGTATGTGCACAGCCACGTGAGAGGGCCAAGTATGGGTTTGCTTCTTGGGTTTATTTACGAATGGATTTTGTGTTTTTGTTACGTTTATACATCAAACTGCAGAGCATGGAGAGGCGGGTGGGTTGTCACCACCTCATCCACAGGCTGCCCCGGACGGTGGCAGAGCTCCTGTAGAGGCACCTCCGGAGTAAATTGAGGCGAAACGACACCAAACGACCGATTAGAGCATCGTTAGAGTATCTGTGGAGCCTAGGGACTGCCATGGTCATGCAGATGTGCGGGAAGACCCCGGCTATCGCTGTCCGCCATGCCAGCCCATGAACCCGGGGCGGGGGCAGGGAAAACCGCCCGCCGTAACCTTAACGCAGCACTCCGGTTCTGTAACGGGTGACGTCACGAGCTAACCAGCCGAACTTCACAATATATGTATGTTAGAAGAGAAAGATTCAGAGAGGAAATGGGGAAGAAGAGAAATCACCACCCTTGGATCCAGCGACGTCTCGCCGCTCCGCTCTCAGGCCTTGGTGGTGGCGGAGACCCCCAGACCCGCGTCCCCGCCCTCCGGTCCAGGCCCGGCGCTCGGCCGGGGGGTGGGGGCAGCACTGCGGGGCGTGCGCAGTCCTTCTCCTCGAAAATTCTGGAAGGGGCTGGGGGGTGCACGGCCCGGGCCGGCCGGGGCTGGTCCCTGCGGCCGGGGCCGGGCCGGGCCGAGGCAGACGGTGTGATTCACTGCGTCAGGCCGTGATGCGCAGGCAGGTCTGGCCCAGGCTGCCATTGCACCTGTGACTGTCGGGCTGAACGGTGTGTGCACGGTGTGGGCCGTGTCATGCAGAACGCTGTACCGCAGGTTAGCGTGGTTGCAAAGACCGTAACGTATCTGCGGCCACGGGTGTGCCCATGTGCGGCCCTAATGGGATGACACTAAGTCACAGAATCACCAGGGTTGGAAGGGACCTCTGGAGATCCTCCAGTCCAACCCCCCTGCCAGAGCAGGGTCACCCAGAGCAGGTTGCACAGGATGGTGTCCAGGTGGGTTTGGAATGTCTCCAGAGTTGGAAACTCCACCACCTCTCTGGGCAGCCTGTGCCAGTGCTCTGCCACCCTCAAAGGAAAGAAGTTCCTCCTCATGTTTAGATGGAACTTCCTATGTTCAAGTTTGTGCCCGTTACCTCCTGTCCTATCACTGGGCACCACTGAAAAAAGACTGGTGCCATCCTCCCGGCACCCTCCCTTTAAGTATTTATAAGCATTGATGAGATCCCCCCTCAGTGTTCTCCAGACTAAAAAGACCCAAGTCCCTCAGCCTTTCCTCATCAGAAAGATGTTCCAGTCCCCTAATCACCTTTGTAGCCCTCTGCTGTCCCCTCTCCAGCAGTTCCCTCACCTTCTTGAACCGGGGAGCCCAGAACTGGACACAGGACTCCAGACGTGGCCTCACCAGGGCAGAGCAAAGGGGGAGCATGACCTCCCTCCACCTGCTTGCCACACTCTTCTTGATGCACCCCAGGATGCCATTGGCCTTCTTGGCCACAGGGGCACTTTGCTGGCCCATGGTCATCCTGTTGTCCACCAGGACTCCCAGGTCGCTTTCCACAGAGCTGTATCCTTCAACCTTTTGCGGGGCTGGGATGGAGATGTGTTGTGCCGCATGCCCGTAGCTGTATGTGTGGTTCTGTGCTGCGTGTTTATCGAAGACCTGAATGCCAAGATGCACATTTGTTGTGTGGTGTGTATTTGTATACAAACACAACTTGTTTCTTCATGGAAACCGTACCTTAGTCTTGCAAAATAGGAAACAGGACAACTGTGGAGACAGCATGTGTAGGAATTAGCCAAAAAAGATTGATCCTATCCAAAGCCTACAAAAAGAGTGTTCAGCCCTCCACAGCAGCGTATGGGAGGAGCTGGCACAATAGAGAGGACAGAACTTTATCACTTAAGTCATTATTTTTTTCAGGCAGTTGTCTTTTCAGGTGTTACAGCACTGAGGTATGAATCTGCCCCTGGGATCCTGATGATTTTTCAGTGCACATAAGTGCTACACCTATAAGCATGGATTATTCCGACTCTTTGAAGTATGCAGGGGAATTTAAGACATGGGTCTTTTGGGAACCTGACAACATATGGTGATCATATTAATGGTGATCTTCTACTGTGAACCTGTACCTTCTGGGCAATGTAGTGTTGTTCTACGATATTCATTACGTGATACATACTGAAGAGTCAAAAATCTGTTTATCATGCAGGTGTAGACTAGATGTACTGGGAATATAGGTCATTCTGCATTCATATCTGGGTATTTCTGTGTCTTTGGTTGATCAAATACACAGGAGCCCATGGTAAAATGCAGAGAACAAATCTTCTCTCTCTCAATCCAGATTGGCAATGTCATGAAAATGCTGGAGAATCCAGAGCCCACAATGCACCAATGTCTACAGCCGATGGGAGCAGAAATCACTAAGATGACTTCTGTGTTGCAAACATTTCCTCTGGTCCTGCATAAATGATTGGTCAGAGAAGGGACTTTGACTAATTTTTCTCAGTATTGCTGGCATGGTTTCAGCGGAGCCAGGTACTTGAGCCAAGCAGGATTTATCAGGTATGAACACTTTGTTCTATATTACAACACCCAGTCATTTGTGATTGGATTTGGAAGTAAACTAAGACCCAAATAATAATCTGTGTCGATGGCAAATGCGCTGAACAATAAAGGGTAAAACTCACCTTCGTGTTGTAATTCACAGCACTGCCCTTCATCTGTCCCCTCCCTCTCCCAAGCTCCTTCTCCCTCTCACTCCACCTCCCTGTTGATGGATTAGGAGCACAATGAATTGCAGCAAACAATGAGCAGAGCAAACAAGGATTTGCAATGGAGTGGTGCTGCTTTACATTACCAGAGGACTTACTCGAACGTAGTCCAGATATACCCACCAGCTATGTGGCTCTGAAATTCCTGTCCTCGGAGGAATGACTAGCCATGAACATTGGCTAACTGGGGGACAGTGATGTCTTTGCAAAACACGAACAGTTTCAGCAGACCTGCTGAGACGAGTGTCTGCAGTGTTAATGTTGGTGCTGAGTGCTCCTCTGGTCGTGTCTCTTAAAGGTGACAAGACACCTGCCCAGCACAGCCTGGAGGGTAAATAACTGAGATAGCCTGGAGATGTGAACAGCAGCAGTTCTGTTTGCTGTCAGAAGCACAGGGCACTGGAGGGAAAGAGCTTCATCCCTGTCCTATTGCTCTCTTCCATTTTGAACACCACCACCTACAGAAGAACAGTCAGCCAGTCCACAAACTCCTGCTGGAGCCACCGTTTTGCTTTCATTGCTGCACTGAGCGAGATAGAAGTGAGAGCTAACAATGAAAAATGGCTATAGTGTTAAAGATAGGGAATCCTAAATACGGTGACAGACCCAGGAATGAAGAAATACCTCCCTGTTATGCTGCTTGTGAGCATTGGTATCATCCAGACATAAAACCTGAGGAAAATGTAATCTGATAAATGCTCTTATAACATTCACTCATTAAGAATTGTTCAGGCCACAGACTTCCCTATTTGATTCACACTCTGTTTTGTGGAAGCCTTGACGGAATGGGGAATCACCAGCGAATTGGCCCCAGATCCACAGAGTACCACCTGAGCCACCTCTGACACCAAAACCGTGGCTATTTGAAAGATCACTTTTGCTCATTCTTTGCCCTTGGTTCATGTCAATCCACCTCAGGTCTGGTTCTGCAGGATGCTCCCAAGTCCTGTCTCCTGGGGCACATCCTTAACCTGATCTTCAGACAGAGGATGCAACATGTCAGCATCTCTTCTGCACAAGGTCTCCTTGGGATGCAGCCTGATATACTGCAAGGGGAATGTGCACCCCCTTTATCAAACTCCAAGGAAATAGTTCAGCTGGCTCAGCAAAGAGGGGGAAACTAATTGGAAGAGTCCACACAAATATGAGGACTTGAGGGAGCCTTGAACTTGTGCGTGGACTATTCCTTCCCTGCCACTATGAAAGATAGACAAGAGCATCTTCAAGAAAGCCAAGCTTGTCCACAACCTCTGAGGCACAAGTGCACTTTGGCTGACGCACAAACTGGTCATATTTTTATTCTTGTTTTCCTTTATTTTATTAACTGGCCTGTCTTTTATCATTCCCAGCTCAATAATTATCTGTGGCTCAGTGGATGAGAAAACTGAGAGGACAAAAAATACGTACCTAGGTGTATGCGAGAGAGAGCTGGGGTTGCCAAGCAAAGGGTCTAGCAAAAAGTACTTTGCCTGCTACAGTGGACAGAGTTATAAATAGGGTCCATTTTTAGGCAAACATAAAATGCTCTCCCAGAGCTTGGGTCCTCCTGGGATAGACACGGTCAGAAGACGTCTGGAGAAGCGTAATGAAGCCATTCACTGAGCAATATTAAAGAGAGTGTGAAAATACATTTCAGAGAGTGCTCAGCCAGTGGATCTCTGCCGAGACGACAGCTTACGCAGGGGTCTTTGGTAGTTGTCTGGGGAAATCAAAGTGCTCACTGGCACCATGCACTGCAGCTTTTGCAGTCCATCAGTATGTACAGCTGCCTGTTTTACCCCAGGCATGATTGTCATCCAGTGACGGGCAAAATGATCTTGCTGTGAGCTGTGACTGCCTTTCAGGGCTGGGGCACAGGTATAAATATCTACATAGATTTAAGCAGGATGGTTGTGAAGTACTTGCAAGGGGCTGCATCTCTCCCCTGCCAAGTACCTGTGCACTGTGCTCCCCTCTCCCTGCTGCACCTCTCCTGTAGGTGAGGAGGATGCAGAGAGGCATTCCCAGAGAACAGTCTAAAGCCTGCACTTCTCCTCTGCAATTAATAGCTTAGTTTTACTGCTGAAAACCTGGGCATCCCTTTTCAAAGTGTGGACTCTTTTCTCCCTCTGCCTTGCCTGGCCTTACCTTGCCTTTCCCTTTCCCTTTCCCTTTCCCTTTCCCTTTCCCTTTCCCTTTCCCTTTCCCTTTCCCTTTCCCTTTGCCTTTGCCTTTGCCTTTGCCTTTGCCTTTGCCTTGCCCCTTGCCTTGCCCCTTGCCTTGCCTTGCCTTGCCTTCCCTTCCTGCCCTGCCCTGCCCTTCCTTGCGCTTCCCTTCTTTTCCATTCTCTTTCTTCTTCCCTTCCTTTTCCCCTCCTTTCCCCTTTCTCCTTTCCCCTTCCCCTTTCTCCCTCCTACTTTCCCCTTTCCCCCTTTCCCCCTTTCCCTTTCCCTTTCCCTTTCCCTTTCCCTTTCCCTTTCCCTTTCCTTTCCCTTTTCTCTCCCTCTCCTCCCGCCAGGGATTCCATAGGTACAGGCAATTCAATTACAGGAGTTCAGTCACAAGGCAAGGACATGCAATAAAGAGAATAAATAAATAAACAGTGTTTGATGAGTGGAGCTGAGGGAAGACTAGAGATGGACTCAGCCCCATTATTTGCTTTCCTTTGTGTTTTTTTCCATCTGGATAAAGAGGAATGCGTGCCAGCAAAGCTGTCAGGGAAGTGGACAAGTGTGTTCTCAATAAGCCACTTTTCCAACACCGCTCAGAAAATTTCAGGCTTGTGGTGGAGGCATGTTGATGCTTTTGGAGGTAGCTGAGCCCAGGGAAGCACGTCAGGTTGGGTGCTGAGGATGCTGAGCGTGTGGGATGCTGCAGTCAGCACACAGACATGGGAAACCATCAAAGCAGACCTGCACTGCTCTCTGGCCTCCTCTTTCCCAAATTCCTGAGTCTTGTCTTTGCCATGGGAGAAAAAAAATCTTCCTTTCCCATCTCCAAAACAGGCAATAATAATAAAATTCAGTTGTCCTTAAGATTGCTTTGGAATCCAAAGACAGGCGTGCAATGCCCAGCCCTCCCACAAAAGCCAGTTTTTCAAAAAGACGTTGGTTTCCACCTAGACTGAATGTCTTCTAGCAGAAGGTGTTGTGTAGCTGTACTAGTTAATCCATGTTAATTAAATTGTTATCAACTTACTAAAGTTTTCTTTTACAAAGGCTTGGTTTTGGATTTTTACTTTTTTTTTTTTTAATAGAAAAATAACAGCTTCTGCAAAATAAGAAATTTCCATATGAAAATGGTAACCTTATTAGCTGTTGTAATAAGAGAAAGCAAACTGCAACTGTTTGATTTGCTGTTTTGAATCCAGGGTATTTTGGTTGGCTCAAACTGAGTAATTTTAAAAAAAAGTTATATTTATTACCCTTCTGGATCTGGTTAGACATTAAGCTGTTTATTTCCTCTGAAGCTGTCACAAGGAAATTGTGTCTTAGACATCTCCTCTGCCCCACAGCACTGACCTCGCTGGCTAAAGCAGCTTCCCCAGCGCAGGGTGGTCTTGCCTTGGATGGAGGTGGGTGATGCCTTCTTGGTGCCACATGCCTGCAGGTGCGTCCTCTGCTCTTTGCACCTCGTCAAAACATTGCCACATCTCTTGTCTGTGCTCTGTTCAATACTACCTTCACACTTGCTGTAGTGAAAAGCTCTAAATTATCTGAAGCTTTAAAAAATCTGCAAAAGCCCCAAACCTAGCTGGAAGGTCAAACTTAGGCCGTTAAACCCAGCTAGGAAATTTTCCCTCATTGTAAACTGTGTGTCAAGCTGAACTGCAAAACAGGGGCATTTTATGGTTGTTAGTGCCTTCGAGACCTAGACCTGCCTCGTAGAAGCATCTGACATGCTCTCCCTAATCAATAGGTGGTCTCAAGATTTTACTGGTGGCTGAGGTTCTTTCAAAGCACGGAACCCAGCCATGACCGACTCCATTCACCCTGATGAAATTCCGTTCTGTTTCCCAGAATAATCCCAAACTACACTGTAGCCACGAAAGGTGTCTCATGGCGTTTTCAAAGGCGGTGAATGGCAGACCTGCATGCGAATGTAGACCTCGGTCCTCTGCAGAATGAACTCCAAATGGCAAAATTAGGTGCCATAGCTACTGAATTGTTCATGGAAAGACATTACACCTTTTTTGATAAGTCTTTATCAAGGACAGTGGTAATTGCAGGATCCAAAGTTGCTCTTGCTGGTTTCACTGCTTACTTCTTTATATGCAGGATGACAGCAACGAGACGTCACGGGGACTATACCTAAACTGCTGCGCTCTCCCTACGAAGGGTCCTACTGGCTGGTCCATGGAGGTGTCTGGCCACTAGGAAACAGGAGTGCATGATTTTGGTGGACAGTAGGCCACCTAAGCATCAAAGTAGTCCCGGATGGGCTATAAAACAAGTGTGTTATTACCGTGTATAAATGAATAGGAAGCAAGTGGCTTTGGAAAATTTATTTTCTGTGGCTTAAGCCTTCGATCGACCCATCATTCACTCGACAGCTGGCAGAGGAGAAAAAAAAATGCACTCTTTTGTGACAGATTGGAGACTTTGTGACAAAAAGGAGGCCAAATTCTGCTCTTTGCTACGCAGAGACAAATAGTGTACAAATAACCCTCGTGTCAATTTGGTCACCTAGATCTCATACCCATGTAAATGAGAACAAAACACGTGGCTGCTGAACTCCTTAATACTGTCTCTGTTAGCTTTATATCACCATTCAGATCTCCCTGCTTTGCCGTTCTGTCTCCAGTTCCTTTTCTCAGCAGAATGGTTAGCTGCCTCTCGAACTAATTCACTTTATTTGCTTCAGTGATTGTACCTGGCATCCTCTCCCATATCTTCGCTCGGGCTTTCGTTTAATTCTCTCTTCTCTCCGACTTTCTCAGAATATGTTCTCCATGGTATTAAGGATGGATTTACTTTTGAGCAGGTAAAACTACAAAGTCATGAAAATCCTTTGCAGTTCTAATTAGACTTGAGTAATGTATGTAGACAAAGACAGCCTTACCTATACCAGTAAATGGAGGATCTGGGAATCTCACTGCCTTTCGTTTTATTACCCAGGGGAGAACTATGGAACTATTCTATTTAATTATGACCGGGGACAACGTAAGTAACGAACAACCTGCATGGCACAGTGCTGTGGGCAAGCTGAGTACAAACAGAGGATTTGGGGATCAGCCAGTCCTCATGGCTTATTGTGCCTCAGGGTTTTTTCATTTGACTTCAGACGAGCCGCTTAAATTTCTCTGCCTCTGCTTCTTTCCATGTGACAGGCAAGAAAAATGCGTATGTGCCTTGCGTGGTAAATTGTATGAAGTGTTTTAAACGGTGGCAAGTTTTATTAGAAATCTTGTCACGGGTGCCTAGATCCAAGGATTAAGGATGTAAGAGAAATAGGGGGAGGCAGTAGAGACCCTTCAGGTGGTCTCAGAGCAGAGGATCCTTTTCTTTCCCAAGGAATTCCCAAGAGAGCTCATGCAAGGCTGTGCCTCAGTTTCCCATCTCTCAAATGGGGACTACAGGCAACGCTGCTGCTTCACCGTGTCCCTTTTTCCTTCTGGTTTCCAAGGCCTGTTTTCCTTCTTTGGTGTACGTAGATCAAGACTACGCTTTGATTGAACCCTGAAGCTTTGAAAATGAAATACCCTGCCACCCAATAAGTTGCTTTCTTCACCAATAAACAACTTTATCTGGTAATGGAAGAAAGTAGACAAGAACGTGTCTGAAAGGAAAGGTGTTAATAGGTTAAAATGATTCCTCCCACCTTCGCAGAAGTGAATGCACATTTATCTGAATTGCTTGATTGGAGTTGGTTATGTAAATGAATTGTTAATATCTACACATGCTTTATTCTGTTACAATGAAGTCACAAATCAAATTAGGACAAAGATTTCTCTTTAATTTCTGTACTTTTCTTCTTTTTTTCAATTACTGCACTTTATATAATTTTTCATCTCGATCTGACAGCTTATTAACAGGCTTGAAACCCACAAATTAGCTCTTTTTAAAGCCCACAATGAGAAGAAATGCAAACAGTTCATCAATATATTTATTTCCTCTCTATTTCTATGATCTAGTGACAGATATTTAAACCTTAGCCTCAAGTCTCTCCCCAGTCAACTTTTGGGCAAATCCATCTCCTTTCTTTACAAAGTTGAGTGCTAACAAAGTCACACACGGGGGGCAAACTCATTACCACGGCTGGGTTCTGTCTGCTTAAAGCAGACGCAGGCATATAAATAAGATGGTGGAGAGGACTGGTGAGCACGGCTCCTGCGGACACCACGGGAAACAAACATTCCCCTCTCCCGACCTGCCTGTATACAAAAAGTTAAAGAAAACGGTGAGAAAAAAAAGAGGCCTGTGTTTGCAGCAGATATTACCCGTGCTTTGCAAAGACCAGAGCAATCCCAGCGAGTTCAAATGGGGAGACGTTGTGTGAGTGACTTCAGTGGACCCTATGGAATGGATAACAACTCAAAGGATAATTCAGATGTAGAAGGCACGCTGAGAAATACAATTTCCATTGCAGCAAATCTGGGGGGAAAGAAATCAGCGTGATGCTGTTTGTTCCCTAACTGCAGAAGGGCTTTCACAGGGGATAGCATCAATTCCTGAGCAGTGATCTTGTACGCTTTTCAAACGAGAACCTGCTCTCTTTATGGAAGGAGGTGTCGCAGTCGGACAAAGGACCTCAGCAAATTAGATTGGACTTCTTCCTGACTCTAAGTCTCTTTTATTTACTTGCTGATAAATTCTTCTTCCAACACAGTACACCTCACTTTTTCCCTGTTCTTTTCCTATCCCCATGGGTATTTTCATTTGGGTTTCTATGGAATACATTTTGGAAATCCAGCTGATTCTTTAGTCAGGTGAAATGAAGTATACAAGAGAACTTGAGAAATAACTGGAGTAAGAAAACCCAAGGTAGATTATTTGTCACCATGTCATAAAGTTTGTCTGTTTTTCTAACTGCTCTGAAAAGCAAGGTGCTCTGCCCTTTCAGAGGATGCTTTATAATCCCTTCACTGTTATAATCAAATTTTTGCTCTCTAAAATGAGAAACGCTACGAAGAAGAGGCAAATGTGTGGTTTCCTCTGTGAGGGGCGCATTTTGATCCAGTTCAGACAGCCTAAGTTCCCTCCAAGACCCAGTGCGATGTGGTGCTCGTGGGTTGGCTTGTAGCCCCCAAAGTGAGCAGCCAAGACAACTCTGCCAGTCTCCTCTGCATGCGGCCAGGGAGCTGCCTGAGGCACGGGACAGGGACTGAATAACCCGATATACCAGGAAATACAGGGAGAATTTTCAAAAGGATATCAGGTCTTGTACTTCATTGTTTAAGCTACTTGAGACCTGAGAAGAGTCGTCTGAAATCTAGGTTCTCGCTCATTTATCTACTCTAATTATTCTTGCATTTTTTCTTGGAAGCACATGATGGCTGTTTTTGACAGAGGCAAAAAGCTAGGCTGAATAGGTGAGAATCCATCTGTTCTCATGTTCTCGTCCACCAGTTGTTTCCCCCAGTAACTTAGGCTGCCCTTCCTAGCCATCACACTAGGGTCAGTCCTCAGTAACTCTACATGTTCTTTTCCTGAAGGAGCTGAAATGATATTTGCACATTTCCATGGTATATCAGCACTGGTGAGGCCGCAGCTTGAGTACCGCGTTCAGTTTTGGGCACCACAGTATAGGAGGGACATTGAGGTGCTGGAGCATGTCCAGAGAAGGGCAACAAAGCTGGTGAGGGGTCTGGAGAACATGTCTTATGAGGAGCGGCTGAGGGAATTAGGATTGTTTAGTCTGGAGAAGAGAAGGTTGAGGAGAGACCTTATTGCTCTCTACAACTACCTGAAAGGAGGTTGTAGTGAGATGGGAGCTGGTCTCTTCTCCCAAGTAACAGGCAATGGGACAAGAGGAAATGGGTTCAAGTTGCACCAGGGGAGGTTTAGGCTGGACATTAGGAAAACATTTTTCACTGAAAGAGTTATCAACCATTGGAACAGGCTGCCCAGGGAGGTGGTTGAGTCACCATCCCTGGATATGTTTAAAAGTCGTGTAGATGTGGTGTTAGAGACATGGTTTAGTGGCAGAGCTGGTAGAGTAGGGTCAATGGTTGGACTAGATGATCTTAAAGGTCTTTTCCAACCTAAATGATTCTATGATTCTGTGATTCATGGGAGAACTGGATCTGATCAATAATGCAAAGTTATGAGCAAGTTAATACATGACCATGCCTCCAGCAAACGACTCTCATCACTGACAGGTCCCTGGGTGTGTGCATGGCCAGAAGGCCACTGGTCATGCATGAGCGGCACAGAACACGTCATGTTTCTTTGGTGTCTTTTTTTGCATGCTGCTTGAGCAAGAGCTTTGGGGTAAAGATCAGTTCCTCTCTGAAAACAACACAGGGAAAAAAGGACATCTCCCTCTTTCAGCAGTGAGTTTCTTACTTCACCTACTGACTTGCTCCCTTGAAATTTGCACTCATGTCTGCTTTGTGGGTGAAAGCAAACAAGTCTGTCCTCGTGACTACCTTTGCACGGTATTTGCTTTGTATGCACAGACAGGGTTTTTTAGGATTACAGCATCAGTTTTGTTCCCTGTGTCCAGTTTGGAGAGGCAATTTGGGTTGTGGTGAGAGAAATCTTTGGAGAGCAGACCCTTGTTTGGCTCACCTTGTTGTTTTGCGCTGCTGCAAGATCCTGGAACAATTGGCATAATTAGACATGCAGTACTATTGGAGCAGCAATACCTAGTCACAATGGAGCAATTAAGACAATTACTGTACGTTTTATGTAACAGGACAAATGGATCTCACTCTTAAAGTCTTTGAAAATCTCCTATAAAAGCTCTAATAATGCATTAATATATTAATCCTCCTAATCCTGTCAAACTACCCAAGTATTTCTGTGAAGGGGTTGACAGGAGATCTCAATACTAAGAGGAACAGCAGCAACCACTTGCTAGAGTTTCTTTTTTAACCATTTGCCTCTGTCAGGTGTTGCAAATCACTTTGGTTTAGTGGATTGTCCTGGCTTAAGCGACACAGGACTAATTTCTTTTCTAATATTGGGGGAAACTGTACTTTTAGAAGACTCTAGTGTCTGAATTTGTGAATATATTTACTTTATAGCCAACTGTGGTGTGTGGGTTTCAAGGTCTCGGTGTTTTCGAGCTCGCCAGGTGCGGGGATGAGGAGGAGCGAGACCCGGGCACTTGGCCCAAACTGGCCAACAGGACTATTTCGTACCATCAATGTCACATTCAATAGAAATTAGACAGTTTGCTGTGAAGTTCTCTCTCTCCCTTGATGGTGGTGATTCAGAGAACTTCTTGCCCTGGTGCCGGACCCCTGAGCCCTTCCCTTCCTCCTGAAGCCGTAGCGCTGTCAGTGTCCGACAGTGGCTGTCCCCTGCTGGGAGTGCACGGCTTCTACTGGTAGAGTGGGCTGAGCATAACCCTGGTGTATTTAATATTGGCATCGGGATCACTATTGGTTCTGTAGTGTTATTACTGTTAATTATCTAGTCTTATTCTATTAAATCTGTTTATATTTCAACCCCTGGGTCTCCTTGTTTTCTTCCCGATTCCCCTTCCCAGGTGGGGAGGGGACATCACATGAGAGAATAATTGTCTAAACGACAATAAATTGTTGTGGGTTTTTCAAACCATAACATGGATGACGGGTGGGATAAGGGAGCAGAGAAATTTTGGAAAGTCTCTCTTGACCTCTGACTTGGAAAAAGGTTCCCCGACTTGTGCACGCTGCTGTTCTTATTGAAGTCAGTAAAAATACGACAGTTTCTCCTGAGCTCCAAAACTAAAAGGAGAGGACTGTGGCCAGGAGTAATCTAGTGGGTTTGATGGTACAGAATTCACCAAGCCGAGAGCAAGTCCCAGCTAATGCCTCTCCCTGCGGCCCCTTGCGTGATCCCCTCCTGAGCCAGCCCCTGCCTCTCAGCACAGACACAACCTGCTACATGTGAAATCTGGATACTTTGGGGACCTGAACTCCGAGAAATGGGCCAAATATATTTTAAAAAAAGTAAAACTAAAACTAAATATAAATTGAAAAAAAAAATTTGAAACATTTTGTAAAATAAAGGTACAGTTAGCACAGTTGCAGTATTGTGAGGAAAGGAGGAGAGAAATAAAACTGTGTTTCTATTTACCTATGCTTAGATCAGATCCAAGAGACTTCTCTGATTCTCCATTATCCAGCTGGCAAGCCATTTGCAATACCTACTTAATCATGTGCCTGTGTCTCCTGCTCTTAGGCAAAGCCCGTATTCTTAGATTGCTGTCAGGGGAGAAGATGCTGATTTGGATATACAAGTTTTGTTGTCGTTTTTTTTTTTAAATCCTGCTTGATACTCTGTTCCAGCTGCAGTCTCTCCTGCTATGGATATCTTTGATTCCCAACATAACTTCAAATTAGTTTTAACCCTCCACCCACCAGACTACTGACTGTCTCAGTGCTTTAGTAACTCCTTAACAAGTTGTTAACCTATTGTAGGATAACCTACTCTTTTCTGCCTGGCATGGCAGTGCTGAAATCTCAGTGTGAAGCCTTTTTTACACAGCCAACCTTGGATTTCATAGCAACCAAAAATTGACAATCACATTTATACAACAATGTACATCACACCGATACAAGTAGCTCATTAATAGCTCCTAATTGAGACTAGACTCAATGGCTAAGCAACAATTTTGAGAAGATAATGGGTGTGAGGTTGGTGACCCCTGCTCAGCCTTTGAGGGATTTCATAGTACCTGGATTTTCAGAACAGCCTAGGGAAATTAGACCCACAATAGCTATTGTATTTCACTGAGAACGGGATACCTAGTTTGGCTTAGAAAAATAAAATTCCTAACTTTAATCTTCCTGTATTTTAGATCTTGATCCGAAAGCCAAGGCTAATTCTTCTTTTCCTAATTTAGAGGTTCATAGATCCCTTAAAGTCTATGTGTTATGTAGATGCTAGTTTAGTTGGGGCTAGTTAAGTAAATGACAGTCGGAAAGCCTGGGGCCCGCATAAGCAAAGACTGTGCCTTCTGTGTTATCTCAGAAGTCCAGGGCGAAAGAGAAGCTTTGGAAGCCAGCCCCTCTCTAGAGCTGAGCCCGTAGTTCAAGAGAGCAACCCTCTATTTGAGAAGAGATATTTGTGGAAAATGCAGCCCCGATCCTCACCTGGGCTGGTTTGCAGCGGGTGAGTACCTGTCTCTCTATGCCTAAATATTTTAGGGACTTACACGAAGGAGTCAGAGAATGAGAACGGGGGGAGAGGGTATGCCCTTTTTTCTGTGACAATTTTGGAAGGGAAGTTTTCTCAATGAAACGCTGCGGTTTATGCCAAGGGATGGTGTGAAATTGTTTCTATTGAAACGCGAAGGAGGGTGAGAGTGCGGTGCTGTGGGGGAGCGCAGCCCCTGGCCCTGCGAAGGCACCCAGAGAACCAGCAAGGGCAAGTGCTGCTTATGATCCTGAAATAAATCAGCGTTCCCTCTCCTTGAGCTGGTCGCACCAGGAGACTGTCGTACCAGGCTGGCGTTGGGGAGGGCTGGGGCAGGGAAGGGGACTTGGCAGCCCGATGTCCCCAGCACGGTGATCTTCTCCAGCAGGAGAGCAGCAGCACCCCAGCAACTGACAGCCACCCGTCCACCTGTGAACACTTAATTAAGGTAGAAACCCTGGCCTGCAAATGGCGCCATATGGCCATGTAGGCGCAGCGTGGGTCTCTGAATAGCGGCGACGTGCGACCCAGGGGATGAGTGAGGCGGGACACCGCAGGGGCTGAGAGGCTGGGCTTGGTGGTTCAGCGTTGACACATCTCTCCCTGTCAGGAGTGGGTTGTAACACCCGGACCAACCTTTGGCATACACCAAAAATACATTTATGCAACTTAATTAAGTAACGCGCCGTGGGAGGGCTGGTGACCTCAACTCCTCATTCGGATAGCAGAATATGTTTACAAAAATTAAGGTTATCGATTGCAGCGATTCTTTTCAATCAGCCTATTAATGCTCGTTTTATGTAACAGGACAAATAGATCACAGTGTAAAGTCTTTGAAAATCCCCTGTGAAAGCTGTAATAATGCTTTAATGTATTAATCCCCTTAATCCTGTCAGACTCCCAAAGAATTTCTGTAAAGGCTGACAGGAAATCTCAATACTAACAGCAGAACCGGCAGCAGACACTTTTCAATAGGTGGTTTTTAACTATTTGTCAGTCTTCTGGCTTTAAAATACTCCTCAGCTGAGAGTGAAGAGAACTGCAGTTTGTGAAGCACAGGGCAAGGTTTTAAGGGGTTTTGTGGGTTGGATTGTCCTTTGATTTACATCATGTTAAATCAAAACCACTGCTGGATGTTGACGTGAGGGTGAGGATTAACATTTTCCACCCTTCTTTTCTGTGTCTCCCTCCTTTTTGCCGTGCTTCGTGTGCTTGCACTTTGCTCTTATCATCTTTCTTCGGTCTTTGCCCATCACTTGTATACTCTGGCACCTTCCTGTGTAGGAGGGTGATGTACACCTTTGTCTCCTGGGCTCTAATTGCATTGCATGCTCCTGCGGGTTCGACATGCTCTGCAAGCAGGCTGGGGGTGCTGGTTCTTGGGGTTACAGGATATAAATGCTCTGCCAGAACGCTCATGTTATCTCTTCGCTCAAGTGCTGGAACGTAGAGCACAACTTTGAAAAGAGAAAAAACAGATAGTGCCACGCTAGCAACATAATGGCAGCGCTTCTTTGAAAGGTGGCACCTCCAATTTCAGGCTTGTTCTTAGCAGTCTATAATTTAGATGGAGCTGAAGCGTTTAGTCTGTGGGACTTTGTTTTTCTTCCTTCACCTTTTCTTTAACTAGTAAAGAAAATGACATTCTATGTAAAATGTAATAACCAATAATGAATCCTTTAAAGTGCAACATTATCTTTTCAGCACACATTTCCCCTGCACCTCTCCTAATTATTTGATTAAATATGTGCCTTAGCGGGTTTAGTGTTTACTGGAGTGATCAGGATGAATTCATTTTCCTTGTAGTGAACAGAAGATAGTGTATTTGGGGATCCTGTGCAGTTACTTGCCTTTGTGATATGGGAGGAAGAAACAAAACGCTGACAGCTATGCGGGATCAGTACAGCCCATGTATTAACTCCGAATCCGCTTTTGATTTCATTTACAGCAGTGCAAATGGTTAGTAATTTCAGTAAATCAGCAGACTTGCTCTGAACATAAAACCAGAAACTACGTGCTCCTCACTGCTGTCTCTAGCGTGGCTGGTGTCTCAGCTTCTTCCCTCCCTGGCTAGCTAATCTAGAAAAAGATTTTTCCATTCAGGATAAAAACACTGGAAAATGAAGTCCTCTCTCAGCATTCACAAGCTGAGGAAAAAGCCCTTCTCCCTGACTGCAGCTTTCCTCATGGAGCCATGGCGAAGGCGGAGAAGGGAACTTCCAAGTTTGGAGCTGCAGACAGAAAAAATGGGCAAACTTTGTATTCACAAGTTGGAACCCACTGATCCTCAGTCCTCGATCAGTGCATTGGTGTTCTCTCACCTATTTGTATCTTCTTTGCTCTGGACTCCTCACTTGGACACAAAACTCTTGATGTGCTTCAGCTGGCAACTCCCATGATGAACAATGGAAAACCGCCAAGAAATGAAATTACAGTGTGCTGGGGGAAATGTAGTCCACCCACTGAGCATAGCCCACACGGGAGAATGGAAACACAATGAAGGCAGAGTAGAAATGCCTGTGAAGTACTGTAGCATCATTTATTAATCTCTGGTTTGGTGTACATGATGTGCAAAAGTGTACAGTTTAGAGGTTTTCATGTAAAGATCAATGTTTTCCCTGGGTAGGCGGAATAATTATTTTCTGACAAGCTTAAACTCTGAGTCACCACCAAAACACAAAGCTGCGATCCTGGAAGGTAGCTCACACGACAGTATCTCCAGCAGGAGGGCTCTCCGGTTGCTCCAGGCAGAGCCTGGGTGCCATGCGTGGCTCCCCACTCGCCCCAGCGGATATGATGGCTTAGCCTGACTCATGCATTTTCCACTTTATCCTGTGCATTGATAGTTTATTTGAGCTACTTGTGTGAGAATAGCATTCAACATTTTCTTGCTTAATGCCTTGGCAACAGCATTTTTTACTTTTTTTTTTTTTTTTACTAGTACAAGATGCTGTGCCAAGAAAAATCTAATGCTCATCCAGAAAGGATTAACTAGATATCATAGCAATATCCATCAGTTTACCCACAGAAGAATGGAAATAGTTTCCTTTTGTGTAACACAGTTTAGAGAGTATGTCACCTTAACTTTTATGCTGAGACTGTTTGTAGTCCAGAGATAAGTCTTTGCAAGAAAATCGATAATAATTCATGCATGCACAACTCGCATCAGCTTCCACAGGACATTAGGTTTTGTATTAACATAACTGAAAATTGGAAAGTTCCTTTTTCAATAGAGTAGAGATAACTACTGTTAAGTGCTTTTTCACATGTGTGTGTGAGTCCCATATGAGGAGGCAGACTATAAAATATAGCTTTGCAGGTACATTGTTTCATACAAGCTTTGCGTTGCGAGTGTTTCCAAAAGATAGCATCAGAAATTCATGACACATTAGACTAGCTTCATTAGAGACACACAGAGATGTAGGTTTCATCTAGAGAATTGTAAACGACCAATTTGTCATTTCTTTACCTCTTGATCAAATAAGGATGAGAAATAAGGGAATTCGTAGGTCTGGGACTGAAAAGGAAGGAATGTCTCTTTGGTACCGTAAAATGTCTCTCTAATTAGTTGAGGAATGTCAACAGAACATAGAACCTCACGAACAGGAATTCAAGGGAGAGTAAATATCATATAAAACACAGGCAGTGTTGGGCTAGGGATTACAGATTCCCCCAACTGTTTTAAACGGTACCTCTGCTCTGTTACTGACGCTTGTGTTCACTGTCCTACCAAAGAATGAAATAAATTATGTTTGTGGTTAACAGGATAAAAGATAAAATATGGAGTCTTTCACTGTTTTGTGATGGGTTTAAAATCTGGGCCAGGTTTGCAGTGATCTGTGACAGGTCAGTTCTGTAGCTCAGGTTTATTATGCTGAAAATCTGCACTGCGAGGCATATTCCAACATAAAAGAAAAGCACTGCTACAGCTAGAATTGAAACCAAAGAAAAATAAGCTTTCTATCAGTAAATGTTCATGCATTCCTACCATGAGATATAAAAATAAATAAATCAATCCATCAAGGTTCCCTTTAAGGTACAGAGGCAAGTGTGGCTACTGGTCCCAACTTTGTGCTCCTTGCCTCTGAGGACTGCTGAGATTTGAGGAGTGGAAGCGGCAGTCCTCTGGTCAGACTCAGCCCACGGACCAGGTTCACCACAGCACTTTCGGTCATCCCTGCCTGCCACGCTATGTGACGTGATGGGGTTTGCATCATGTCATCCTTAGGAGATGCTGATGCTCAGAGCTTGCATTCATCTCACAGTGCTGGAAAAAAAGACTATATTCTCTGGCCATGCCCAGGGCTGCATGCAGACGCCTTGTGATGCTTGTGTATGTGCGTGGGCAGGTAACAGCACTGCCACTCTCCATCAGGTCAGCTAAATACATGCCACACTGCGTCATGCTAGTGAGGGGTCTCATACCTGCTAACCTCCTCCCTCCCCAGGTAACGCCACTCTTAACTGTATTTGTTAATTCCTGGTGAACTCGTGGGAAGCTCGTTGGTATTTCTGTTTGGAAAAGTAGTCGACGGCTGGTTGACTGTGAGCCAGTCTTGGGGGCCTGTGCGCGTCTCCATTAACAGACATGAGAGCATGAGCATTTGATTTCTTTGGAGAGGGTTTTAATCTACTGTTGGGTAGGTATTGGATGAGGTTTATCTATTTTATCAAATAATGAAAAATCAGAACACTCTGGAATCTGTTGTTGACCTGACCGGCACAACTTATTGCTCTCTGAGCTCTTCTTATTGATGGAAAATCTAAATCAGAAAAGCTGTTGTCTTGTTTGGCATGAACTGACTCATTTGTCATCATTCTCACAAGGGAAACCAGCAACCAAACTGGCTGTCAGGAGTGAACTCTTTTGAGCAGCCTCTTTAAACTGGGGTTGTTGAACACGTAGGGGAACCCTCTTAGTAATATTTCCTCTGGTGGTCAGTTTGTTGCCAGGCTATGATTTTTAAGAAGTGGCTCATGATAGAGCCTGTCTCACTCTTTGTGTTTGTAGTTGGAGACATACTGGAAGTGTCTGATTGAGGTATCTACAACTCTGAAATTTAGATTCTTAATGGAGATATACCAAATCCTCCATGAAAAGAAACATACTGCCTATCTTTTATTCCTTTTGAAAATCCTGGCTCTGGATTTTTCACTCTGACATAGATTCACAAGCCCCACAGTTACTCGACTGAAAGTCTGTTCATGAAATCATATGATCCTTCAATGGAAAGATACTTATGTTATAGAGATGATCAGTTCTGTGGTATATTTACACTATTTTATAGAAACATGCATGTGGGGATAAGTATTTACTTCCGTAATTATATGCTCCATAGTGCTCCCAGAAGAAAAAACATGCCAAGAATAATTCAAATAAATATTAAGGCCTTGACATAACTAGAATTGCAATGATGTAGTTTTCTAAGTGCAAAAATTTTCCCAGCTCTTTGGTATGTCATGAAGGAATAATGAAAGCAAATGCTGTTGATAGTCATTAAAATTCTGCAAATGAAAAGTGACTCACCCCTTCGTTAATTCTAGCCCATTGCATAGAGAACCTGTGAATGCCTTTGTCAGTGACACTGTTAGCTTTGGAAAATGAGAAGAAGGTTCTTGAGTAGCTTTCCTGTTCCTGGGAAACTTTGTCCTTGTATGGTAGCAAGTTTTCTGACTGCCAAAATGATGAAAGCCATTTAACCACCTTAGATGTGTGAAATGGCTCCAAAAATAACGGCTGCGTATGACAGTGAGATTGGAACGTGGTATGAAAGGGTCAGTGACGGTGCTGATCATTATGATTAAGGAAGGAACATCACCTATGTTCATGAGGGAATTTGGGGCTCCATTGTGCTGACTTCTAAATAAAATGTCTCTGGAGAGCTTGTAATATAAATAGGAAGGACTGACAAAAGATGAGAACTATTTTAGGGACAGAGAACTGAAAAAGTGAAGGATTATTGTTAATCTTGAAGCGCATTGAAGCCCTGCTTGCAGACTAGGACCTCATTGTGGTGGTTGCTCTATCAACAGACAGACGTGGGGGCTATGGGGTCATCCTTGTGGGAGTCCACAAGGTCCATGGGAGTCCACAAGGTCCATAGGAGGCAAGGGAAAATGAGACATTTGGGAAACTTGCTTTGGCATTGCCCCTGGAGCAACGTGTCTTTCCTGCTTGTAGGATGAGTCTCGGTAGCTGTGGTGGTATAAAGAGACCAGAAACAGGAGGCCAAGTTGGCTGAAAACAGCAGTAGGAATAATTTGTCTTTGACAGAGCTGAAGTCCTTCATTTTCATTTAATTGGATAACGTGAGCTACAACCTTGCGATTTGCTAATTTGTTGCACTGGAATATGATTAGAAGATGTTTTGAGACTGGGTGATGAGGAATTTTAATAAGACATTTCTGAGGTGGGGCTGTTCCGACACCAAGGATTTTGTTACAGTATTTTAAGCTCATTGTGACTCTAATGATGTTACAAATGTGGAAGTGAGATAAATATAAATGAATAGCTGTTGAACCAATCCAACGAGAAACTTTTAAAGTGTTGTGGGACATATGTAAATGAAAATGTAAATGAAATGGTTTGGGTTATAAAAGGACATGTCTGAGGAATGGTTCTTTGGATCAGCATCAAGGATGCTGATCATTTGGAGCTTTTACATATGTTAATCATCTTGTTCTTCCAGGCCAAAGAGGCTATGAATATAAAAGTGCTAACAGCCTATTACCAAGTTGTTTGCAAGAGTCCTCGTAATAGAAACGTTAACTGTACAGCTTAATTTCTACTTAAATAAACCTGCAGCTTTCTGTAATAACTGGAGTATGGTTGGTTGGAATCGGGTCTATCTAAAATAACCAGTGTAATTAGGCCGCCTTATCTTATCTCAGTTTAGTCTGACAGTCAACAAAAGGTTTGAAATGGAAACAAGTTGTTTTAGGGGTGATAGATAGGGAGCAGCTAAGGGATGGTAAAAGAGGAAATCATGAAAGGGTCAGAGTGGTGGGTAGGGAAAATGACGTTTGCAGCAGCATTTTGAATTAACAGGAATTTCTCAGATTATACCTTTCCAAGCCAAAAGAAAAGCATCAATCAGGACACAAGATGATGAGAGGGCTTGCTTGGTTTGGCTGGGGTCGGAGAATGACTGTGTGGACTAGCCGAGTACAGAATGAAAATTTGTAAGGTTTTCTGCCAGTAGGTGATGATCTCAAAACTCTCGGACTTTTCCTTAGGGAAAAGACCATTTCTAGTGATTCTTGGTATAAGACTCAAAAAAACCCCAATGACGACTATGCAGCTCAGTCGCCCCTCTCCTCACAGCTGCTGGTGTGCTGCTGAGCTCTTGCTGCATTTGGTTGGCTGCAGGTGGGTGCCAACCCATTTCTTTGTGAATCCCAGGTCACGTTTGTCTCTGGGAACTCTCAGCGATGCCCCGGCATGTCTCTCACCTGCAAATCCGTAGTTGCCACATACATGTCTCGTACAAACATGGTATGTTTTATCTGGTGCCCTGTGCTGTGATGTTGCCATGGCAATCGCCATGGCCAGTGCTCATGGTGTCCCAGACTGCCTCACATGCTGTTGTGTGGGGAAGGCTTTTATGGCTTTGGTGCACATTTCTGGGACCCTTTGGTCACAGATGCCTGTGACTGCAGGAGAGGCTATTCAGCAAAGTCTAGCTGGATGCTCTGCTGTCCCGATGTTTCCTTATACACCAGCTGTGATGGGTCCCAGTGGAAGAATACCTCTTCCCAACTAGCCTTGGTCTCCAATTCCTTGCTCACAACAAGCAAAGACCAGCAGCAGTGATGCTCCAGGGCTATGGGGAATACAGACTTGCTTTTTGCAGTTCTAGTTCCCAACGGTGAGTGAGTTTTTATTTTTATCACTGTTTATTTTTCCTCCCTACTGGGGAGGACTGCTCGTAGACCTGTTCGTCATGAATAGTGGGATGAGAAACTAAAGTTTTTCCCACTTGGAAACCACCGAGGCAAGGAGTGATGCTACTGATATTTCTGTACAAAATAGTTTTTTTCATCTTTTGAGGTGCACTGCTCCCCCGAGCTTGGCTTTTTGAAGTAATAACATCTAATCTAATTTCTGATGTATTTAACTGAAATCTAATTTCCATTTTTGTGTCCTGCAAAGAACAACTGGCTCTGGGGATCCCTGATAAAGCTGTGGGAGGGACCCCCTGCTTCCATATGCAGGGAACTAATCAATCTGCTGCCAGGAGTTTACACTAATATCTGTGGTGATTGCAACTCACGTATAATGAAGACAAATCCTGTTCTGGCTAAAGATCAATAATTCAAGGGGGGAAAGGGGGAGCCAGGAATGGGGGATGGAGACTGCGGGAGCATCTGCCAATGAAACGCTTTTTGAAAACAACGAGCTTTAAAAACAGAGTGGAGGACAATTACTGAGAATTACTGAACATCCTATGGGTACGAAGAAGACCCCATGAATACAAAATATCCTCTCCCACCCCTTACCAAAACCCAATTCCTTTTTAGAAGCTCCTAGGAGAGGTATTTAGAGCCTATTAGAATGGCAGGAAGCCAGCTGTTAATCAGCATGCTAATTCTGGGATGACATCATATGGACCAGTAGCGCTACCTGCATACGTTAAGGGCGAGGGAGCTGAGCTGGCAGCCTTGGCTTGATTTCCTCAGTTTGCAGCACCACAAAGCTCTGTCATCTTCTGGGGACTAGGAAGCATCCAGGGAGGATGGAGCAAGGCTGGGATGCAGATGCAGAGGTTTTTGTGGTTCATTTGTAACACCAACGCTTCTTGACGAGATGGGAAAAGTGATGTGCTTGCTCACTGTTAGTACAGGCAATAGGATGAGGACAGAGAGGTGAGCAGGCCCAGGAGACAGCTTGACTGCTATTTTGAACATGTTGGTGGGCCTGCCATGCCAGCTAAGTGATGCATCAGACAAGACATGGGCATCTGGGGGTGGACTGCGACATCCCTTGCCTCCTGGTGAGGATCCTGGCTCCCACGGGCTCATCTCCGCCCAGGCACCGTACCACTTCATTACGCTTGCTGTGGGTCTTAATATTTTACCATACGTGTCTCGTATTTTAAAATATTTATTGGACATGGGCTTAGGCAGTTGTCACAACATCTTGAATCAGATCAGAGAGGTGATGTTAACAAGCATGACAAGGCAGAGATTGGCCTGTTCGGGCTGTTATTTCTCCTCCTCTTTAGAGTGTGAAAGGGTTAAAAAGCTTCCTGAGACTCTCCTTTTGCTGAGACAAGAAAACTAAGGGTGTATTGATTTCAGACTCCCCCCCCCCCCCTTTTTTTTTTGGAGCGCTATGAGCTCTGTTTTTCGCTTGCCCTGCAAAAGTGATTATTCAACATAAATACAGACAGTTTACAGTGTTTACAAGTTAGCTGATATAGCAAGTCTCCTTGTCATGTGCTCCTGGAATACAGGGTAGGGTTGATGTTGCCAACCTTGAGCATTCATGAATCAGGAGAGAAATGCTTCTAGAAATCACAAGATTGGCTCCAAAATCACGAGGGTTTTTTTCCTGAATAAAGGAAAAGGTCCAGAAGTTTGTTGCTATACCTTTTCAGAGCCTGGAAGGGTTCACATGGTCACAATTTTAAAATTTTTCTCCTCAGTGAAAAGGGAGAGACACTCACATTGTCTTCTTATGTTTCCTGAGTCTTCTCACATGGCTCTTGAAGCTGGAGTTTTAAGATTAAAAACTGCCAAGCAGTGTGAGACGACAGCATCGAGACCTGATGTCATTGCGTCAGCTCGGCTGCATCTTGATTCTCTTTGGGTATCAAAAATAAAGGGGTAGGAAATATTTTAGTGTGAACGAAAATATTCTGTGCAGTCAACTGAAAATACAAAGAAATATAGAGCAGTCGTGTTGTTTATACCCCCTACCACTTCACCCTTAAAACTGAAGGTAGGAGTAAAATGATGTGGGTCTTTGTGCAAGAGAGGGATGACAAGCCTGTAAGGTAGGCTCCCCAGAAACACAACCATCACCCCTGGCAGAGTCAGTGCAGGAGACAGGCAGGGAGAGAAGCTTGAAAGCTGGACATGCCAGCAACCACGCTGCCTCTCTCCCTGCCTGCACAAGAGAGGAATTCAGTAGTGCTTCATCTCTAGGGACTTCAGCAGAGGCAAAGGCTTGTCAAGGCATGATACGGCTTTGCCGGATGCGTTCTGTGCTGTAGCTTCACAGAGGCACTGTTGGAGGCATCCGGGAGCCTGAACTGTGGGTCTTTTGGGCATGTTGATCCCTGAGCAGCCGGCTGGTCCAGGAGGGATTTAATGCCTTGCTCTCTATCAAGGAGGAAATGTAATTTCTTTTGGGTGGGTATTAGGGCAGCATGGGTGGTTTGGAAGAAATAGAAAAGAGACTGTGGAACTTGCTCACATCTCCCCAAACTCCCTTCAGAGTATTTCTGGAGTGTTTTCCAGCTATGCGTAAGCTGAGGTCATTTTTATTAGAGATTAAGCCAGGCTAACAAGTTTCATATCTTGATCTCCTCAATCTCACTGCTCTTCTGCTGTGACTGCCCTTTGGGGATCATTCTCTGATGATATCTCCCAGACCCTCTTGGATCAGCATTCAGGGCCTGACATGGCCGCAGATCTCCTCTACAGCACTGCCCCTCAGCCACCGCCAGCGGAGACAGCACCTTCCTTAGACAGCTGTAGGGCAAAGAAGACAGAAAGTCAGCTCTGTCCATCACTGCGTGGTCCCACAGCGGAAAGGGCTGGTGGAGGAGGTGGGAAATAGCCTTCTGCCCTTCCTCCTTGCTGAGGTCAGACTGAGCGTGCTGGCGAGCATCCCTGGGAAACGATCTTCCCCTACCCCTGCTGTAATAGTGTGTAGCTGAAAAGAACATCACGTTCCCAGGATTGACAATCCAGGAGCTTTAGTCAGTGCTAAATTCACTTTAATAATAATCCTCAATGAATCAGGTGGGAAATATTTCACGAGCTTAACACACCAAAGAACCTGCAGGACTCTCTTAAATGGAAACCCATGAAAGTGAGCATTGCCAATTTATTCTGAGGGGGGACTGGGAAAGAGATAGCAGCAATTTTATAACATTGCAAATCTGTGGCTTTGTAGTGGAGGGAAACATTAAAACATTCATAAGCAAGGTCGTGTTCATTTTCTTTTCTACACTTTAATACTGCAATCTTTCTTACCAATCGAAGGAAGAACTAGAGGCCAGCATCCCATCTGCCTCTGCTGAATGTTAAGCTGATGTATGCAAAATGGGAGCGAGCTGGAAACCCAGTGGACTTGCATGGGATACAGAGACACAGCAAAGGCACATATGCTGCAGCTCTGACTATGTCATTTTACTGCTATATGTAAAACACCATCTGTGGTGCAGAGACCTCTGCTACGAGGGAGATGCACGTTCAACCCAGAAAATTGTCAACTGAAGTGCTATAAAGTTCTCTGTAAGTGTCTTCATCACTCATCGCTTGAGAAAACCACCTAATATCATGGAACGCTGTAGCAAGAGCTAATGTAGCTGTAGTAAGCCAAAACCAACACTGGTGTAAATGGCTGCAGCTTGACTGCCTTTAGTAGTAGAAGTGGGGCCAAGCTCATGGATCTCACCGATGAAAAGGGGTGTAACTCCACTGAATTTAGTGGCACCTTGGTGCAACACCGTTCAAAAATGCAGTGAAGGGGCTGGCATGTGTTTTCCACATGATTTAATTTGGGCCATAATCTTCTGCTTAAAGACAAATTTTATAGAAGACAGGAGGCCAGGGGTGCCAGCCTCGTATCCTCCCCTGGCAGGGCTGTGTAATTCTGCAAGGTCTTGTGGAGTTAGTCCCTTAAACTTCACCTTCACGTCTTTCTCCAGACAACAGCAGCTTGAAGACGCAAGCTGTCTCCCACACACAGCGACCAGCAACTCCAAAGACATTAACAACCTATTACTGTGAAAGTTTGGCTTGCAAGGAGAAAGGTAAATAGCTGTGCTTTCCTGAGATGTGCGATGCCCCTTATTGCCAAGAAGTGACCTGACGCAATGTCAGTGAGCTTAGGAGGTGCTTAGGTACAAAATGGATCCCATGCACGCTGCTGCAGCTCCACGGTCAGACCCGGTTTACAAAGGTGACATCAGTGTTGCTTTTTGCTCCTCAAAGAGCTCGCTAGAGTTATTTGCTCATGAAGCAAGAAGGAAGAAGAAAAAAAAATACAAAAAGAATCTGTTCCCATCAGGTCCCTGTAAGAGCGGCTGAAAAGCACCAGCTTTTAGCACTGCATGCCTTGCCTGTGCAATGCTGGACTCCCCCCGCTACGCGGCTCTCCCCTTTCCCAAGGCTCGGCAGCTGGGAGCTGGCAGCGAGGTGCCGTGCCGTCGCCGGCGGGAGGGCTCATGCCAAGTAAGTGGCTCATTAGCGGTTGCAGCAGTGGGGAGCATGCTGTTTAGTTGCTTTGCTCTTGCCTGTAGATTGGGCTTGCTGTTGAGCTCGGTGCTCGTAAAAGCAGCGGGAAGTTTCAAGACGTTTGCCTCTCGCCAGCAGGCAGCGGCTCATTCATCATAGCCGTGGAGAGCTCTTGGGCGGTGGGACAACCACGGCCAGGGGGGAAAAACGGCCAGGGAAAGCGGGGAGCTGGCAGGCAGCTTGCACCCATGTCGGGAGCGTGATGGTAGAGCAGAGAGGAAAAGAAGGGGGAAGATGCTCATTTTCCTCCCAGCAGTAGCACCTGTGTTTATTGAGTTTCATCACTGCAATGGGTAGAAATGAGGAAAAGATAGAGATACCAGCACAGAGTTCAGAGGGGATATGCATATAGGGTTTTGGCCTTTTTATGTAGGGACATTTGAAATGTGTGCTATGCAATATGATTTACTGCTGGAAGGATCTATAAAGACCAAGGTAACTTGAGCTTAGACTCAACCTCTAACCATTAAAGACCTTTGGGGCTCCAGGAGGAGTGAGTGTGCATTAGGTCTTGTTATAAAAATCACACAGGTACCTTTGGAGGAAGCTCAAGGTACAAAACTAGAAGAGCTTAGAAGGAGGTAGGAGTCCCATAAATGCAGGACTAGGGACATTGAGCAACCAGGTCTAGTGGGGGGTGTCCCTGCCCCTGGCAGGGGGGTTGGAACTAGATGATCTTTAAGGTCCTTTCCAACGCAAACCATTCTATGAGTCTATGACAGGGCAGACAAGACTCCTCGTGGTGGCAGGGTCTGTTCACAGCTGAGTTCCAGCGTGGCTGCTCAGTGCATGTTAAGGTACTCATTGCTCCTCCTGCCTCAGTTCTGGACTCATTCCTGTGCTGCACCTCTGTACCTGGAGCTCCTTCCCCACCCAGGGGTGAAGCCTCTACTCAAATTAAGCAAGAGGAGTATATTCACTGAGGTAAATGGAGGTGCTGCAGATTAAAGATGAGCTTTTCCGGGAAAATGCACAACTCCTTTGCCTCACTGAAGTGCACAAATTTTGACCTTTGCTGGGAAAGCTGCTGCCACTTCATCATTATTAAAATACGTAAACGACCCTGAGTTTGCAGCCTCTTCCATTTTCTCCACTGTGGGTTTCCTATCTTCTCTCTCCTCATTTGTATCCCAGTCTCCAAAGGACAGGGGCTGCACTCTTTCTCGTAGCACAGAGCGAACCATCGGTGCCAAGCCTATAATCAAATTGTAATAATCTTCCCCAACTGTAACTAGACTCCATTTGTTCCTGCGGAAGCCACAGTGCTGCGAGGCCCGGGGGCTAGCGGGGTGAGAAATACTGCACCGCGCTAGCTTGCCAAGCCCGGGGAACGGACCCCAGCACGCACGAATTCGCACGCTCATTTATTACCGAGTATTAAGATAGCAACTAGAGACGCTGTTCCTGATCCAAGTACAGAAAACGTTCACAGTTCCTCCCACAAAAAAAATTTACAATGAATGTGCGATGAAGAGGGAAGGATTGTTCCTCCATTTAACACAGGAGGAATTGAAGTCCTGAATACCGTAAAGGAAGCTGGAGGCAGAATTGGGGGTTAAATTCGCTTCTTTCAAGCTCCAGCACAGTGACTTTTCTACAACACTCTCCCAAGCATGCGATATGAGGACAGTTATGAGACAAAATATGCTGTTCTTATTCTTTTCCGTTGCATTTTTGCACTGCCTGCCACCACGGTCATCAGGGAAGAAAGGCCATTTTGTGCCGTGAATATACCCAGAAGGTAACTTAGGCTGGAATCAAAATGTTTTGGTCTTTCTGCAGTGGAATACAGAATAACTCAAACTTCTTTCCTTGTTTCTTGCTAGTGGAGCCAAGTGCTGCCATTTGAACTGGAAATGTATCATGGCTACAGTGTGGAAACCCTCTTGCCATCTGCTCCACCTTGAGTCCACGGAAACCACAGCAGGGTTAACTCAGACCATAAACCATGAAACTGTTGGTACATTCATCCCCTGACGGGCAGTCTGGCACAGGGGCTGATCCCATTCCTTGATCACTGGCTTATTTTATGTGATCAGGCTTTTTTTTTTCCCTCTGTACATTTTGCAAACCATTTATAGCTTGCATCCTCATTCTCACAAGCTTTAACCTGAAGCTAAAATTTAGCATGAATTAATCCAGTAAAATGCTAACGTATAGTCCTTTACCCAGTGCTGGGGTGTCAGCAGCCTGGTTTCTCCTCGGTGCAGGGTAGGGGTCAGTTAAGTTTTGCCCAGCTTTTAATTTGATTCCTTGCATAAAGGCACTTTTACAAGGTTTGAGGGCAGTGTTTTAGTGACTGTCACAGTAATATTCAACACTTTATGAACATTTCAGCTCGAGCGATGGAAAGTACAACTCGTGCATGCAGTTTAAGAGGGAGACATATGCCAGTCCTGGTTTGTGCCTGCCCTGTGCTCGTTGACAGCTCGTTGGCCACCACTCTAAGTAAATGCCGTGCATGGAAATGTAGCAGATTAAAGATGCCTTTAATGCCTCTATAGCATGTACCTAGAAAAGTCATGAAAGACAGATAGGTAGAGTCCCTTGGCACCGTCTCTAATTCGTGTGTTTGTGACTTTAATCCTTAGCTTGATGGTATTTTAATTGACAGAATGTAAATTCCTTTTTGTGGTAATCCTTCTGGCGCATGGAGATGTGGACAGATGCTCTCAGTTCACAGACAGCGAGTGGGAATAGACAGGAGGGGCTGGCACTGCGGTAGTATTTACACAAATATTTCCTGATTATTTATTTTTGTGTATTTCACCTCACGCTATCCCACTGAAGTTCGCCAAGATCATGTTCTGTCTCTCTTTGCAGAATTGCTGCAATAGAACTGTAACTTTTTCCCCCCACCCGGGCCTTTTGAGCTACTCCCAGTGAGGCTCTCAAGTCTGGTAAACCCAGGAAAAAACAGCTGAATGTGTTTGTGAAAAAAGGAGGAAGCCATATCTGACTTTTCACTGAAGAATGAACTCTCTTTTCCAGCAGCTTTTAGCTGAGGAAAATGATTCCCTGCATTTCTTTTCCATTAGGATGAGAATACCTGCCCCTACAGCTTTGTACCGCGGGAGGATGCTCAGTTAAGAAAGGGACAGGCACCACAGCCATCAACAGCCAGACTGCCTCCAGCCCCCCGCCAGCTCTGCTTGCAGACACATCCTCTGGTAATTTAGATTCAGATTAACTGGGTGACCCACCAGTGCTTCCGATGTTTGCAAAACCAGTGGAGATCTTCTAAGGGAAGGAGTTCTCAGGAGATGTGTGGAGCTTAGCGTACCAGCCCTTGCTATGCTCCTGGACCAGCTGAACCAGTAACTGGAGACATGCCTAAAAATGCAATAAGCTTTAATAAACCATTTTAAAAAAATTAGGCAGGCTTTTCAAGGCTGCAGGAAGAGCGCTGTTCAGATTATTTTTAAGTTCACTGTCATTTGCGGTGGTTTGGTCTACCCAGCTTGTGTAAGCACAGTTCCTTCTAAAACCAGTTTTTCCTTTTTGGATTTACCCACAATAATCCTGACCGTTTTAGTTACTTGTCATACCAAAAGGTCCCCCACTGATTACAATCAGAGTTTTGGTGCAGAGAGAAATTAATAGCATCTGGGAAAGAATTTCATCTAGTAATGTAGGAGCTAATGGGGTTTTATTTATATATATATTTTAGTTTGGGGATATGACTAATATTTCCAAGACTTTCAGACAGATAAACCGTGACATTTGCAACCTCATCTGTGCTGGCAATCTCTTTTTTTTTTTAATCCCAGTCAGACACTGCCCACGCTGGGGAAGCCAGAACAAAGCCAGGGAAACTGGATCCTTCCCAGCATGGCCGTTCCTGCTGCACATGCTTAGGCTTCTCTAAATTCCCTTGAACTGTTGTTTTCCCAGTGTCTGTGGCACCGCACCGAAAGCCGGGGGCTCGGGAGGAGTCGGCAGCGGGGGGAGAGGGGCAGCTCGCCAGGGATGGGCTGCGGTGGGGTGTGCTGGCTGCAGCCTCTGCGCTGACCTCCCGGAGCTGGCACACTCAGTGACAGAGAAGGACAACTACAACTTGCATGTCCTTTCTCTTTATTTCTGCTTGATTTACTTGCCCTAGATTTAAAACTTTGACTACTTCTCAAGTTGTTGCTGAAAAACAAGTTCCATATGTATTACCCTTCATCTGCATTAGACACAGAATAAAAAAAGAAACTTTTCTGGCCAAAGCTGTGTCATCTGAATTAACTTGGAGAGTGCCTGACTGGAAACACGGGGTTTGTGCAGGTTCCTTCTCTTTCTCTCTCTCTGCAACATCATTTCAACTCTCTGAGATGCTGCTGGGTACCAGTGAAGACAGGACAGTGGTGCCATCACACCTCTTTTCAGGGATCTGTGGGAGCCAATCAACTGAAAATCCTCTTTGAGTATGTTGTGAAAGAAAGACCTGAACTTCCAAGCGTGAAACTGAAGAGTGAAAGTCAAACAAACTCCAGTGAGGATTTATTTCCTCTAATACAATCACTCAGGGATCAGAGGGTTTGTTCGTTATTTCTGTAGCTGCCTTCAGCCAAGCTCTACGCCTTTCTTCATCTTTAAATATTTCATTGCTGCGTGCATCCCAGCATCCTGCGTGCCGCTGGGCTGAAGTACCATTCTGGAGCCTGCACCAAATCCTCAGATTTGCCCTCTCTAATTTCCTTCGGGTAGCATTTTCTCATGGTAGCTGGCAGGTGATGTTTGTATTTTCTTGCCCTCTCGCAGCTGGAGCTCGGTGTCTACCTGTGCTTGCTGGGTTAGTGATGGCAGAGAACGTAACGGCACCTTGACCTCGGGTGCAGTGGGAGAGAGGCAGTGGGTTGCTGGAGTAGTGTGGCCATGAGCACCTCTGATGGGTGGGCTCTACCTCATGCAAGATGGACATGTCTGTCCCTGCCTTCTGCTTGTGCAGACACAATGGGAACCTTTATACAACGTCATCTTCTGTCTGCCTCGCTAATACCGTCTGCTGTCCTGCTTACAGATTGTCACTCCCAGCACACACAGGCATTTTTGACAGAAAGGCATAATTTCTACTTAGATACGCTCAGCAAGTCCCAGGGAGCCTGATATTTACCACTCTTACGAGGTTCAAAACTGTCCATAATCAAACCAATGAACCATCAGTCTCATGGTACAAAATCTTCTTAAATATGACTCAGTCCTCATCTGTGGCTGGTCTAGGGAAATCTCCTTAAAGAGCCATTTGAGTGACCCCCTGCTTTTTTCCCAATCATCCGACTGAGGGAATCCGAGTAGACAAGGGAGATGATTAATAGCACCGCTTAGAGACAGATCAGGTGCAGAGCAAGTTAAAGAGGTGGAAATGGGACATCCCCGAAAATCCAGCCGAAGTTGCCATGACTTCTGCAATTCCAGCCTTCCCTGCAGCACTTTTCAGGCACGTTACTTTTGATGTGTAACAGCTTCAGGTTTTTTGGTTCAGTATTGTCATGTTGCCTTTCCTACACACCTTTCCCTTGGCATCTACAAAACCCATCTGCTAGTCTGTTCCTAAGCCACTCCCCGTCAAAGACTGACAAAGGAATTGAAGAGCTGTCTAATTTCAGGAAGCAATGATAGACCCAGGAGGACATGCCAACTTTGCAAAGTTTTGAGTGCAGGAAATAACACACTCTTCTTCCTGCTAAGCAGTCTTTGAAACTAGCGTTTCCTCCCTGAATTAGGAGACTTCTGCTGCTGACCTTGCGGGAGTTCAAGTAGCTTTGCTTTTCTGAGCATTTCTTGAGCATGGCCATGCAAGGCGCAAAGTCCAAACTAGACTTGTTTGTATTGCAAAGTCCACCAGCTCAGCAGTACACTGAATCCTGATTAGAGCTCTACAAGAAAGCTTTTGGTTTGTATCTTGGATTCTTCAGTCGATAAAGCAATATATTTCACATTCAGGTCAAACAGAAACATTTTATTCAAGCCTAGAAGACCTTCTGTTTCACTCGCAGTTATTCAAGGATGCATTATGCAGGCTTATTACATAATATTTGTAAATTTTTCCTCTTGGGACTACACTTTGTGGCCGATTTACAATTTCTGAAACCATTAGCCAACCTCTATTCACATTCACCAACCGTGTTTGCATTCAGCAAAGCCTAGGGCAGACAGAAAGTATGAGCAAAAGTCTGATGGACAAGTTTTGAGAGCAGTAGTTCAATATCTCATTTGACCCCACATACACTGTTCAGTTCTCCAGTTTACTGTTCACAGTATTAATAGCAAGGCAAAATTCTGGAGGGGAATGTCATGGAAGTTGCACTATGTCCTGGTTGCAATGAAAAGCTCCCTGCCTAACACCCTGAAAGGTAACTGTAATATATGAAGAGTGATTTAGTTTCTCGATGTTTATTGGACCAAGTACTGCTGAATATAAACCCTCACTGATCATGGACTTTACAGCATGGGTTTATTTGTATCGTTTTGGGAGACTTCAATGGCTTTTGCATTTTCATTTCATAATGATAAATTACCTGAAATCATTCCTCTCTGAACAGATTCCTCCAGCTTTGGCTCCTGCTAGGATGTTTCATTTTGTGTTGAAAATTGCAATAGAAAATTTCCTTGAGCCGTTGATATGTCAGAATAGAGTTTATTATCACTCGCAGTCCCAGCGTATTGGAGCTGTGTGAAAGGTTTTGTAAATAATATGACACGGGTAGGAACTCATTTGATGCTGTGATAGGTGGTGAATATTCCTAGCCAGGCAGGCAGGGTGAAATGAAGTAGCAGGAAGTGTGACCTTTTCTAGTAAGAGGCTTTCTCATTCTGTAATGTATATCGGTAATTAATTAGAAATTTTAGTGGAGGAAACAGGATTTCAGTGGCTGATAATGACACCTTGTCTTGTCTACGTGTTATTATAACTGTTTGTTGTTCACATAGATTTATAATGAACTAGAAGATGGCTTCTGCATGCAGTCTCTTAAATTCTGTTTTAGGTCCTGCCACAAGTATATTTTTTGAGGGTATGTGAAAGTTGCTGTTTAACACGTTTCAAAGCGGAGGGTTGATCAATAGATATCCCAATCCACAACCAAAAGCAGTATCACCTCTTCGATCACTTGCCTCAATTAGAGGGTTGACCCCTCCGCATGCCAGTTTTCCCAAGTATATATTAAGAAGTTTTATTAAATATCAGGATACTTAGAGTTAGGAAACTCACGGAGCAATTTAAATGTGTTTGTTTCAGCCACGGTCCCCTTAAAGCTGGTGGTTGCTCCAAACCCCACTCCTGCAATAAATTTGAGTCCCATAAGGGCTACTCCGTGCTTTATTGAAAGGAAAATGAGGGGTGCTGTCTGACAGTGCCTTCCTTGTAGTTAACAAATTCGTGTCAACATTGAAAACCAAGTCTGTATGGTCTTAAAACTCATACTCGGCTCTCATTAAAACCAGGCTAAATCCATTCATCTATTAACTTTCAGGTGTATGTAGCAGAAGGAAATTAATTTAAAAACGTATCCATGGTTTGCCCAAGTGTCATTATCTTGGTGTCTAATCATAGTTCTTAATTTACATGTGAGGAAATTGACACATGAAGAGGTAAATTTTCTCATTATCAAATGAATATCTAAGTTAGGCTGTAGCTATTGATTGCCAGTTTTAACCTTGATGTGTCTTGTGTCAAGTTTCTCCTCTGCGTGTGTGTGTGCAGGATCAGGGATGAGCCACCCCTCACAAAGGCTACCGGTTTCTGCAGATCCGCGCCGCTGAATCTGTGGGAACGATGCTCTTGCAGCTTGGAGTTGTTTCTAAGCTGTTAATTTCGGGCCTTGCGTGTTCACTATTTGTGGTGCGTATCGCTCAGGCCATTCCTCTTGGGCAGTTAGTTGTTCCAATTATTTTTAAAGAAATTTTGTGCACAGCTCAGTTCTGTATCCATTCCTCTGCTCAGGAGTCTCTTGACACTTCCTAGTGGTTTCAGCATTAGTTTATATGCAGACAGAGTACAGATTTAGCCCTCCTTCCCTAGGTTTTTGGCTGATTTTTTTGTCAGTGTATTTGTCATAGCCCAAGTGGTGTTTCCAACTGGATGCTGCTAATCGTTTACTATTCAGCACAGCCTAAGAATGAGATTTTATTCTTAGGTTATGTCACTCTATGTCTTTCCATTTTAAGATAAATCCATCTCTGATGTCTCCTGTTTCTGAGCTACAAAAATCTGGGTTTCATTTCCATCTCCAAACCGTTATTTCATTCATGTATTAACTTAGTTGTTAAGATCTCTTGCTTTTATTTATCAGACATTTCCAGAAGTTGTTTTTATTTCACTGAGCCCCAGCAGAACCTCTGGCACACACTGGCTCTGTCGCAGCCTGCGCATTGCAAGAGATTGTTGGCTGTATTGCTTTATTACCTACAAATAACCTTTATTTAGATCCAGAATGGTGATCTTAATGCATTCAATTGGACCGGTTTATCTCAGGGAAACTGAGGCACCTAGTGCCGGGGCGTGTGGCCAACCTTGTTGATGCTGGGGAGGGAGGGATGGCAGGAAGCGTTCTTTTACTCCCATCTTTCTACCAGCCTACAACCTCCCCGGCAGAAGCTGTCTCTTCTGTCTTGATTTCCATCCAAATGTTTCTCAGGAGGGTAAGCAAAGGGCTGGAGAGTTTCAATATAAACAAATCTTTTTTTAGACACTTTTTTTCCTCTCCAGACCTCAGTTCTGGAAGTTATTATGATTTAATAATGTTGTGCCATGTGGGTTTTTTTGGACTGATCTTTTCCCTAGTGATGCTGCAGGCAAGATTTAGACAAAGCAGCGAGTAAGAACAATAAAACAAGCGGGGCGTGTTGGACCACACCAGCCACAGCGATGGAAAACTGCGAGAGAAGTTTGATTTCTTGGGTGTCTCAAATGAAGGCTGCAGGAGAGGTCAAACAGGTGGAGCCAGAAAGAAGAAAAAGAGGTCTCATGGAGCCAGGCAATAGCGGATGGTTCACTGAAAGCTTTTGTAAATATTTGCAAGTTTGGCCTTAGCTTCAGATTTATTGAAGAGCCCAGATCACTCAAGCTGCACCTGATTGTACTGCGGGCAGCTGTGTACAGCTTTACGTGGTATGGTGAGGCTTGTTCTGCTACTTGTAATAGCTTTTCTAACATGACTGAAAAGCCTTTCTCCTTGTTGCCATTCTCTTTTTATATTTTATTTTCATTGTGTTTCGTGGAGGGGGGACTATCCTTATCTTGTACCATTCTAACGTTGTCATGGGAAACTGGTTTCAAAAAGGCAATTTCTCTCCCTCTCTTTCCCTCTTTCTCGCAGATGCAAGTGTATCTACACAGCCTGTGCCCTCCTCTCTGCACCTGCAGCTCTGCCGGGAGAGCAAATCAATTAGACGCAGTTAGAGCTACCTGGATCTGCCCAGCAGTTGTAAGGGAAACAAAATGATCCCATCTGAAACATACAGAAAGTTAGTCCTTTATTTGACTGTTTCTGTGTTCTGCTGAGAAATTGCATGGCTTAATGCAGTTGTCGCAAATATTTAGGACCTCAGACCCTTTATGGTCCCCGGTGTTTCTCAAGGGCCAAACTTTTAAATGAAAATAATGTATAGATAACACGTTGCCTTTTACTGCAGCCTTGTGAGTTACAGGTTGTCCAACTGCCAGTTTCGGAACTGTTGACAATAAATAACTGATCCAGGTGTCAGAAGACAAAGGTTTTCTTTCTGGATTCCCCATTGATGGTTTGGGCCAAGTCACCCTGTCTCTCTGTGCCTCAGTTTCCCTATGTGTAAAATGGGGGGAGCATTTCTTTTTTATAAATCCCTCCGAGAGCTACAGCTAGGAGGTACCTGGTAAAAATGAACGGGAGTTGCGATCATTATTGCTACCGTTCAGGCCCTGGGCTTCCTCTGTGCCTTTGCTGTCAGATGTGTTCTTGGTGGCTGTGTTGTCACTGGTTTCAAATTCCACACTTCCAGCCTTTTGTCTTGTGCTCCGCAGCCTGCTAGAAATTTCCCTTCTGACAGTCATATCATGGGCTCATTAACTCATTTAAAAACTAACTCAAGTTCTTTTATGCTTTTTCCCCGCCCTATCTAATCTCCTTTTATTCTTGCTTTATGCGCTTATCCCTGTGCTTTGTGAGCGGCTTGTTTTCCTGTTCGGCACTGTGCTTTGACTCTCGTGAAAGGCACTATACGAAATCTCTAATAAAGTGTGTGTGAGCTATTCATGTCACACGCTGCACTAGGGAGCGTAGTCCGTCATGCAAATGGTCAGCGCAAGCTTTCCGTAAACTACATCTACTCAAAGGTCACTGTCTTTATGTTGCCATCAGCCAGCACGGACATGTGAAAGGAATAGGGAGGTTATGGAAAACAAGATGCTTTCTATCAGGTTCTTGCAATTTGTTCCTTTCAACAAGAAAAAACATCCTCAGGAGACAAAGCGGGGGTTTTCTATCTCCGGGTTAATGCTGGCCCTGCTGGCCTAAACTCAGTGAAACTCCTTGTCACCAAGTCCACTGGATTTAGGAGGTTATAGCAGAAAATGTCTCAGCCTCATTAGCCAGGAAAGCAGCCAGTGTTGTGTGGACTTCTGTGGGGGTTTCAGTGCCTGCAAGGGCAAACTCTGCCCTTGATCTCAGTGCCGCAGCCGTCCTGGCTGTACGGCGCAGAGCAAGCCCAGTGGAGCCCACTGGTGTCACCACCCCCCTCTGGCAGCCAGGTAGCCCTGCCCTGCTAACGCAATAGAAGGTCCAGATGTTGCACAGATGCACTTTTAGCTATTCTTCAACAAATATTGCCAAAGGCATGCTAAGCAGATTTCTGATGCACAGTCCTTAATATCCACAGTGGCTTCCAAACCCTCTCATCCAGTCGGGAAAGAGAGCCACATCACGGGACCCAGGGAATTGCTCAAATCGGCTCACGTTTAGTGTGATGCACACCCAGAACACATCCTTCAGCAATGGCCCATGATTAGACACATAAGTGATTGTCCACTGACGAGTTCCAAATAATGGACGCATTTGAGAAAATGACAATCTGCTGGCAGATAGTTTGCAAACAGAAAAAGAGATAAAATTCGTCAGCTAAATGATTCATTATGGCTTCCTCTGACTCTTTCATGGCAAAAACAAACCGTGCATAGCTCCACCAGGCAGTTTCTGAGCCTTGCAATTTCTTTCTGTGATTGTCATGCATATAATATCTTATTACATTTGATATTAATGGCAGCGTGGTGCTCAGGTATTGAAAATCCATATGGCCTGTATAATATTTACAGTATGACAAAGTAATAAGTCACAGCGACAGCCTGCTGTCGTGCACTTCCAGCATTTCGCTCCAAGCAAATGCAGAGATGTACCGCGATGCTTGCTGGGATGTGGATGAGTCTGGCTTTTAATTAGTTGGATTTGTGGCTTACGGTGGGGGAGCTGTGGAGGGTGGGTGTTGCTTTGCATATGTTATCGTGGCATGAAGACTGATAGTAGAGGAATAGTTCAAGTGTGGCTTGCAGGCTGTGGTGGGTTTTTTTGGCCTCGCTCCTTGCTGACAAAGCAGATGGTGGAACACCATGAAAACACCTTGTTTCTTCTGGTGGGCCACCCTGTTTGGTGGAGACACACACATGGGGAAGGGAAGTGGTGCTTCCTTCTGGACTGGATCAAAGAATCGTGGAATCACAGAAACATAGAATCATGGAATGGTTAGAGTTGGAAGGGACCTTAAAGATCACCTAGTTCCAGCCTCCCTGCCCTGGGCAGGGACAACTTCCAGTAGACCAGGTTGCACAAAGTCCTATCCAACCTGGCCTTGAAACATAGAATCACCTAGGTTGGAAGGGACCTTTAAAATCATCGAGTCCAACCATCAACCTAACACTGCCAAAGCCACCACTAAACTATGTCCCTCAGCACCACATCTACCCGTCTTTTAAATACCTCCAGGGATAGTGATTCAACGACTTCCCTGGGTGGCCTGTTCCAATGCTTGACAACCCTTTCAGTGAAGAAATTTTTCCTAATATCCAATCTAAACCTCCCCTGGCACAACTTGAGGCCATTTCGTCTTGTCCTATCACCTGTTACTTGGGAGAAGAGATCGACCCCCACCTCACTACAACCTCCTTTTAGGCAGCAACCCCAGTTCCCTCAGCCGCTCCTCATAAGACTTGTTCTCTAGACCCCTCACCAGCCTCGTTGCCCTTCTCTGGACACGCTCCAGCACCTCAATGTCTTTCTTGTAGTGAGGGACATCCCTGAGTAGCTGAAACGGTTTCAGGAAGGGAGCACTGGGCTGTGACCCTGGAAGCACTCAGGAACTATGGAGACCAACCAGGAGCAAGGACAGGGAGAAAAGAGTGTAGCAGGCAGGGTGCAGAGGGTTGTCAGTGGCATCCTGGTAACACACCTGCCAAGGAAGGGACAGAGTGTGAAGTTTATGCTGTCATGAATGGGGATGAGGATGCTAGTGAGAGCTTGAGCAACGGTCTAGATCGGAGAAGGAAAAAAAGAAAAACAGCAAACCCTGAGATTTACGTGCAGATTTACCCTGAGATTTATGGCTGTGTGTGGGCTGGGAGGGGAGGGAAAAGGGGGAGGTCGGGGATGACTGACGGGGACTGGACCTGAGCAATGGGAAGGAAATTGCTGTTGTGAATAGGAGGCAGAGATTGGAGGCTACAGAGACAGTCTCAGGGGGAAAGGTCAGGAACACGGAGCTACAAGACGAGCAGGGCTAAAGCTCCGGCTCCCGGGGAGACAAAATGAGCAGTGTGGCCAATTCCTCGTGTTACGTGAAGTACCTGCTGCTGCTTTTTTTTAAAAGCCATGGGAAGCAGTCCCCACACCTCTGTGCCTCGCAACTGTGTTTATCCTTCCCTCCCTGCAATTTGCATCTCAGCAAGTCAGCCCTGCCCTGCGGAGCCTGCAAAGATGCTGGGCTCAGCCGTGCTGGCCGGGGGCTGCAGTGACTCCTCACTTTGGGGTTTTGTGCCACGGGGTATAGAAACCTGCTGGCATCTGTCATTTAGGCTTTGCTCTGATTTCCAGCCAGAAGATTTCTTGTAACGATGGGAACTTATCAACCTGAAAAACTTCCCAGAGACTCTTGGGGGATGGAGTAGAAATGGGATCTCCTCCTGCAGGACATGATGGCCTTTTCCAGGGGACAGTTTAATCTTTTAGAGACAGATGAATATGAGACTCAATAATCCAGTAATACAAGCAGAAGATGAGGGGAGATGGACAGAATTTCAATAAAGCAGCTGAAAGTAAAGAACCTGGAGCTGCTGTAGCTTCCCTGCAGAGTCCCTGCTTGATGAACCTGGGGTGGAGCTTGCCCAGGGCAGGTGGCAAAATGTTGGCTCGAGGGCAAAAGCTGCTTTATAATAGAGTAGCTAGTTCATTCCCTCTTTCACTTGCACGCTTATGTGCCTTTACAACTCAATTGCATCCCCCCAAGTCCAATTCCCCCATTTTTCTTGCTTTTCAATAACTCTGTCCCCTCATAGCTCTCAGGCACTGTACTCTTGCTTTTCCCTCCTCGTTCTGCAGTCTTGTACAGGCTTTTCCTTCCCGGGGCAAGAGCTTGCCTGGGACCTGCGCTATGCATAGGGTTTCTGCTGCCTGTCAGCAAAGGAGAGGATTTCACCTGGGCAGCGTAAGGCAAAGGAACTGGATGAGAGGAAGCATACCCCTGATGTCTGCTTTCATGGCACTCACCTTTCAGTAACAAACAATGTACCAGGCACTGAAAACCAAAGAAAGGGGTGTGCGTGTGAGAGGACGTGCATTGCTCCCTGTTTCCTCTGCCGTTACCCTGCAGAGCTGGTCCTCTCCTACTTGCTGTAGCACTGGAGGCAGGGAGATGTCCCACTGAGAACTCACCTCGTGAGTGAGTGAACTCACGTGAAGGTCACCACGTGTATGAGTTATGGAAGTGTCACTTTTGTCCAACCCAAAATCCCTCTGCAGAAGAGCCGCTGTCTGTAACCCCCACAGCAAAGTTGGGCCCTTAGGGTTGTTTTTATTCTAGTAGAGATGTCACGTCTGACAGTTGCTGTCACCCTGTGATTAGACCAGCAATCAGCCCTAGCTTCTTTTGATAGAATATGAGCCCTGACTGATTAACAAAGTGGCCTTTGGCCTCAGGTTAATAACAGATTTCACAGCACTGCTACGGAGTAATTATTATTTAAAAAGGTCTTAGTGGAAGTTTGATATTCTCCTACAGGCTTCTGTCCATCTGAATGCAGAATCGGAAAGTAACAATTATGGGCATGAACACCAGCTCAACTGGAGGTCTCATAGTCCTGATACATCAGTATTCCCGATGCGTCTGTCACATCTCTGTGTTAGATGGACTAATGTATCGGGTTCGCTTCTTTTTATGACACCTCAGCGTATTAATCAACCAAAGTATAAAGTTGTCTCAGTCCATCGGTTATTTGAGTTATCAAGTTATCTTGTGTATCACTTTCCTCCATCTGTCAGTTGTCTCACTATGTCAACTAGTGAAGTCCCCTGGTAGGTCTGTCTTCCAGGTGTATCTCATTCCCTTACTTCTGATTGTCATGGAGATATCAGTCTCCAAAGCATAATCCTGTCTCTTTTTTTTAGTTATCTGAGTTTATCAGTTTTCTGGATGGGTCTTTTGCCTTGTTGGGAAAAGTGGCACAGACTTGCCTTGTGAAAGGGGCTACACCATACACACAGAGATCAACCGCAGACCACTGACTGCAGCCCATGGACCACAGTTCAAGAGCTACAGATCTGAGCTGTTTATGGCTCACTGAAACACCTTGGTGCCTCAGGCTTTAGTACTGTAATCTCACATTACTCCAGCTTAGTACAGAAGTGCTGTTACTGTTATGTCTCAGAGGGTGACCTGTGAGTGATGACTCTGACTGAATAAGTGACTATTCTAAGGGCCAGAATTGTAAAGGGATAGATCTGAGATTCTGTTAAAAAACATATGGCTTGAATGACTTAGATGTCCAAGTGACATATTCAGAGAGATGTATTGAATTAGGAGCTTAAGCTTAACTGAAAGTTAATGGACTTAGTTTCCTAAGTCTTATGTATTGCAGCACTTTGCAGAGCGATGCCTAAGTGTCGCAGCTAAGGAGCTTACCGGGAGACCAGCAGGAAGCTTGCAGTGAAACAGGGAACTGAACTTGGGCCTCCTAGTTCCCAGGCCACCTTCTTCTCCTGCACCATCCTTCTTTTCCTGATAAAAAGAGGGAAACAGAGCAGCAATGCCTATTTCACCAGTTCTGGATATCTCAGAATCCAGACCCAAAGAGTGGAAAATGGTCCTGTTAATGCCGGTAGAGAAGGTATGGCAATTTCTTCTCCTACATACTGAAAGGACCTCACTGAATGTGCTCCTTTACCTGCAGACCTCTTCAGCTGAGCAAATGTTTTTGCCAATTAAAGGGTTTCCTGCTGCTGTGGTTGATCCACACAAATGGAAATAGAGGGGAGGCGTGGAGGAAGGAATCATTAAATCAGCAGAACAAAGGCATGAGGGCAAGTTAAAAGACCTGATCTGAATAAAGGAAGCTCCTCAAAATATCAGCTTCTTTGTCCTGCCTGTCCTTCATCCATCCAATTCTCCTGAATGCTGTAGAGAGGCTTTGTCATTCTCAATGACATGGCGGGAGGAACCGGTCCTTCAGCACGCTGCCTAAAATAGCAACAGATGAGACAAAATGCTCAGAGGTTCAGCTCAGTCTATGAATGCTCAGAGTTTTAGGGCCAGATCTGGATTATTCAGTTCTCACAATAAGCTATCTCATCACAGATACTTGCTGCTTTGTAGACCGAGCTATAAAGATGGCCTCATTCATGGTTGCCCTTCTCACAGTCATTACCTATTTAAGTTAAGGTGATGTGTGTTAGACAGGTGAGGTACCAATACCACAGCAGTATTACAATTCAAAATTGGGCCCAAATTGCTAGAATGTCTTTAGCAGCGTTATGTACCCCTGATGAAATCCATTTTTCCTCGTCTCCAAAAATCCTCATTCTTTAGACAGTCACTCCAGCACCCTTACTTCTTTCCAGGTTCTTGTACAAGGCTTATCACCATGATGTTCGAGCAGCTTCCAGTGTGTGAGTGAGTCACTTAGGAGCATCTCAGTACTGAGATTATTGCAGCTTTACATTTATGTTATCAGAATTTCTGCTACTACTGCCTTTTTCTTCCATCCTTTCCTCTCCTATTTATCCAGTAATTCACCTCTTGGGGCTGAGAGATATGACCTGTGAGAGGATCCCAGACTGAAACTGCCAGTTCAGGAACTATGATTGAGTTACTTTCCCATAACTATTAATATCAAACCTCCAAAACTTGTGTACAGGACATTGCAACATGCCGTTACTTGCATTGTCAGCAGCTTGCAATACTGATACAGGACTTTCCGTCCTCACAAAACAGTTGCACCAAGAGGCCTTTATATTCCATGTTAGTATTTACAGTGGTCTCCTTCCACATGAGAAAGCAACCTTAAGCAATGCAATCACATCACTCCCATAGACCTTCTCCACTCCATTGTCCAGTACGTGCTTTTGTGCATCTAAAGCATGGATCATGTGTGTGTGGGTAGAATAAAATAAGCTGCTGAAGTCACTGTGTTTCAGATGGAAAGACCAGACCATGGAAAACAACATCTTTGTGCCACATTCCTGCAAAAATTCGTTGTGTTTGTGTCCACCTGCCATAGCTAGCTACCTTGCATAGAAGACAGCAGCCTACTGCTCACAACAGTGAGACGGAGTTACTTTTTCAGTCCAGTGGAAGATACGGAGGTTCAGATCCCACCAGATGCTTCATTTTGGCAGCTGTGGCTTCTGCTAGAGATTGGGTTTTTTGCCAGTTCATGAGCAGAGCCTAGTAGGTAGCTGGCTTGTAACTCCCGCTACTTTCTGAGCAACACCAGGGTTAAATGGGCCTTGCTGTGGAGGGAGGCTGTGTGTGCATAAGCCTTTTCAAAGTCCCTGAGCATTTATCATCGTTCCTGTCTCCCAGCTAATGAGCAGCTAAAGTGATTTTCTATTGCTTGTAATTCACCAAAATTGTTCTAACTGTTCGAAGAGCCAAAATTGACAGGCTAATGCGGCCGCTCGCCTGACTGTCTCAATGGCTCATCGAAGGGTGAGCTGATTGCTGCCTCGGTGATCAGCCAAGGTGCTTCAGACAACATCATTTCTGTAATACATCAACAATCTGAAAGCTGAAAACAAAGGCCAGAGGAGAGCAATCATCAGTCACAACGCAACGCTTAAGGCTAAAATAGGTCAGGGCTGAATACTAAAGAGTACAAAGAAGAAAAAAGTATCTTCCTATTCGCTGTTTCTCTTTTTCTCTTTCTCTGCGTCAGTCTCCAGGCAGTGTCCTGGTGGTTCTGGACCTTTCCTTACTTAAGCAGACTAGATTAAGGTGGAATTGAGGATGGAGTGGGCTAGTTGGGTTTTCTGTTGCCCTGGTAGGTTTTTTTCTTGGATCTTAGAGGACTGAAAGGTGGAAGGAGCAGCCGCTGACTACAGGCGAGTGCACCGGAGAAGACATCGGCCTAAGACAAGTCCTCCGTATGTTAGAGGCAGTGTTGGCTGCTCACTCCCCTTCTCTTAGTCCCAGGTGATATGGCAGCTTCAAGAATGAACATTCTCAGGGATGCAAAAAACAAGGTTCAACAATACCAGCCCCTGGCATTTGACCCCTAAGTCAGACTATACTCCTAAAACTCCCAAAACATAAACCTAGCTTAAAAAGTCTGTATTTGTATTTACAGATATACGTGTATATGCACATATGTAGACACACATACATACTGACAGAAAAATGTTTCTGGATTTTGAGTTTTTAGAGCATACTTTGGGTTGTGTTTCTGTTGTTATTTTTCCTCCAATGACAGGAATTAGAGAGTTATCTGAGAACAAACCAGAGCACAATCGGAAAGGCACAGCGCTGAGGGTGCTTCGCTTCCCATACTGTGTGTATCGGTCTCTGATGTCCAACGTGGTGTGAGTCCCTGTAGTTGAGAGCTTCAGCGGCTCTGCTGTATGTGAATTCTCTGGTACCTAATAACATAGTTGACCTCACATTCCAGATATTCCCTGAGTAAAGGCATAGTGTCTCAGCCTTCTACTCAGCCACCTATCTTCACAAAATCTACAGGAGTCCAGTGTGTTTTAAAGTGCTTTACCTTTCTGGCAAGCTGGCTTAAAAATGGCTAACGTGTTCCAGCGTTGTTGGGAGGGGATGAATACACATACAGAGTGAGTGCATGACCCTCATTTCTCTAGGAAAAAAGACTTATAAAACCCTGAATCAAGTTCTCACTTGGTTTGTAGGAGCTGAGGTTTTCAGAAAACTCCCTAAATGCTTGGACTCAAGAAAAAAAATATCTCAAGCACTGGGAAAACTGAGGCTACAGAGAAGCCTAACCAAGCCTAACCAGGGCTTTTAGCATTCTGGATCTAACTCCTTCCTTTTCTTGCTCAGGACATGAGTAAGAATGCGAACTTGTTTTTTCTCCAGGTGCTCCACTGCAAACTCAGTGGACCAGGAGATGCCTTTTCATCTGCCTCCTTGCAGACATAGGTGTCTCTGCTGGAAGTTAAAGAATCTGCCAGTGTGGGTTTCAGGATCATTGGAACTCAAAAGCTTTCTCGCATCATCAAGCGCAGACCCCAGGGAAGTAATTTTAACATGGTGCTTATGCACTCAGCCCTCTATATCTGAGCTAGACAGCTTGAAACCTTGAAATACTACAGCAATTCTTCTATGTCCAGTCCAGTCTCTCATCATCGTTAAGCTCAACTACAGATGACATTTGAAGGGATTTATCCAGCCACTCTCATCAAAGACGGCCACTAAAGAGAGCTCTGAATATTTACCCCATGCTGTGTTTACTTATTCACCAAAAAAATTCTTTGGAGTACAAATTAGTTTTTGAACCTAATTTTCAGCGTGCGCTTTGTTTGGTGTGTAAAACCTGAGTCTGTGTGTGCTGACCACAGGGCTGTCTTAGCAACGGCTGTCTTGTCCTCAACAGAAGGGATAATTACACTAATTCAGTCTGATAGAATGATGGCTCTGCCTTCAAACTTTAGAGATGACGGAGAGACAAACCTAATGCTTTTTAAAATCAGAGATCCTGGATTCAATTCCTACCAGTGTGACCCAAGAGCAGGCATCGGGCTATGAGTTACAATGGGTAAAAATAGCCAGGGACATACAGGATCAGGTTCCCTGTCGCAGGAACATGAGTAACTTGTGCTACACAGATGCTTGGGATCTTTAGATACCATATGGTGGGTCTGTACAAACATAATATAAAGCATGAAGAGACTGTAGCAAAGGTGGGATTTGAACCTGTATCTTCTGAATCCCCGGAAAAGGTGTTGCCTGTAGGATAACATAAATAGCACCACTAATTGCTTTTCTGAGACTTGTTTGCACAGGTCCTGATTTTAGTGATGGTTAAGGGCACTCGGGAGATTTCTTGAAGGACTTATTTATGTGCTAATCTTTCTCAGCTTTTAATGTAGATAGAGATGGCTTATCTAGAAGCTGGAGAAGGAGCCGAGTTGCTGTTGAATTACTGATTTAAGGAACCTATCCTACTCTGTTGGCTACTGAGTGAACCTAAAGATTTTACTCTCACTAGCCTAAAGCTAAGAAGCAAAGTTGCCAACGTCTTCCTCATTTATCCAGAGAATAAAGCCCTCTCATAGTAATTGTCCACATGTCCATCTTCTTTGGCTGGCTTGCCTTTCAAGTTGCTTGGGTTTATATAGTTGGATGCATAGGACATTTATAACCAAAGACAGAGGCGGAAAAGACAGAAAACACATCTGAAAAGGAGACTTAAGTAGAAAGGATGCTTAGATTTAAAGAATCGTCCCCATATCCAATAGTGACGCATTAAATCACTGAAGTTTCAATAACTCATACAGTATCTCCATGGAGATGTGCACCATATGGAGTTAATTAGTAGAACAACAAAACAATCAATTAGTTCCTTAATTAGTTTTACTAAGAAATGATAACAAACACAAACAATTTATTCAAACAAATGCCCGGACCACAATGATAGTTTAATGGCCCCTGTGAAACTGGCTCCATGCTGAGCCCCTTAGTGTTACTTTGATTTTGAAGATATTGAGGGTAAATGTTAGCTTTGGTCCAGCCAAAATGTTTTATCAGTACGATCAATTATTTACAGTATTAGAACACAGAGACGATTGCTGGGAGATTTTAATTTAAAAAAAAAGGGGAGGAGAAGAAAACCTTAAATTATATGGTTGTATCGAGCCTGTAGTTAACCTGGTAGCAATATTAAGACAGTAGGGATTTTCGCTGCATGCCACAGTATCATTTAATCCTATAAATAAATTGATTTTCTTTATCTTATCCAGATTAGTATTTCTGGTATATACATTACTTGGAGAAGACTGAATCAGGGATGCACAGGGCATCCATTAACTCGGACATATTAAAAACAGTGATGCTGGGAAGTGGGATATTGGCAATAAAGCATTTGGGAACACATCATGGAAGTCAGAATGTGCAAGGGGAATTTGCTGGGGGTTTTTTATGCTGATATGTATCACAGGTATTTGTATGAGATTTTTTTTTTTGCATGAAGGGAGGCATCTCTACATATCACACCTGACTTCTACTGATAACAAGAAGGACTTGAGAGCTCTGGAGAACGCATTACCTATGCCACCAAGAAAAGCAAATATCTAAATTAGCTCCTTTGCTGCACTCAGAAGCTGTGATTAATTGCTTGTTAACAAGATGTTCAAAGTACAACGATTTATCTGAGTTTGATCAGGCAGATTATGGGATATAACATTTTAATAAATTCATTGTGACTGTAGATATATGTTAAAATGATAAATAGGTCAAGCTACTATAGATGTTTTAGATCTAATAAAGTTATTTTTAGAATGTGTTTATGTGATGGACTAACCTATTATTTACCCAGTTGCATTTTTATGAACTAATGTTTTTCTTTAAAAAAAAATGCCCAGAATTTAAAATGGTGTTTTATTACTACCATCTTCCCCATAATTCTTTTTTCCCCCCATAAATAGATCTCTCTTTTTTCGGAAAAAAAAATAAAATCCTATCTTTGCAACTTCGGCTGAGGCTCAGGCCTTGCAGCCAGAGGCTGCGTGGGAACGATGCTCAGGATGCAGACTGTGAGCAGTCGTACCCAGAGGGGGCACATCTGGCAATGCTCTTTGGGGGAAACTCCTCCACTGAACAGTCTCTCCCAGCTGGGACGTCTACAGCAGGGGACCAGGTCATGAAAACTGCTGGCAGAGAGAGATGCAGACTCTTGTGCGAGTCTTCAAAGCCACTACCAATCTGTAGTCTTCATTTCTTTGACCACTGAAGTGTGTGTGGACATTTGGGTCTGTGTCTGAGTCTTCCTGCTGAATCAGTGAGCAAAATGGAGGCAATATCTCTCTTTTTATGCCCTGGCTTTAGTAGCTCTTTTGCCAGCCAAGCAGGCTGTAGGTGGGTTTCCAAGGTAGCCTTTGTTTCAGGAAACTGGTTCAGGACTGACTCCTAGTCTGCAAAGGAGAAGGTGGCACTATCGGCTTTGTTTCTGGCGCGCTGGCTAGCTCTGCAGTCCCTGAAGATGCCGATTTAAGATAAAACTAAAACACTCTTTACAAGTCTCAGTACCTGTGGCTTCTTTACAGCACCTTCACTTTGCCTTGCTCCTGTTTTTTGGAGGCTGTATTAAATAGCTATTCTAACCTTGTGGATGCAGCGTATTATTTTGCTAAAGAGGAGGAATAAAATGTCATTTTCAGGTCTGTGTAAACTAACTCTTCCTCTGGGCTGTGTCCTGCAGGTCGTGGTGAGGTGTTCCAGTAACGCGGCCACCGTCTGCAGCAGCCCAGCAGCCTGCGCTTGGTGGCTGAGGAGCTGAGGATAAATCGCTGCTTGGAGCCAGGCTGCTGGTTAGAATGTAAATGTCTAAACTTTGGAGAAGTGACCTCTGTTAAGTGGTTTAATGCAGTCTGTTGCCAGGAGCTCATGAATTCTGTATTACAGCAAGTAGTTCCATGAGATTGCAACTATCTTACTAATAATACAACCTCAACATATTTATCACAATAACTCAGACACAGAGAAAGTATAAATATCTTTGATACTGGGAAATGAACTGGCTGCCTATAGGCATCCTCATCGCTTTATTGATTTAACCCTTTCCAGGTGTCTCTGTCAGGGACAGGTGCAAAGCTGGTGCAAAGGAACTAATTTAAAAGGATTAAACAACGATGCTGTGTGTCCGCACAACATACTTAATTCAACAAGATTCAGACTGTGTTTTACAGATGTTACCAGCACGACCTACAGGTTGGGTATGAGACGGCTTGCTTCATAAACTGCGGAAATGCAGCCGTTTGTGCATTTGGGGGAGAGCAAACTAGATTTCTCTCACTATGCAGTATATTTAGGAAAGGGAGTGAAGAAGAAAACGGCGTCCAGCTGAGGCAGCATGAATAATTTCAGGGAGGTGGAATGCTGACGCTGTTGGTGGGTTCAGGCCATCAGGCACAGCACAATGTTTGGGATTGCCTCGCGATTCTGACCCTGTGTGCAGGGAGGTCAGCGGATCTCAGAGGGGTTGTAACTGGTGTAAGGTGCCAAAAGGGGAGAATAACGACAGTGATCTTTTGCGAGTGCAGTAACGAGTGTGAGGTGAGTGCTTTTCCTATACAATACATGAGTCTAGATGGATGTGCTGCCAAGGAATTCTTACCAATGACCTTGGTTTTAAGTCCACCCCATCGCTCCCCATGACACCAAGCTCTTTTCTTGTCGTGTTGGAGGACAAGAGACCCGGTGGACACTTGGTAAACATAACCACCGTTCACTGCATCTCGGATCGCTCTGGAGGTCAGATGGTGCCTGTTTGCACCAACCCTGTCTGATTTACGTTATCTGATGAGATCAGAGACTGTAGATTTTAGAGCACATGGATATGGTCAGGTAGAGCTGATTTCTCCATTCCTAAGGGATTTAGGACAGGGAGAATTAGAAGTTATTATGCACTAGCTAAAATCTTTTGTGTGTGATCAAGTCTACGTGATAACGATAGTCATGTTCTGGAGTGATAAAAGCCTAATTTCACGGGCCATCCACACTGGTTTTCTTGAGATAGATTATGTTCCTGCCACACACGTTTCCCCATCTTCTTTTTTGGTTAAGATCTCCTTTTACTTCTTTTTAAAATGAAGTAAAACTTTGGAGTTGTTGAAGAAGTAGCACTTTTTATGATCATTTCAGCCCCCCCAAAAGGTCTTCCAATGTTTCAAGCAGCAGCAAAGTTTTGGAGAGCAAAAATAAAAAGTTTTTGAGGTTCTATTCCTTTGAAATATGGACTGGATACAGACAGGAGAAGGTCAGGGCTGCGGCGGCTGAGACAGCAGGGGAGGAGAAAATGTCAGGGCTGCTTTTTATTGTTTTTATGATACTACTTAGACCCAATAAAACGTGTCAATTTCAGATATAAACAACTTGAGATGGGTCCAGAAAAAATGTGTTGACATTATTGAAATGTGGGCTGTCCTGCTGAGCCGCATATCTCACTGTAGTTTCACTCTGTGATGGATGCACAGACCCTCCCTCCAGTTTGGGGGAATCGTTCTTTAAGTGTGCATTGTGCTTGATGCGCGGATTTAACTCTTACGTATTTATTTGTAGTGGGAGAATGTTTTCAGCTGTGAAATCCCTGTGAAATTGAGATTTCACTGTATGTTGAACTTCGGGCCCCCTGAATAACCAGGGTCCTGTTCCAGTGGTGCAATGTGCTCTGCAGGCAGCTGGATCTTCAGCTGGAGTGCGTGCTCAGCATGCCTAGGGCACCGATCCTGCCAGATATGAGGCACTTCTCTACTTCTGAAAAAAGCGAGCAATGCTCGTTGCACCTGCCTCTCTGCTCACTGAGTTTGGAGGCATGCTTCAGAGCAAGAAAGAAGAACTCTCTTCCTCTACATGCTAACCTCACATTCACATATGAGCAAAGCCTGCTGGCAGGGAAATGGGTCCCAAAATCAGACCTATGTGTATGATTTCGGTATGACTTTGATTAACCTTTGTCATCTCTGGCAAAATGCATTCAAGCTGCTTGTGGACTTTGCTCTCCAGTGGTCACTGCAGTGTTGCCCTAGAGAGATGTGAAGGGGCAATGCCGGCAAGAACCTACAGAGATTAGAGGAAGATTAAATCTCTTTCGTTTGCCAGTTTTTCCACAGCTGCCCACAGTACATTTGCTTAGCCACCCTTTTCAAGGCAAACGTTGGCTCAGGACAATACAGCCACATTACAAAGGGAAAGCGCTTCCTGATAGAGATGTAACTGTCTCTAATTAAAGTGCCTGGTAGGGGTTCCCAAATCCACCCGACCTTGCCACAACCTCGTCCCTGCAAGTGGAGACCTCTGAGTCTCAGAACTTGTCTCTCCCTTGTCTATTTTTTAATTTTTTTCCCCAAGGCTCTCAGATTGATGAAACCTCAATTATCTTAAACTCAAAGCTAGGCAAACTGAGACAGCTGTCTGAGGACACGACTGCTCTTGCCCATTTAGATCAGACACTTTCTCTCTAATCTTTTCAAATTTTTCTAACATGCTCTTTATTTTTTAATGTCCGTCTTTTTTTTTTTTTTCCCCTGGAGCTGCAATCTTCTACACCACTGACAACAAAAATCCTTTTACTGTCTCTGGTCCATGCTGTTTTCCCAGCCCAGGGACATCTGCAAAAATAAGCAGCCCCACTGAAGACCGATCTCTGCATAAATACAGTGGTTATGGAAAGGTGTTCATTCTATTTTCCACAACCTGTCATGTTGACTTTATAATGAATCGGTTACTCAGTTCTGGAAAGCAGATGGAAACCTCTTCTGACAGCCCCTGTCAAAGGAATAGGCAGGAAGAAGGAGAAAAGAATTGCTGGATATGAACTCCTAGTACTTACATGGACAGTGGCAGGAACAGAGGAAAGATGTAGGTTTTGAACAGGATTTAAAGGCTTGATCAATCGTAACAATGATGGAAATGCTGCCATCAAATAATAATAAAAAGATACGTAACTAGTTTTACACCATCAATTATTTTCTTCCCTAGCGAAAGCAATGCCAAGGTGGCGTTTTGGAAACAGAATCAAGAAGCAGGTAATCAGTCTATTTACATACTCCAAGCCAAAGGGAATATAAAAAACCCGAGGAAACGGCAGAAATGAGCATTAGTAAAACTGATCTAATCTCTGGTGTTATTAGTTGCACAAGCCAGGCTGTTTGATAGATATACATATATATTGCTTCTCTCCTCTTTCAGCCACGGCCTCATATAACATCTGTCATCTTGCTCGTCCCCAGTGACAGAGACAGCCCTACCGAGCATGCCCTGCAGATTCGGCTCGTGAGGACCATCTTCCCCAAGCCGTACAAGTATCGTTTTCTCCGTGAACAGAGCATGGCGCAAACAGTGAACTGCGCCTGCAGGATGGGTAGCCGCTCAGCCGAGGCACAAACTGAATGTGTGAGCATGTCGCAGGAGCAGGGCATGCTCACCCTACCTTCTTATAAAAGACCAGGCACAAGAGGAGGATGTAGAGAGCAAACCCAGGAGTTTTAGCTTAGTTTCTTAGGGAATTGAGATGTCTGTGATATAGGGTCCAGAAACCTATCAGACCCCACGCAACAATCTCCGACCCTGTTGGCTTACGTCAAGCGAACTTGGCAGATGGGTCAAGCTCTCAAAAAATTTAAATTCCTGTGGATTTCATGAAAACAGGGGGATGGAGGAGAGGAGGAGCCCTAACAATGACCCCTGGCTGCACTGTTAGCTCAGCCCTTATTAGATATCAGAAATGTTAAATGGGCATTGAGTCCTTTGACTGCCCAGCTTCATTGCTTCTGCTGCTCAGGGGCTGCTTCTTTAATCTGGCATTGTTTCTAAAATCTAAAACCCTTAGGAGAGCTTCCAGGCAGTTTCATTCATGCTAAACACACGTTCTTTTTCCCCCGGATGATATAGTTAGAGCTGAAATCCCTTGAAAATAAAAACTAAAAAGATGATGACATTTGATGTGATAAATCCTAATGTTAAGTGGCAGAGGCAGCCGCAGCCTTCCTGATGACAATCAACAGCCTCAAACCGAGATGACGACCAGCATTAAGCAGTACAACAGCCAGATGATTGTCTTTTGTAATTTTGTTGAGGACCACAAACAACAGGAGGAATCCAAAGAGGGGTGGGTGTGTGCATCACCTACTGCACTCAGGCAGAGCTACTGCTTTGTTGTGATGGGGTCCAGGACCTCTCTTCAGTTATCATAAGGTCAAGGTCAAAGATCAGCACATACTGAGATGCCATCAGGCTAGGATGATGAAGGCAATCCAGCATCTATAGCCAGCGTCCTGCCAAGTTTTATATAGCTAGCATCATCCCTCTCTGCCTTTGACTTTCCAAGTGAATAATCAATAATTGTTTATAGCTGAAGACAGCCTTGAAATTCACATCTAGACCCAGAGGATGACACTTTACCCTTTTCCCGCCACGCCTGTTAGTTACACATGCAAAATCAATTGTCAGCATGCGATGACGGGATTTATTGTTACAGAAGTGCAAGGGGAAGAGGGTTCAACTACAGTTGACAGAAGACCACACAGGAGGATTTTATCAACTGAAAAACAGGATTGTGGATGGAGGAACCCTATGCCTAAGTCTGGCTCCCTCAGAGGTGCCCTCTGAGCCTAAAATAACTTTTTTTCTCCTGCCCTTACTTGGCTACACTACAGAAGTGACCTGTGGGTTGTTGTGCTCCTGCTGGCATTGCGGCCCTTTGCATGTAGCACTAAGGCTTGTGTTTGGCAGTAAGGTGAGGAGAGAGGCATACAAAACCCGGGAAAATCCTTTGCTACATGTTTACTGATCTGTTCCATGTATTATTTCCCTGTGGATTGAGAGAGCCTCCTGGAGAGCCCTCCAGTGGAGGGAATCCTGAGAAGGCACCACAGGACTGGAATTATCTTGAATCAACTTTAGCGATCACTACAATGGACAATAACATGGGTGAACTCAAGACTTATCCTTTGTTTCCACCAGCCAAATCAAGTTAACCAGCTCCAGCATGCCAAAGAAAAGGGATTTTTGGCACAAACAGGGCTGTAACTAGGGACCACACTCAGGTGGCACAAGTTGACTTACATATTGAAGGGGGAGTGAAGTTGGCCTGGGGCACATGTCCCCCCACGCAGGATTTGGGGTGCTCATTACTGTGGGTGGAGGTTGACTCAAGAGCTGGCATGGATGGCTGGGGTTATTGTGCTTGTCTCAGTGAAAGCCGTGGAGACATCAATAGCTGCTCTGGACAGGATGGAGGTAAGGTGGGCAGTAGGTCTTGATGGGACATGGTGAAACTCTGTCTACTTTGACATGCACCTTCTTACACATCAAACAATGAGACAGCGAAGGAAAACTGTGCTTGGAATAAATATACCACTGATCCTAGGAGGGCTTCAAAGAAGGCTGAGAGCTGGGTGCCTGGATCCTATAAATAAATCAGACTTGAACACCTAGCTGCCCCTAAGATGCCTTTTGAAGGTACGAGCCAAAAGCCAACACCCCCTTGAAGAAAGTCAGAGGAGGATTAGAGGGGGCAGCTGAAGGAAGAGAGCTCTGGGAAGAAGGACTCTTTTACTTCTTTGTAAGGAAAAAGCATCTGCCAGCACTTTAATCCAGGCTGATCGGTTCTTCTGGGCTGAGAGGGAGTTGTTTCTGGTGTGCAAATCTGGTGTGTACAGACGAAAATGCTTTCAACTATTTTTTAAAGAGCCCTGAAGAGAAATGTGATTTTTCTGTGAAACTCCTGAGAGTTTTTAAGCGTGGATTTGTTTGGGTAAATTGTGAGTGAGTGCCCTCCTGTGAGCACATGGGAACGGCTGTTTAATTGGCCTACACCTGGTGTTGATTATGATGCTTCCTTTTTTTTTTTTTTCCTGATTCCCTTCACTGTATCTCATTTTGATCAGCTTCACTGCCGTACCCCACGGCTTGGGTTTGGCACGCCCAGTGTAAACCATAAAGAGTGCTGGAAAAATTATGAAAAGGTCTCCCCACCTTGCTGTAATTCAGTGTTAAAAAGCAAAGGCACAAGTTTTTCAGCCCGGTTGGGAAGTTCTGGATTTGGCTCTGAGAGGGGCAGAGGAGCTTGCTGTATCTCAGGCTGTACTTTCTAACCAGGACTTCCCCTCCACTCGCTATCAGGTGCACAACAATATTTAAGGGAAAACAAACCTTGTCCCTCGTTGCTGGCCATTGGTGGTTACTGGCAGGTAAATGCCTGGCACAGCGGTGCTCTACAAAGACATAAAGGCTGAAGCTTGCTGCATTACAGCCCTGTCTTGCCTACCAATTAACTGCCTCACAGGTAACTAATTGGGCCGTGATGTGCCTCAGTCATGCTGGGTAAGTCCCAAGCCATGGTCTGGACCAGTTGTATTGGTGCAAATGCAGAGGGTGCATTTTTTTTTAATATTTTTTTTTTATTTCAGTTAGATCTCTGGGTGCTCGCCTGAGAATCAAAACCCACCTCATGTCTAAAATGGGAAGTTCCAGTCTGGAATCATATTTATTGGGCTCCCAACTGTCTCTGTATCTGCAGAGGCAGAAAGAATAGACTTACACTTGACATTGCCTGGGTGTGATCTGAAAGGGGGGAAAGAAGTACGAGCAGCTTCTTCAAATATTGTCATTTCATTTTTTCCAGGGCTGTAGAGCTAAAATAATCTGGCTTTGAATTTGAATAGAAACTGAAAAGCAGGAGAATTTGGGAAGGGGTGGTACTCATGCAAGGCATTAGCTGTTAAATTATAGCCTTGCTATGAAAAGCAGTTGTGTGTCTGGGTAAGTGTGCGGAGAGAGGTTAGAGCAGGGAGGGGTGTGGGCAGGAAAACACATTTGACTTAATACGCTCTGTCCTTTGGAGACCACTTTTGGTGCAAGAAAATAAGAAATTTTCAAGGGCTGGATTCTGCATAATATTTCAGGATTAAGCAAACAAACAAACAAAAGCCCCCAACCCAACACCAATGCTCTGAGTAAGTACTCTTCTCATGGGCTGCTTTGTTATTTTCAAATCTGAAGCCTTTCTTTTCACACAGCTCCAATCTTTATTAAAAAGATGAAACATCTGGAAGCATGTATGTGTTTGTGCTTATATATAGACCCTCCACACTGAGCCTCTGTCTCCTCTGTGCTCATTAACCGGCTGCAGATTCTAAATTAGGGTTGTGATTGGAGCTGAGATGTGGGGGAGAACCCACCTGGTGAGCAAGACTTACTATTTATTTTTCTTAAAGCCCTCAAAGTTTACTCAGCCGGTGAAACAACAAACCTAATTTCTTCAGCTGAAATGTTTAAAAAGAGAGAGAAGGAAAAAAAAAAGGCAGCGAGTGGAGGAAAGCAGGGAAGGAGAGAGGAGGGAAGAAAAGCAATGAGAAAACGGAAGGATTACCTCAGTCTGCTCTGCTGGCTTTGCTGCTTGTTAGATGGGAGAACGGTGCCTTGTATTCGTCAAACTGAGCCCTGTGCCCCAAGGGCGTCTCTTTAGCATCTCATCGTGGGTCATTCCTTGCGAGACATCTAGTAGTGCTCCCAGTCCCCTATCTGTATACATGGTGGATTTAGCAGCCCTAATTCCAAGCCCACAGCTGGGAGGCAACCTCTGTAAGTGAAATTTGCCATGATATGAGGTAGAAATACTGTGGACACAGTAATTTGGTGGACCTGTCACCTGCCCGTTCGCCAGACAAAGCCCCCAGTCAAAGTGCTCGCAGAGTAGACAGCAGCTATGCAATCCTCTCCTGCGTCCCTTCTCACTCTCCTGACCCTCCTGACCCAGTGCAGGTGGAAACTCTGATGCTTATTACTCCAAGCATTAAGTTTTTCTTTGTTGTGACTGTTTTCTTTTGCCTTATTCATTTTGTTTAGGACAGAGAACAAGTTCTGTTCCAGTCTAGTAATAGCCTACAGCCATAGGCTGGGGAGTTGAGATTTCAGAGAGATAAAAAAAACAAAGCAGAAGAAAATATGTGTAAAATTGCAATGACAAGGTTTCTGCTGGTAGCTTGTGATACAGAGAAATGAAGTCCCAGGCCAACGTGCTTTGGCAGCTGAGAAGATGCTCGTGCTGGCGTTGTCTATCTGGCAGACAGGCAGGCAGAGGGGGTGAGTTGGTGGGGGAATCGGGTGTACAAAACATTTGCAGGAGGCTGGACAATGCAAGCAAATCTAAATTTTCAAGCAAACACTCAAGTCAGTCTCCTGTGTAGTATAGCTGTGGGTCTTACACGCAGTTTTCTCTTTCTCTTTAACCTGGCGAGCCCTACAAATGCAAATAGGGAAGGTTGTTTTCATCTGCTCTGGAAAATACACGGCTCCCAAGGTGTTTGACTTTATCAGCTCAGTAGCAGTGAAGAGCAGAGAAAATGTTGATATACCTGTTCCCGTGAATTTGCAGGACCTGTAAGCTATGCGGAGTCTTCCTCTGTGGAGTTCAGTCTCCACAGCGTGTTGTGGTGTGGACTGTGCTGTGCTATGGCTCGCTCGCAGGAGCATCTGCGTGTTTTGAAAACTTGTCTTCACACATCTTAGAGAAGCGCAATGCTCTGCCAGGCTCCAGCAAACTGAAGGTCAGAAAAGTTCCCCGCGGACAACACTGATAAAATCCTGCTCTTGCAGACAGGCAGTACCGGGGAAGATTGGGCGGGGGGATTAAAACCTCATTTCTGTTCCATCTCTGTTGGCAATCCCATTTCCCAACTCACAAATCGCCTTTGTTCCCTGCTTGTCCCTGGCATGTGGTGTTATCCATGCACAGCTACCAGCAGCACGTTGGCAGACTCTGTCCTTCTCCCACATTTAGCCCTACCATCCTGCAGAAGGATTTATCCCCACTTTTAGATGCGTAGAAGAAACAGCTGGATCACAGCTCATTTTAGGTGCACCTAAGCCTAGGGCTGGTGAAAAGTGGGTGGTGAGTAAAATACTGCCTTCAGATCTGTATCTCCATCTTCACGGCAGAGTGGTTTCCCCTCTTGCTGTATGGCTTAGAGGTGGAAGTATCGCCTGTGAGTAGGACTGAAGTTCTTTCTCCCTCTCTGGAATTTGTGCTTTTCATGAAGGTGACCAGACAGAAGTATCAAAACAAGGCTTGTTGATGCCAATGAGAAACGCAGCTGACTTTAAGCTGACCCACAAATGGCTGTCTCCTAGGAGCTTGGCTTATAAATGACCTAGGCTAGATCTGAACCTGCGGTCAAGCCAAAGGAGCCTCAGCCCATTATCAAACCGCTGAGCTCACAGCTCTTGGTGTGCAATAAATACTCGGTGGCAATTAGCCTCAGCCTCTCTGTATTTCTCCTGTCCGCAAGAACTAACCACGTTATCTGTCTGCCCCTCAGTTGCACGTGGGGTATTTTAGGCACCGGGAACTACTTGCGAAGAGCAGTGACGCTGCGTGGCTGTAATAACTACGCTGCCACGTTGATGATTTATTGAAGTCCCACCAGCACCCAATTATGTAAATCCGATTATCTGTTGAGGAGGCTTTGCTGAAACAGCTTGTAGTTGTAACACTTTTTTTTTTTTTGAAATGGCAAAATTTAGTTTAAAGCGACTTTTGAGTCTTAAGCATTAGGCTCCCAGAGCCGAATATGGCCGGCTCGCTTGCATGTGGCTCTGGAAGGTGGGTTTGTATTCTTTAACGATAATACCTTTATCTCTTTCCCTTCACACACAGACTGAGGCTGGTGGGGGGCTGTTGATTCATCCCTTGATGGCGTGGCACGTCTGAATGAATGCAGGTGGGAATAACAGACCCACTGCTGACAACAGACCCCGGCAGCGGTTCCGGGGTGGTTCTTTGGCACAGATAACGTGCTCTGCTGCTGTGACGAGGATTTTGCAATATTGACGGAGGGTAAACTTACGTATTGCCACAGGTAAACTTATGGGGACCTTCAGTCATGCTGCTGGCTCGCAGTGGTGGCTGGATGTGCTGAGCTGTTTAATGTGAGGCAAAGCAGTAAAGTCAAAGAGCAGAGAGATGATTTTAATTACAAAAATAATAATAATAATAGCACATTTATAGAAAAATTAAAGCCCAGCTGCTACAAAATTCCTAGCTTCAGCAGATGCCATAAGGCTGTGCAGGTGCAGAGCTGAAGAATGGGTTTCTTCATGAGCACTATGGGGGAACAAGGCACCCACAGGCCTCCAAAAGCAAGTGAGATCTTCACCCCGTACCTAACAAAATGGAAGATGAAGGTATGAGCGCACCTCCCTATAATTCACCTTCAGAGCTGCTGAGCAGATCCCAGCCAAGCTCCTGTACTCACTCCTTTGTGTTCATATCTCAAGTAGGACCTTTTGTCCAGACTTTGCCAGAGGCAGAATTTGACTTGAGGAGGTGGCGCTTGTACTTCGGAGAATCGTGAGCACTGCAGGGGTATGAAGAGGTAGAAAGCCGTGCCTGCGCCCCCTCCTCCCCTCTAAATAAGCAGCACCTCGGGAGAGCACCGGCCGGAGCTTTGGGGCAGAGGTGCTTTCCTGCAGGTGGTACATCTCGAACACTTCATGGCATGTGTCAGCAGCCCACAGGGACAAAGTGATGGTCCCCAAGCCCCGCCGGAGGCTGGGCTTACCTACTCCAGGCAGTGAGGCAGGCGAGCAGATGGGAGAGAGCCAGGAGGAGCCCAGGCCGTGTGTACAGACAACCCAAGAGGGTCTTCTTTTTGCGAAGGACAGGTCCAGCCTACGCTGGCTCGACGGGATGCTCGGGTTTCAGGAGTCTACGCTCTCAGGGGACTGCCTTGCTGAGATGCAGCCGGGTGTGCACGTGAGATAAGGCTTGCAGCCAGTTTTACATATGAGTATTTTATTTTATTTGACTCTTCTAAAGCAGAGGGAAGGTGTTAGACATCCTCACAGCTCCTGCTAGCTCTTTCTTAAGAAATCTGTCAGCCGTACTGACAGCAGGGGACAAGCCAACTTTCAGCACCCCTGCGAGCCCGCGGACACGTTTCGGAGGCCCTGGTGCTCCTGGCGAAAGGCATGTTGGCTGGGGGAGCTCGGCCGAGGTAGGTTAGTCTTGCTGCCGCTCAGGGCTGCGCTGAGCCATAATCACTGTTATTATGCTAATGCTGGGAACGTGGCATGCAGCCCTTTTCCCTCGCTCCCCATTTCCCCTTCTGTGTGGATTTACATCCCATGTGAGGTGGGGTGGGGAAAGAGAAAGGATTTATTGTTTGCGAGCATTAAAAGCAGATGTTTCAGCCAAAAAAGGGAAAAAGAAAGGATCAATTAACATGTAGCAAAGGGACAAAGATAACAGCAGACAGAAGGAACCTTGAGTAACTCAGCTTGTTCCAGAAAGGCTGAGAACCTACCCCAGCCTCCTCCATGCACCGTGGGGATGTACTCCCCATTCCTGTGTAATTAGAGGCTCTGCTAATGCCTATTCCTTCCTTCTCTCTTCCGGAGCTCAGCAGGAGCGGAGGGAGGAGCGGCTCATTTCAAAGTGCCGGGGGACTGAGAAAGAGAGAGAGAGAGATGCATTTGCTGCCAGCAGCCCCATCTCATCAATTTAATCAAGAATATACCGGCGCTTTGTCTCCCATGGCGGTCCCTGCACAGCCGGCGATGGGAAAGGGATGAGGGCTAACCCTGGGAGACCCGCCAGCCGCCCCGGAGGAGCGGACAGCGTGTCCTGCTCCTGCCCCCGTCAAAAAAGGATTTTGTGTTGATGTTGCTGACAGCGGGAGCTGGACTTGGCTTCCTCATCTCTCCTCCGCTCCTCAACCTGTGATAAATCTTTCAGTCTGTCGAATCCCGCTCACCTGTTCCTGCCTGCTCCGGGGTGAGACCTGCTGCTGTTTCCCAGCTGTGCCAGTCCCTTTCAGGGCCATCTGAACTCATCTTTGGCCTCGAGTTGATCAAGAGTTTTCAGGGTCTTTTAAAAGAAAATAACAAACCCAACTTTTTGTTAAAAAAATGATAGTATTTTTCATTAAAAGCAAGTGTTCTATTAAAATATTCAGTCTCTCCCTAAACCCTTGAATTGTAAACTTTTTCCAAATGTATACTGACATATTGTGTTTACTAGCACCTGTGTTTGCAGTAAATGTTTTCATTATAATATTTCACCATAAGTTTCTGAGAAAAAAAAAATAGAAAAGAAAAGAAAAAATGAGCCTATTTTTAAACTTTCAGGATGAAAACAGTTTTGAATTGTTGAGTGAAATTAATTTCAGGATTTTTAATCAGCTTTAAGCAGGTGGAGGAAGGAAGAGAAACAACTAAGGGACACCAGAAAATGGCAACGATACAATTGTCAGCCTGGGCCAGCCTGTGACTATGGCTATCAGCCTGTGACTGTGGCTAACACCAGGTGCTTCTAAAGAAGAGACAAGCACCGCACAGCAAACAGATGTAGGATAATCCATCTCCCCCTCCCTCCCACTTATTCTCTTATACACATTGTTTTCTAAGGGAACTGTGTGAAGCCTCTTCCAAGGGTTTGTAGCAGTAGCTGCTCTAATTCTGGGCATTCTCCTTATCCAAGTGAGTGGCCAGTCCCCAGCCAATCTTGTTAAATTCTTATTCTCAGAGGTTTCCTCTGGCAGTGAAACAAACAGTGAAGAAATAGTTCCTTTTATCAGTTTTGAATTTGCTGCTTCTTAATATCCAATCAACTGTCTCTTTGTTCTCCTGTCATGAGACACGGAGAGCAGAGCTCCCAGCCCACCTTCTCCAGCCTGTTCCTCATTTCATACAAATTTCCTATATTCCTTCAGCATTTGTCCCTGTACCAAACTGAGTATTTTCTCCATGTGGGAATTTCCTCAGATCCCTTTAATGAACTCAAATGTGTCCTTTCTCCGCTGGGGCAAGCAGCGCTGCGCACAGTGCTCCGGAGGCTGCATCGTCGGTTCAACTCATGGGTGCAAAAGGGTTTATACAGGAACGTCCACTGAAATTCTTCTGCATCCAGCTTCCAGGGCTTTGGTTTTTTGGGTTGTTTGTTTATAACGGTTTTGAATAAAGAACGGAGGGCTTACATTGAATGTTGCGTCATTGCTTGCAGGGCTGCTGACCAAGGCAAAGGCAGAGCAGTGGGCGGGATGCCGGCAGCTCTTCTCGTACTGCCTCTGCCACGCGCGTGACCCCGTCGCTGATCCCTTTGCGGTTGTACTTACCTGAGAGCTCACAGACCCGGCTCCGTGTGCATCTACCAGAGCCTCTCTGCACAGCGAGGAGAGGGCTTTGCTGCCCGACTCTTGCTGGTATGAATTTTCACGAGTGGTGTGATTGCAGGCAATGATGCAGGTTGATGTTCACGCCTTGCAGGTTGAAACCCAAGAAGAGATGGTCTGGTCCTGTGTGAGACAGACCGGACAAACACCATGAAGAGTCCATAAGGTTTTTTGAGAAACAGGTGAACATCTCGGTCCAGTTTCTGCTGATCAAACATGAAATAGCCTCGCAGCAGTGCCTTCACTAGGAAGAAGGTTTCATCTCTGTGCTGTTCACCCTACCAGCACTCTCCAGGCTGCTGAAGGCTAGAAGTAAGTGAAAAAGTGGAATATAGGAGGAAGATCAAAGTATGTGGAACAAATTAATGACAGTTTTGAATAAGAAAGAGCTTTAAGAATGCAGTAAATGTTGGGGGTGTGTGGAGAGAGTTGTAACAGAAATAAAGCAGGCCCTTTAATAAACTAGAAAAGGAATAAAATCAATGATGGCTGAGTTACAACTAACACAGCCAAGCTACCAAACTCCTCTTTTCAAACTAGCCCTTCACAGAAAAGCACAAAAAACTGGGACAAACAATTAGGAAGCAATGAAGACCTTGTCAATAGAGCTGTTGATAAGGAACAGATAAAATGGGTACTTAAATTGAATACAGTGGAATTCCTTTTTACTGATCGCTCCTCCTAGTGATCATCCAGCTCTCTGGATCAAACCTTCCTTTCAGAAGCCAGTTCCCATTTGTGTTGATATGTTTGCTTCTTGCTTAGACTGCTCAGCAGGGCTTTTGGTCATGAGGATTAGACTGAAAAGTTATTTCTCTGATTTTCTTTGATGTTTTCAAAGGTGGAAAAAACCCTGTACTCTTGAGGGTCCATAAATCTCTGCGCCAGTTTAATGAAGTGTTGGCTCAAGCCATTTATAATTTTGCTTATCTATCTTGGCATTAAAATGCCCAGCAGAACTCACCTCATTCTCCCAAGATGCAGATTCTGGTTTTACACATATGCCTGATTTGGAAAGCTTACAGTTTCATGGGTCTCGTGTGGGAAGAATTCAGTCCTAATAATTATCACCCACTGAAGTCAATGGGAGGGTTTCCACTGAAGGTAACGGCAGGTAGTTTAGCCTCTGCAAAATCAGCTTTTAAAATAAATATTTATGACACAGTTCACCCTTTATGGGCACAACAGAGCATCTAGGTGAGAAATAGTCTTGCGCCTCGAAGGAGATATGGTTTATTGATATTGCTAAAAAACTAAAAATCGCTAGGATGTTATCAGAGAAATTGGGAAACAGTTTTGGCTGGATGGTTTGTGGCTGTTTTACATCTGATTTTAAACTGCGAGGTCAAAATTAGGTCCCGTAGGTGGTACTACTACTCTTAAAAGGAGGAAACGAGAGACTGGCAATTACTTCTGAGACTGCCCAATTTCTGTTCCCACAGATGGGCAGGAAAACTACTTGAGTCTTAGCTCTCACCTGGCCTCATACATGATTGTAGGCAAATGAAGTCCCATCAAATATTTAGGTGTGCAAGCAGCACTTGATTACTCAGTAGGGAGGTCCAAATCAATGTGAGATCAGGGGTAAGATCCTTCTGAAAATGAACATGGGAGGAGACAACATTTATTTAGGTTTCTGTGCGACATGTGAGATGCACCGTGCAAGTAATTCTCCAGTGTGATGGGTATTGACAGAGATGGAAAATTGCCAGCCAGACAACAAAGGAAGGGTAAGAAATCAGTGGCACAGTAAGCACGGTTGAAAACACTGTCCAGCAGAATGCCAAAAAGGATCAATATTAGCACCATTTTTACTCCACATCAATCTTAATGACTAGGGGGAAGGCATAAATAAGGTGTTAATTCCGCTTGCAGATTATACTCCAGGGGAGTGATAGCAAACACTGTAGACAATGAAATAACCCAGATACACTGAAGTGGTCAGGAGCAGGGGTTAATGAAAAGCTGAAAGCCCCCGTGTTCAGACTGGATTTCCGTAGCCTGTTTTTCTTTCACTTACGCTGGTATGAATCACTAGAGAAGTGAATTGAGTTGTGCTCTGTAAAACTAACAACAGGCTTACCACAGACCTCCTGCATAAACCTATTAAACTCAAAATGATCATTAAGTTACTTATCATTAATTTCTGGACTGGGTTTAAATGAATGAAGAATGAAGACAGTGGACTATATCTAGGGATCAATAATCTAAAACAGAGGAAGAGGACCAGGTTCAAGCTTCTGCTTGTTCTATTCCTGCTGCAGAATTGTACTCAAATGAAGGTGAGCACAGGCAGAGAGTTCTGGGCTGGTTTCGAACAATGAATCATAAGCAAGGGTGCAAAAATCATAAACCAAGAGTGCCCACTGCCTCCCTCTTCCCTTACAGTGGATGTACACCGTACTGGAATCTGATTTCCACCTATAAAAATATTTCTTAAAACTGGTATTAAATATTTCATTGTTTATTAACAGCAAGAAAATTCAACATAAAATAGTGCCTGTGATTTGTTAGCAGTATTTATCTACTTTGTTCCTACACAGCATATCTGAGAGATATTTCACAGTCTTCTTTATAATGGTGATGCTAGAGATATAAACTGCGTTAATAGAAAAAAATGCATAATAGCAATACAAAAAGGGCTGATTATTAATAAAACACTGTCAGATTAACTAACAGTAAAGTAAAGCCTATCTAGTAAGTGCCTGAGAGATAATTCTTCATTCCAAAGTGGTATTTTAGAGTTATGCACTAATAAAAAATTGCTTTGAACTTTCTACAAGATTAAAACTGAATAGTTTTTTAAAATTGCTGATAAAAATTCAAGTTAAAAGTAAGTACTAAATAATAGACATCAGCATTGAAATCACATTATGGGCAGATCACATTTCAAAGAAAAGGTGCTTTTTATGTTTTCAAGTGGCAAATGGCGTCTGGTACGGCAGCGTCTTCCTCGTTGGCCGCACAGCTTTTCGGCTGTGTGCTGACAGTTTTAAGTGCCAGTTGGAGCCTGGTCTGCAGCCAAATGAAGGCAAAGGGGTTTCCCCCCGCCTTCCACAGGGCTATGAATTGACTTCAGGGCACAGCAAAACATGGTGTGGGTGCATTTAGACGGTCATGAAGTCTATAGCAACCACGGTCTTGGGAGAATACAAGTCCAAGGAGCTGATCGGGTTACAAACGAGCTCCTGGCCAAGCTGCCCTTCTTTCTTCACAAGAAACAACCCAGGACACCTTAATATGGTGTAGGAAAGGGTTTCAGATAGAAGAAATCCTGAGGGGGATGTTAAAAGCAATGTCTTGTAAGATGGGGGGGGAGAAAACTGGACCCCCACAGTTCAGAATGTGGATGCCCCAAATCAGACACTTTAATCTCGTATTAATATTATGAAGCATCCACGTGAAGAAATGCCTATGAGTTCAGTGGTGTATCTACACAGGTAACTACAGCTGTGCTGTACGGGCAAATTGCAGCTTATACATACATTGTCCCTCAGTGAAATAACAGAGACAACCCACGCAGGAGTCTGGGCAGCGAAAAATGCAAAGCACGTTCTTGTTCTGGTCTGCAACTAGAAGTTACAATAATACAAATAATAATAGTAAACAGTAAAGAGAATAATTTGAGAGCCAAAGAGTGGGGACATTTGAAATAACTGTAATAAATCATTCTGGGCTATAACTGAATGAAGAAAACATGAAGATGATTATTGGCAAACACCTTACATGGGAGCATTTTTCCTGTACGAAAGAGCTGATGGAGGGAAATGTAGATCTGGTAGTTGATATCAGTGAAATTAGAGGACGTAAAACTGGAGTCAATTGTCCTGCAAGAGGATGACCAGAGGAGTACTGATCCAGCATAAAAGAGGAGGAAACTTGCCTTTTTCAAATTCCCATCCATGACTATTTTGTAAGAATGCTGCAAAATTTGAAACAGTTTACTTGGAACCAGCAGTAAAGCTGCTGGAGAATTTTCAGGCAAAAGCCGTCAGTGCTCCTGCCTGGTTTCTGCTTCTCAGCATTTGCAGGGTAAAAACTCCCCCCAAATCAAGAAACTCTCTCTTCCTACCTCCATTAAAACCAAACAAGAAAATCCTACAGCGTTTATAGGCTCTGAATATGACTGGTCTTCTGAATTTGGAGAAGTTTTTAAAGGTATTTATTTAGTTGTCTTGTGCCTGGGGGCATTCCTGGTTGATAAAGAACCTCAGAAAGCCTATTTTAGCTCTAAGAAAGTATTTTATTATAGATGGACATGACCCACTTTTTGGCTATTTCGTGCGAAATGAGACCATTTGAGCATCCAGCCCAGTATGTCTGAAAAGTCAGTTGTGAGGCTTTGTTGCAACAGGTACCTGTCTAAAGTAAGCAGGGTGGGTCCTGAAACTTTTGGATATACTAGAGGTAACAGACAGTTGGGCAGATGCTCTAAACCGAGCTGCGGCTCAGTACCCGACAGCAACCATCCAGTTCCAGTTGGCCTTGGGCACAGTCACAGCTTTTGTGTTTGCAAAAGGCCATGCAGAGGTGCCATTAATTATCTGAGCTCAGAAGCCGTAGGTAGGCTGCTAGTGGGGTTGGTAGCCTTCTCCTACCACAGGTTCAACCCCTTTTCTTAAAAAACACACGTTTGTATGTCCTACATTTGGTTCTCTCCCTCTCAAAACATGGTCCTGTTCCATCACAAGAAGCCGTCACGGGGACAAATATTGTCACTAGACACTGTGGTGAGGGACGCATCCTGTCCTTTGCCCTGGGGCTGGGGAATAGAGGCATTCTCCACACTGGGTGATGAGAAAATTTAAAAGACCTGTCAGCCCTTGCCACAGTTACTCCCCTTGGCAATTATGGAAAAAATTCTTGAATACAACTTGTTTTGGAAACTTGTGTTTTGCTGCCCCAAGGTACTCACTGTTTCTTAGGCACAGTCCCAAAAGATTCAATAAGAATAGATGGAAAGAGATGGAGTTAGAGGAAAAATAAAACAGCTGGGTAGATAGAAGGAGGATGGGAGTAGAGAGAGGAGTCTCTGTTTTGCCTAGTATTCCGTATTTCTTGTTGCTGGAGTTCCAGCAAGCAGGTATTAATAATAAATAAAAAGAATTGTCAAGGTTATCAACACTGACCCTTTCCCTCTTTCAAGTAGATCTCAAGTTCTTTTTATTGATTATACACAAACTTTATCACATACGGACCAGTTCTGTGCTGCCTTTCAAGGAAGACTGTACCTTGAGCAACCCTGTTCAGAAACTGCTCATTTCCCTCCACCCTCCACTCTCGTTTCTAAGAAATAAAAAGCTTTTGGACTTCTGGGGAAAGTGGCACCAAAAATGCATGGTTTTGTCTTTTCAATTTGCTGGTTGACCACTGGGCTTTTGATATCATTTTAACACGAGAGACATCACGTTGAACAGCATTTTATGATGCTGTTCCTGCAACTAACATGAGCCCATCATCTTTGTGCCTGGCTCTGGGACCTGAGACTTCACCTACAGAACTAACGGCTAGCAATCAGATTTTGTGCAAATTGTTCTGAAGGAGAATGCAAATATCAGTTATTGCATATCCTACTGTATTCTGCACCACATGCAGGCACTATCCCTGTTCTCTTTTGTATAATTTTAAATTAGCCAGAATCTCAAATGAAAGGATGTTGAAGGTCAAAGCCAGCTCCTGAGGTGGTAGAACAATGCAATGAGCTATTCTGTTTCGCTCCTCCTCTGGCTTTAATTTCAAGGGGCAAGAGGATGGCACGGAGGCAATTGCCTACTTCATTTGTAATATGAATGCAACATTATGAAAAGTACCAGATGGAGAACTTATAAGAAAGCCTTTCAGAATGATCTGGACTCTTCCCCTCAAGAGGAAGGCAAAGGCAAGTTGATAGTTTTTTCAATGCTGTTTGGTAAACCGAATCTCATTTCTCAAGTCATGAATTTTGAAAATGAACTAGCTAAGTATCCAAAAGGAGAAAAAGACTAAAATTTGATTATTTTATAACCTTGCCAAATGGATGCTTACAGATTGGAGGGGAAATGTGTGTGTGGGAGGAGAAATAATGGATTACAGCATTGTGTGTCCCAAATATTTGCAATTCCTTCTCCTATCAAGTCTTGATACCCGGTCCAGCAGGCTCTCTCCTACAGCCACAACCTATATTTATGTCACCTCACACATCAATGCTGGGAGGGAGAAAACAACCCTAAATTGCTTCCAGCCAGGTTTCTGGTACCTTCAGGCTGGGTGGTGTGTCTCTATCGGTGGCATGAAGCAGTGGATGTGTCACATATTGTAATAGCTGGGCTATTGTGGAGATGAAATACCGTGGCCTGCTCTAAATGCTTCACCAGCATGAACCTATTGCTGAGCTAACAGAGATCCTGTGGCATCAGAGGGAGAGATGCTGGTGCGACACAACACAGCCCTGAAATGTGCTAGGAGAAATCCAATATTACAGAATTTATATCTGCGAAGTTCATCTTGTATTCTTCCCCCTTAGATACCTTCCTATATTTCAGGCCTGTTGAATCGATGGAACCAAGGGGCAGTTTGTCGTAGCACCCTGTAGGATGATATTAAATTCTTGCTTTATTGCTAATATCAGCAACTTTTTTAGACTGAGACAAGAAAGAAAGACAGAAAAAGAGAAAGGAAGAGCGTGGGAGAGAGATGGAAGCTACAAGATGTATTGCCTACATTGCTGAAGTCTTAACTAGGGAAAAAAGGCAAAGTCCAGTTCCATAAAGCTTAAAAACAGATGATGTCCCCATTCACCATCTCTGTAGCAGTCCTTTAACAGCCACAGCTAGACAGGTAGCAAAAAGAAATGTTAATTATGCTGTGCCAGGGTAGTGTCCCGTGTGGCTCACAAAGGCCCTTTGAGCAGGAGCCAAGTGATTTCTGAGTCCTGCTTTGCCACTCTCACACTCTCCCACCACCGAAATCTGTTGTCTGGGTCCCTCCTTGTTGCAGAGCACAGCATCCAGCCCGCTGACTGTTGTTATCACAACATTTTGGGTCCCGATGGCTCTATGCTATGCCTAGACGCTAGTTCCAGGCTTCACGGACATTTGGCAAACCCCTCACCGCCACAGTTGCCACAGCACGCTGATAAGAAAAGGAGACATGGACTCACTGTGTGTATCCGGACAGTTTCACTGAAAATCAGGGAGATGACCATTGAGGTAAAGGATGCTCTTGGCTGCTGTGGACAGAGGCACCAGGGCACAACCCCTTTTAACCCACCGTCCTAAGCTCTGCTAAAGAGCTGGCCCAGCACCAGTGAGACTTGGTCCCTAAGTGCTTGAGGATTTTCCATTTTCTCTCTGCCCAGGCCTTAATAGCATTTCCCTGTTGTGAAACCAGTGTGAGAGTAAGGGTGAACTGTGAGGATGCCAGGTACTGCAGAAGCAAAAGTCCTATCAACAGCTACAATTTCTCAGTAGCTCTGCCTTGGACCCAGGACCAGCCCACCACAACCAACTCCCTTACAGTCTGTTTTGAAAACGACCTGGTGTTGATTTATCCTGCAGAATTATAATCATAAACTGTAAGAATGAGTTGACAATTAACGCCTGGAATTAATTTATCGCTGGTGTAAGCAGGAGTGACTCCTAAATCACACAGAGTGTCTCCCATTTACATCTGTGATGAATTTGGCCCACCAAGCGAGCATGACTAACTTCTGGACTCTCTGTGATCTCATTCATTGGCAGCAGCGAGATGGTTATTATGCAGTACGTATCTGATCTGCTTTCATGGCAGTTGCATGGCAATTAGAGTAATTTTGTGTAAAAGGCTTCCTCAGAGCTGGCATCAAGGCACAGGCTGGATGAAATGGACACAGACTTTGCTGGATATAGAACTAATATTAAGCATGATGATAAAACCCAAGGCTTCACTGGGCTTTTTTAATTGCTCTTGGAGCCCTAAGAAATATTTTTTTTCCCTGGTTAGAACCACAATAATATTTCATTCCCACTGCTTACCCTAAAAAATGGATTTCCTTTCCCTTCTCAGTTGGTGATTTGTTTTGCATTAATGCCTTTCATAACTCATACGTTTTGCCATTAAAAATTAATGCTTGGTGCTGACATAAACAAATGAAATTTGTATTATTAATGTTTTACATAGGTAAGACTTTGTAATAACAGATTCATCATAACAGACTGTTTTAATTAAAAGACTTGCTCATTCCCTAAACTGATTTCAGACATAATTTTGGGCATTGGGAAGAAAGTCTTGTACAACCGCCTGGAGAGGAGTGATCAATAAGACCTCACAAGCCATTTTTATAAGTTTGCACCTGAGTTCAGACAAGGGATCTGCTGTCTAGGTTATATTCAATGAGAATAGCAAGTAGGAAAGGCACCAGTGATGGCTTTTGCCTTGGTGCAGCTTCAGGACTCTACACCCATTGAAGTTTCTACCTGAGGTCCGGCTAGCCATTGGACATTGTTTTTGCTGCATGGGAGTACACTGAAGGTGAATAAAACACCTAAGTGGTGGGACTGCGCTAGTGGTTTGGCTTTAGGTGTTTGGAGTCTGTTCCGTTTGGCTGGAAAACCATGTGACTCTCAGGATAAATCTCACAAGGAAAGTTTGCAGGATGATCTCCAGGCTGGCCTTTGGGAGTACAGATCTAAGTCTGTAGAGATGAGGGTGAACCGGTTATCACTGCTCTTAGGGTGTAGTACAAAGCTTCTGGTACCATCCACAGCTCAGTTAAAGACATATCCTCCATGACTTCACTACAAAATTGGACATTAGGAAATAGAAGGAGAATCAACAGGTTCAGTTATAACCTGCCCCAATTTAGTTTCCTCTAACAGCATAGTGCATACATGAAGTTCATGTTAATTATAACGTCAAGCAAACTTTTATTTGAAAATTTCTCATTAAAAATTTGCTTCTGGTTCTGAGGATAATAGTGTTGACTCTCCAAGAGAAGAACAGCTTGCTACTTAGCTGCAAGGCTGCAGGTGATGTCTCCATAATATGGCTGTATGATATATTCCTAGGCAAATGAAGCTCTGGTTGAGAATAACTTGGTGTAAACTCCATTACAAAGCAGCAGTAATTGTTCCACAAGACAGGGCTACAGTCCTACCAAATTCATAAAAAGAAATTCAAACACGTTAGAGCATGGAGATGGACAGGTGCGAAAGAGAATGAAAATAGGAGCACGCTTTATAGAAGAACTGGGAGCAGTGGTACAAAGCGTGCTAATGACAGGGAACAGGGTGATGGGAAAACATCAAGGGGGGGAATTTCTAAAGCCCAATGCACTTGCCTTACTCTTCCCCTGTTGAAATCAATGGAAATGTGCAGTTCAGTTTTGCTATACTAGTGAGTTCAAGGGGAGCTGAATTAAGCCAGGGCGCTTTTAAGTCACCCACCTTCCATATCTGTAAAGAACAATTGGAAGAGTGAAGAGCTAAGAATTGAAACCATTGTAAAAAAGCTGGCCCTAGAAAATGGTTCTGGGAAGCCAGGAGTGCTAAAAAGAAAAAAAGAAAGATGATAAGAAGAGACTATCTGTATTGGACATCAGGAGCTTATAAAAGGCTGCGGGATGTAAAATGGCATCACTCTGGAAAGGACACGAAAGTGATGAAGTGAAGAGCAGGGCTATATGACATGCTCATTAACGGGCAAGATGACTTAGGCTGTTTGCTTACCTAGAAGCAGTTGATAAAATTCCCCTCTCCACCCGCCATGGCTACCACTGTGACCAGTGCAGCACCATACAAACCAGTGGAGAAGGATCCAGGTGAAAAATGGAAAAGGAGGTTTGTGTATGTCTAAAATGGGGTGGGAATACAGATGTGTACAGACCCGAGGTGTGCATCTGTCTCTGGGTCTGACTCTTAGTACCGGCCTCAAGAAGTTTAAGCGTAGCCTAGCCCTTTGATACATGTGCGCTGTAGAGATTTTTACGTTGCAAGGGGCTTTCCACTAAAAGAAGGTTAAATGTACTTTTTGCACCTTTTACAAGCGTGTGTTGCAGCTCTGCAGCTGCGTGTCTAGCATGAGATTGCAGCCATTTCTGCAGTCTTTGTGCCGCTGAACCTACTTAATTAGACGGAATTGAATTGAATCTGCTAAGCAGTTATTGTCAAGACTGCTTTCTGTGCACGGATACATTGTTTGGGAACCCACAGGAGTGCTATGCTGGACATGGGAATATTGTGCCTTGAGTTGAACCCCAGCCAGCTCCACAAAGCAATGGCAAAATAAGGCAGAGATTTCAGGCACTAATCTAAGTCAAAAGTTAAAAAAAAAGGCATATTTGCCCAGCTCAGTGATCACGTGAAAGGGAATATGGTCCACTTCTGCCTGAGGCGGATAAGGGAAGCTGGTAGTGCCTGGCGTGGTTTCTCCTAGATTTCAGGAGCCTGAAAACAAGCTCTCCAAAGGATATTGCAACAGGAGGGGACGGACTGCCCCCCACGAGGAACCCAGGCGTCCCCCGCTAACGAAGAGCCGCTAGACAGGAACGGGGGTCGAACAGCATGCTGTGCAGCAGCCACAGCTTCATTTGTTTGATAGGGCTGTGCCAAGGCACAGTGAACGTTCATTTTCCTAACTTTGCATCAATAATTAATCAAAACTGGTTTTACATAAGCCTGAACATAAAATTATTAGCTCCTGGAGGTTCTTCCAGCAGTTACAGCAAGACCTCTGTCAGCAGCTTCAGAATTGATGTGCTTTAAAAGGAGAGGAACATTGATAAATACTCATTTCTTTCCCCTGCTGTTGCTCACTCAATCAGCTCTCACCTCTCATTCTCTTTTCCTGTTGTGTTTGGAGGGGGGAAAAAAGGAGCGAAGAAAGCAGGATTTTACTTAGAACAGAGAGGTGAAGAAGGAAACGTTCTTTCTTGATGAACACGAGAAAACCGGTTTGCAGAATAATGCTATAAACCGAGCCCTTCCTCAAATCTGGGCGTGTTCCTGCAATTTCAATTAAATTGTAAGATCTCTGGGGCACAGTCTAGCCCTTCTATTCTCTCTCCTTAAGATGTTCAGTGTGACAGGGTGTTGATCCTTGGTTATTTCTCTGAGGTGCTTTTCTGGTAAAAATAAAACAATAAAGAGAGCATTATATCTGGACTTGGCTAGTCTGATGACTGGTACAGTGTGAGCTGAAATGGAGAGCTCACGCAGTGAAAGGACAGACCTCTAGTCCTCAGGAAAAGCATTCATTGCTTAGGCCGGTGGTTTTTAAGGTCTTCATTGAGCTTTTTTGGAGGAGCATCCTTGAGGTCTATCCCACTGCTCTGTATCTGCAATGGGCAGATGAATTGCACGGTGTGCAATGAGTTATTGTCAGAAATGTCCCCTCTTTCCTCTCTCCACTTGCCACGGATGGTCCCACTCTCCCTAGATTAAGTCCAGCTTTGGGGAGACCTCTGAGACTCGCCTTGTCTCCCTGCATGGGACTGTGAACATCTGAATCTTGTCAAACTTTTTAATCTCTGAACATCTCTACTTCCCTGTGGAGAAAGTCTGGGGGGTTTTAGGAGTTTTGCAGAAAGTTTTGATGATTTAAGGCTCGATTCTTAAGAGATGAAATTCAGTATCGTTCCCCTGTCTTCAGGGAAGGGATAGCAGTTTGCACTGTATTTATTGGCCCATCCGTCTCATAGTCTCCACAGCATCCAGCCTTTCTTGTGCCCATGTCCCATGGCGTAGAGAGTTTGGATCACCTCACAGCTTTTGCAAGTCAGCTGCTGAACACATTGCAGTAAATCACGTTCATTAAAAATTTAATTCCTTTCTTTTATTATTCCTGAACCCAGTAAAGCATGGATGTAGGGTGCAATTGTCAAAGTAAACCTGAAGACTTTAGAGGTCAAACTTCCATTGAAGTAAATAATAATAAGGCAACCAAGTCCTTTAAAAGATTTCTTCCCACTGGTTTATCCTTCAGGTTTCACTCCACAGGATGATAAAGGTTGTAGACTTTGAGCTGTTGGAAAACTGTCTTCACTGTTCGTACTGTGCAGTCAGTCAGCTAAAGCACTACCTAATTCTTATTGCTCGCAGTGAAACAATGGGAGAGGTGAATAATGAATAAAAATATGAATTTTCAGAATTTCAAAAGCAGAAGAAAAGAAACTCTAGAGGTTTGCAGGATCCACCTCAAACAGCTGATGTTTGTATCGGGACCTGAAAAAAGGGTGAAACCCAGCCTTGCAAAACACAGCAAACAAACCCAGGTTCTCTTAAATGTGAAAATACGCATGGGAAAAGAAACAATGCTGTTGACATGTGTATACTATTTCTCCTTGATTGCTGATCTGTTTCCTCACTGTCTTCCCAACAGAACTGCATGCTATTTTTCCTTTTAATTTCCTGAATGTAGTTATTAACTGGAGTAAAAATAAATAAATAATCATGATGACAACATGTAATTTCTTGCAATGAAAACTTGAGATGGTAGTTATTTCCCAAGATTAATCTGAATGTTTGCAAGTCTCTTCCTTCGGTTAGATGGGAAACAGGACCTATCACCAGGGTTCCTTTCATTTTCCTGCTTATTGCTCTTTTAGCCACCACGTTCCTATTTTTTTCCTTGCCTGTAGTAGAAAACCTTCTTTCCGATAAATCTCTTTTGTTCCTCCTGAGACTCTCCAGCAGTCTGTCAGGAGCCCAGCAAGGAATAGCTCATTTCTGTCAAGAGCTCCATATTAAGCATTAAATGTCTTCTAAAAAGCTGTCCTGATGACAGCAAAGCACAGGGTCACACTTGTTTGAACAACAATTTACTCCCTTTCATGGCAGAGTGAGAAGAACTGCTTGGAACTGGGAGCTCAGAGTGGGAAAAAAAGCCTCGTGACCCACTTGCCTTGAGATGCTGGCACGATACAATAGGGTGCTGTGGAAATGAGACTGCATTATGGGGTAGTTGAAGGGAAATGAGATGCCTTCGTAACCACCTGAGCAGCACCATCACTCAAAGCCAAATGGCTCCTTGCTGCTCGTGAAATACAACGTGTCACTCACTTGCCGAGACTGGCATGGCAAAGAGCAAATGACATGGGATGGCATCAGTCTTCCTCCCTTTCTATCTCTGCTGCCTGTTTAAACTGGTGCCTAACAGGGAGTCCAAACTGTCTGTTAAGGAACTTCTAAGATACCTAAAGATACCACAGATATCTAAAGCAGACTAAGAAAGAACTCATACACTGAGCCAGTGGAGGATGGACCCCAACTGGTGGTGGTTTAGCTTTAAGCCTTTGCTCCACCTTCTGTTCCAACAGTTCACAAAGCTGACACCAAAGAATCTGGAGATGAGAGAGGGACATGGTCACAGGATGGCATTTTCCTTCTGTTCTTTCTGACACTGTGGGTTTTGTCACTATTACTAAGAAACAGCCTGGCTTCAGGCAACATTTAGCATCTTAACTAAAAGATCATCCATCTTTTCTGTGTTACTGATAGGTGACACCTGTGCGTGATGCTGATAAACAAAATATTGCAGAGCTGTCAAGTACTGCAATGTCACTAGTGAGGTTTTGGGGACTGCGAGTGGGCTCATGGAGCTCTTTCTACCTCACTAATCTTCTTGCGAAAGCTCATCTGATCTGACCTGCTGACATGCAGGGTCATTTCACCCTTTAGGTGCACGGTACAGCAGCCTTGCTTTACTTCAGGACTTCGTTAGGAGAAAGAGCGATACCACTGAACAGAGAAGTAGGCTGTGCTCCCACTTTCTTTCTCTTCCCTGTGTAGAGAGGTAAGGTCTGGTAGAGAGCAGCACCCTTCCCTGATTGGAGCCGAGTCACTGGGGGTGACATGATGATGAGGTTGATGACCCAGCAAAAGCATAGTTTCACAAAACCCCTAGTCCTAGCCCTCCCCTAGTATTTCTGATATCATTCAGACTTGTGCGATTTGCCCATCGCTCTTCTGCATTTAACATCACGTTTTCTGCACAGCTGGGAGGGTAGGTATTAGCTTCCTCATGAGTATGACCATTGTGTCCATTCATTTATGGAGAAGATCCTGGGAAATTACCTCAGTCTTGCTAATAGCAATTATAATAAAAATAGAACTACGATAAAAAGGAGCATAGTGCCAAATCACACAAGAGAGACCACACTGCACTGGGAATTGTTGTAAGGCAATGCATTCCCTATCTGTTCCTGAGTGATGGATAACACCAGCCCACCAGAGAGCAAGATTATCACTGCTGCCCTTCCTGCGTCCTCTATGATGGCAGGAAAGAGTAAGTGGGTATTTGCTGCTGGAAGTATCTGCGGGCTCCGAAGTCTAGAAGCATTTTCGGTACTGGGAGCGTGAGGCAGAGGATGTATCTCTTTCTCACGTCTTCCCTCTTTATCTATGTTTCCCGCCATCGGTATCTCAGATTCTGCAAATGCATCAGAAAAGAAAAATCAATGTAAACTAGACAAGAGACTTTCCAGGCTGTAAAGCAGAGATGGCATTAGGTGTCCATTAATCCCATGGCTGTAGTAAGTCCCTGAAGCGATGGAAGTGGAAGGGGGGAGAAGGGAGAAGCGGGGGAATGCCAGGGGACAGAGAACCAGCAAATCCTCTCTTAGGTTGTGGCTGTTTTCCTTTCTTTTTCTTTCTTTCTTTCTTTTTTTTTGTTTTTTCTTTTCTTCCCAGTTTAAAGAGCTTTCAGAAAATGAGCTGACGCAATATTCTATTTTCTCTGCCTCCATGCTAGATTCAGAATGCATGCAATGGTTTCTAATGTCAGCAGGTCCAAATAAGATCATTTGCATTAAAAGAAAGCAAAGCTTGCAGCTATCCACTTAAAAAGAAAAGAAAAAACATAGCTTTTAAACTAATCAATGACCCCTCAGGTTGCTGCCTACATAGAAAGACTAAACTAGAAAGTTCTGCTTGTAATCATAAAAACTCTGAATTAACTATGAATTGGCTGTATCAGGGTTTAATACAGGTCTTTCTATGACCGTCCGTGGCTCTGGAGGATGGGATCAGTGGCATCCAGCATGACATGTTCTTTGGAGAGGCTGTCTCTACCTCCAGTGAGCACGGTGCAGCTGGGCATCCCCCTGGAAACCAGACATGAAGACAGCTCTTTCCAAGGATCTAACATATAACCATATTTTCCCTTCATCAGCAGCATAACTAAGACACACCTTGACACTTTTTAGTGCTTAATCTCTGCATTCCTTCAGTAATGCAATGATCGGCATGTTCAGGGTGGTAATATGGATTAATAGATGCTATCAGATTAAAGAAAAATCAGAAATGGAGATGGTTCCCGCTATGAAGACGTTTCCAGGATGGAGTTTCTCCTGACAGTATAGTAGCCTTGATGTTCTTATAAACATCCCTAGGACCTCCACCAGCTCTGCTCTTGCTGACTCAAGTCATGATAAAATGGCATGGTGCATGTGCACAGTAGAAATAACATCACTGCAGCAGAGTGCTGCCTTGTGCATTTATTACACACACTTCCCTAACATCATTTTCAGGGCAGTGATATTGTCCTGTGGCAATTTAATAAAGCAGCACTAAAATCTCTGCCTTGAGGAAGGATATATTCATGGTGAGGTATTCTATGGTGACTTTGCCTTTCAGAAGGGGATGCTTGGAGGCAGGCAGCTTCCCTTGCTTGTGTGTCCTTGAAACAACAGAAGATATAAAGGCTGAAACTTAGCTGTGGCTGCAGAGCAAATGCAACTGTATCAGGGTGGCTGCGGTCAAGCGGCTGCGTAATGGCTTCTAGGGCTAGCATGGAAAGTAGAAATGTGTTGTTTCTTCAACTGTTCCACCATTCAGAAGTGCCGTGAGACAAAACTCATGTTTTCTATCACATAAGAGAGAGATAACTCTGTGTTATATAGTGAGTCCGGATGTATTTGTTCTTGCAGGAATTTATCACTAAATCTCCACTAGTGGAGAACATTAGAAGGTGCTCCTTGAAATGATCATAACCCCTCCCTCCTCTCCAACTACAGCATTCAGTGTAGTGAAATTGGGGCAACAGATGAACCTGTATCTTAAGTTTTACTTGGTTAAACGTGTTAGTCTCTGGGACTGCAGTATCC
>VFFE01007119.1:681335-736753 GCA_008921705.1 Burhinus oedicnemus | reverse complement strand
CCTTCGTTCCTTCCTTCCTTCCTTCCTTCCTTCCTTCCTTCCTTCCTTCCTTCCTTCCTTCCTTCCTTCCTTCTTAGTCAGGTTATGGGACACTTAGGACTCAGATGTTTGAGGAGCACTGTTTTAGGGGACCTGCTGCTCCACGCATCAGGTTACACTGCTGTGGGAGAACAATCTGTAGATCCCAGAGCATGTCCTGGGGATGGGGCAAACAAAATGTTCATATGTTCAGTAAACATCTGTATCTCCATTCATTAGGTCTTACCACCTCCACCCCCTTCCCCAAGGTCCCCCTGAACCCTTCTTTTAGCCTTTTGAAAATAAAAAACAGTCAATGTGTTCAATGTGCTACACCACCTGGGACAGCATAAACTGCTTTAGTAAGAATCACGTGTGGCCAAGAGCAGGTTCTCTCCCTGATTCTCCTTCCGTATGTGTGTGAACAGATACAGAACATAGCGGGTCTTCTTCTGGGAGCTGAGACCAAAAATCCAGTAGCTGTCACAGTGAGGGGAGAGATGGAGTCAGTCGTCTTCTGTATCAGGGTAACCAGGTCCTTTGGAAAATCTCTCCTGAAAATTCTGATGATAATCCTTATTCTAAGCTTCATTTTTCCTTACATATAAAACTTCATAATGGCTCCTGATGCAGCCCTGCAGCTTAGCACTCCTACACCCATATTTTTCCCCAAAAAGAATTATTCTCATGCTTAATTCTGTGAAATTCTGCAAGAATCTGCACACACACACCCCCTGCCCCCCAAGTGGAAACCCATCAAGCTTGCGGGTTTTGGTACTTGTCCATTTTGATATGCTCCAGCCCCATCTCAGTTTATAATTTCTAATAATTTCCAGTGTTAGTGAGGCTGAAAAAGCCACTGAGTGTTTTCAGGACTGAAATTGAGCCATCAATTATGAAAATGTTTCTTCTGCTCAGTTTCCCACTGAGCCATTATCTAATAAAAATCACCAGGAAAACACCTCACTCACCAGAGGAGGAAACAGTTAACAAACAAGAGCTGCTACTGGACTGCCCTGGAAACAGAAGTGCTGGGCTGGATATGGACACCCACAAATTCAGAGTGATCACTGGCCCCAACAGCATGCAAAGAAAATTGCAGACTCAAACAGTCTCAGTTGGCATAATTTTCTATGTGAACTTGTCCCCTTTTCTTGAAATACTAGGATTACTTTACAACACAAAAGCTCTTTGCAATAAATGGCTTTTTTTTTTTTTTCCACGAGTCTCCCCTATCATTCCCCCTCTGCCCAGCACACACTGGAGGGAAAAGCTTATTTGCATGTAAGGCTCGGTCATTAGGTTCCTCTTATTACAGGCCAAGAAAAAAGTAACTATAGAGAAAAAGAAGGGGGGGGGGGCAGAAAAAGTGCAGACACAGTAAATTACTGTGTGAATTAAATCTCCAGCTGACTGGAAATGGGGCTGTTTGAAAACTCCTTTTGATTTTTGCAGCGTAAGGTGAGGAGGCTGCCATTCTTCTATTTTATGTTTGCTGATCCTTTGTTGTTCCTTTATGATCTTTTCACCCTACGATGTGTGATTTAGAGTCATTTCAGGAATACAGAGAACTGCAAAGTGGGCATGCTTGGGAGGCAGCAGAAATGACCAAGGTTCAAGGTTGAAGCCAAAGTATGTACATGAGCTTCCTTACTGGGTGTGTAAAGACTCAGCCCCAGTCCGAGTGAGTACATGCAAACAATTAGGTCTGGTTTATTGAATATTTTCCTGTTACAGTGGTATTGAAACAGTAGGTTGTTTAGAGTCACGAATTCACTGGAGATGGATATGGCGTTTTGACCAGGCTGACACAGCCAGCCAGTGGCAAGAAAGAGAAATAAATCCAGTCATCCCATTTCTCAGTTTTCTGTTTAAATTTTAAAATTAAGAGAAAGAATTGGGTTGAAAGAGGTCATTTTTCAGATGGCCAGCTCTTCTCTACCTCATGTAATATTACTTAAGAAGAAAGCAATGGGGAAGAAGGGAAAAAAAAATATTAGCAAAATAAACAGAGAGACAGAACGCAGGATGTGGGGACTGCTGATGCCAGTGGAGATAAGCATTATAAAATGAAGCTACTGGAAATAACAGTTAATGAAAATGAGCAAAATAATAATTCTAAACAATACTGCTATCCTATAATGTTACCTTGGAAATGTGGTACCATAAAGTGATTTTACTGACTTATTGTACCCTGTGTCTTGCCTGCTCTTCCCCTACCATTACCTCTACAGCCATGCCCAGAAAGCAGCCGAGCTCGCTGTGGAGCTGGAGGGATTATGGCCAGATTCAGATCTCTCTTGATGTCTCTGCTCCTCTCTCCTTCCCATAGAGAAGCTGTGTATCTACTGCCTAAGTAAAAACTGGGAGCTCTCAAGCTAATTGTGGGAGAAGGGATAGCTCAGATTGTCTCCTCGGCCATCTGGGCTACTCTGTCTGTGATAAATAAGATGGACTTTGTGGGCGTTTGTCAGTAGGACTTTATTAAAACTGACTCCAGTGATACTGTAGCTCCCCTAACACAAGCCATTTACCCTTCTACTGTGCAGAGACAAGTAGCTGAATTCAGAGCTGGTGTGAAACACAACTGATGTTGGCGGCATTGCAGCTCTGGATTTGGTCCAGGGCTCCAGTCTACAAAGCTGTCCCTCAATAATGGCTTTTTATCCACCATAAATTCCTGCCTGAGCTCATCGCACACTCTCTGGGCAAGCTCTCCACTCTCCATAGAGGCATTTCTGCCCTCCTCCACCCCTATCACAGAATCACAGAATTGTCAGAGTTGGAAGGGACCTCTAGAGATCATCTAGTCCAACTCCCCTGCTGACGCAGGAATGCCTAGAGCACATTACTCAGGACTGCATCCAGGTGGGTCTTGAAAATCTCCAGAGAAGGGGACTCCACCACCTCCTTGGGCAGCCTGTTCCAGTGCTCTGTCACCCTCACCGTAAAGAAGTTTTTTCTTGTGTTTGAATGGAACTTCCGATGTTCCAGCTTGAGCCCGTTGCCCCTCGTCCTGTCACTGGGAACCACTGAAAAGAGTCTGGCTCCATCCTCCTTCAACCCACCCTTTAGATACTTATAAGCAAGAATAAGGTCTCCCCTCAGCCTTCTCTTCTCCAGGCTAAAGAGTCCCAGCTCTCTCAGCCTTTCCTCGTAAGGGAGATGCTCCAATCCCCCAATCATCTTTGTCGCCCTATGCTGGACTCTCTCCATAAGTTCCCTGTCCCGCTTGAGCTGGGGAGCCCAGAACTGGACACAGTATTCCAGTTGTGGTCTCACCAGTGCCGAGTAGAGGGGGAGAAAGACCTCCCTCGACCTACTGGCCACACTCTTCCCTATGCAGCCCAGGATACCATGCCGCTGCCAGTCCAGGTGTTGGCTGCCTGTACTGCACTGTTCGGCATTCCCCAAATATTTAAATCTCTTTTCTTTTGCAGAGAGAAAATGCCAGTTACCAGAGGCCCCCACGTGAATTCTGCTGATGACAGGAATCACTTACTGTTTGTCCCTCTTTTGCCTATATCTGATGGTTTATTGGAAAAGGACTCAGTTTATATATGCACCAAGATACTGCTTCATTGGTATTCCTTTGGTGGATGCTCTTCTGCTCCCATCTTAATCATCATCTCTTCTTCTTATCTAAGAGGGCTTTATACGGGAAGAATGGGGGGCAGTGAGGGGTGAGGGACAGCAATGTAGGAAACACAAGGTTATTGGAGCTCCTTTTCTGCAGAGATGTGCATGGAGTTAGCAGGATAATGCTCAGCAAATAATTTATTCATTGGATGCTGTGATATTTCAGCCCTTATTTGTACCAGGTGAATAACTTGCAAACACCTTGTATGACTGGCCAGTTTCATGTTTTGTGAAATTTTCTAAATAAAATATTTGTGGAAAAAGGATGTAATTTTAGGCATTAGTAAAATTTTATGTAAAAAACTCCAAACCTTAACTGCACGGTGCTACATTTGCTGCATTAATTTTTTTTTTTTTGATCTGTGCTATCCAATGCCCAGCAACCTCTGATACCAGGGACGGAGATGCCTGGTGCTCTCCAAACATAAAGTGAGATATTTTTCCTCCTTTGAAGGCCTTGAAATTCTAGGCCAAAAATTTCAAAGGACCAGACATCCACATCCCACAGAGCGCAGTTCCTAGTCTCCTTAGCATGCCTTGAAAACCCCTGACAGAAAAGACAAAATATGGGAGGCAAAAGAAAAACACCGAGAAGAGAAAGGACTTGTTTAGGGTCAGGATAAACCCTCTAGGTAGAACAGCCTCTTGGCAGGGGTATCCACCGCCCTATTTCAAGTGCTTTGAACGGGAATCTCTTTCCTACTAGGCCAGTTCAGTTCCTAAATTGAGTCTGTGAACACCACCTTGCTCCCCTGGCGTCTCTCAAGTTGCTGTCTGCTGCTGTCCCCCCTCCTTGGCTGTCCCCGTCTCCCCCCCACCCTTGGCAGCACGGCATGCCAGCTCACACTGATCCGCACGGGCTCTCTTTAAATTATTTAAATTTACAACTATGTGGCGTAATCCTGCATTTATGCCACCTTTGAATCTATCTCGACAGCTAATGCCAGCTAGCGCTGTGGTACCTTTCACACAATCCCATTCTAATGAACAGAATTTAGGTAGAGGAAGATTGAATTAGAAGTTAAAATAATTACTTCTCTGCGCACTTTTGCTGCACAGTGAGGAAGAAATCGGTAACCACAGCCTGGGCGCACCGGGATATCCAGCTGACCTCCCTTTCTCACCTATGCACAATACAGCCTTTTTTTGTGCTAGTTCTTCTCCTGTTCATTAGCTGTTTATTAAACTGAGTCAAAACCCCAAGAAAGGTTTGTGCTCATTCACCCTACAGTAAGGAAAAAACAAAACAAAAAACACATTAAGGGGAGCATCCAAGCTGCACACATGAATGTGGCAGACAAATGGGCCTCTCCTGCGAGAGCTGGGAAAAAGAGAGGCAAATTCCAGCCGGCAACGCTCCGGGGGTGTTTTGCCGAAGCCCCCGCATGGGAATCGCAGAGGCAGGGACCTGGCTGCAGTCCTCAGCTGCAGAGCTGTTGTCACGGAAGAGAAACCTGAAATATTACCGGTTCAAAAGAAAACACACACGGCGGATGTCGTTTAAATGTAATCATACAGCCAAGACTCTCGGTTCATACCCCAGACAGCAGCCGTGAGAGTCAGCAGTTTATGAGCACGCTGAACCACATGGAGCGGTGCAAAATGTCTGCAGTTATGACGGCTCTTATGGTACCATCAGGTGCTTCCCAGATATTAAAAGACATCTGGGCTTTGCTGTCTGGAGCTCACAGGCTAAAACAGACAAAGAAGGAAGGCAACGTTAGAGGCAGGTAGTAAGACATATTCCCAACTAATCGCCCAGATCTGCAGAAGACACCATGCATCTTCATGGTCTTTTTATTCCTGATGGTCCTCACCTGCAGTTTTTACCTTAAACTCTGTTGTTTCTAGATATCGTGTTTCTTGGTGATTCCTCTTGATGAGCAGCGCCCGCTGAATATTTGTCTCTCTGTCTATATTCAAATCCAACAGAATAAAGTATAATTGCTGCACTTCAGATGATCTGGGAAATCCCGATTCACTGTTTCTTTACAATTTCAGGCGCATATGAGCTGAACTCACGCCTGGTGCGTTGTTCAGCTGAATTCCTGCAAAGCTGTGGCAGCAAGTGGTCCACCGCACCCCTCCTCACGCATGACATTTTAATCTGAATCCTGTTCAGACAACAGAAGTCCGATTCTGCAATATTAATGACAAACAACTGCGGGTGATTTGCATTGCATGTTTTTTTCTGGAACGAAACGGGATCACCTTTCTTGGGAGGTGAGTCTTTGCAGATTGCCTTTGCAAGCGATGGAGAGGCATGCACTGGCATGCTGTCAATCTCATAAACAAAGGTGTTGTCAGGAAGCCTTATTTAGAAGTATTTCAAATTAACCTTGACAGAAGAATTAATAAATAATAAGAGCTGAATGATTTATAAAGAAATCAATTACACTATAAATTTTAAAACAGCATGGTCTCAACTATTGCAGGGTGAGCAATACAGAGAAACTTCAGGTGGGCTAAAACTTCTCTGGAGGGTTTCTGATGTCTCCTCAGGGTCCCCATGGCTTCTGAAGGTAAGACAAAGGGAGTTGCAGACTGAGAGGGGTGTTAGAAAAAAACCAACTTGTGTGGCACAGAAGATTGTGCAATGATCTCCTTGATGCTTTGAATATTGTTTCTCCAGATGAGATCCCAATGGTAACAGTTCAATCATAAATAAAGTTATTTCAAAATTTCAAGAATTTAAGAAGAACAGCCAATATCAGAGCTTCTAGGGCCTGACTCCAGGATACCCATAAAACTGGGGGAAGAGGTAAAGAAGACCAAAGGAGACATCAAAGTGAGATTTGTCTTGCCTGACTCTGGCTGTCTGCTCTGAGTTAGTCTTTTTGGCTCCCTCTCTAGCTGATGGAGAGAGAGAGGAAGGTCCAGAGGCCAAGTCATCCCACGTGTCACAAATCCCTATTTCAGGATGGAGCTAAAGCCGTGGCAAACCTAGTAAAGCTTCCAGGAAATGTCTTGTTAGTGCCTGCTCCCAGGTTTTGGCAGTCCAACTTCAGAGCTGCTGGAGACCTGAGCATCCAAGAAAGGCAAGCCAAGCAAGCCCATTGCCCTTGGATCTTATTTCAAAGTCTGCTTGTCCTGGGGAGGCGACCACATCAGAGGCTGCATTTTCATGGAGAATTTTAGCACTTTGATTTTCACTCCAGAGAGAAAACTCCACAGATATTGACCTATTGACCCTACCAGCAGAAATGGAACCACCTCTCTCTGCCCAGATCTAAAACCTGTGAGCAGTTTTCAACCACTGAAAGGCTGGGCTAAGCTTATCTGGCCGATTGATCAAATAGATATGAGCATTGCTGCCAGTTAGCTCATTTACTTTAATATCTGAAGAACACAAGGCCCCCAAAAAAGGCAGCGAAAAAAGCTGTTCAGACACTGGGGTGGTGGGCGACCTTATCAGAACTCCATAGTTAGGTGGAAATTGGTTTAAAAATTCAAATGACTGTTCACATAAAATGGCTTGCAGGATTCACCCAACTGTAATAGCAATTCTCTGCAAATGATTATGCAATTACCTCCAGGAGGTCAAAAAGTAATTACCACGTAACCTGCTCTCTTCTGCTGGTTGCCTCTAATAAATAATAGATGCAAGCTCTACTCTGGTTTAGAAGAGAATTTGCCATTTCTTTACCCTGTAATTACATTAGATTATTTACCCAGCATGGTCAGCTGTGACCATGTAGGTCTGCTAACACGATATAGGAAGAATGGATGAGAATGATTTGTGTTCTGAATATCCTCCAGGACCTAGGATCAAAGGGAGCTTTGGTTTCTCACGCACCTAGGACATACTCTTCTCACTGGCCGTATCTGCACTCGTGGGTGCTGAGCACTCCCCTGTGTCAGCGTCCTCCCAAGGTCCGCTAAACTCAGTGCAAAACCATACGTTAAACTTATGGGGCTTCAGCCAAAGCCCCCAGCAGCCGAGCTGTTCACCAGGGCTTTCTAGGGAATCACTGGAGGACGTTTTGCTTCACATTCTCTAGTGTTGTCAGTACATTAGGCCTCAATGAAGAGATAACATTTTCTTTAGCCTCAGGCTTATGAAGCCTGGGAGACCTGGGTCTCATGTGTTTTCCCATGGGCAAGTAAGCAGGCTATCATCATTTTCATCTTTGTCAGAAATAGGTTTTTTTGCTGGTTGAATTTCACGCCGAGACAATTTCTTCCCGAGGACCTGGAACAATGGCATTTGCTTTGTTTCTCTGACTCTCACCTTGGAAGATGCAAACCTCAGAATACACTATCTGTTTCTGGAAGTCTGCGAAATTGGCTGCTTTGACCTTGCTGAAAGGAAAGACAGTTATTATTGGGGACCACGGAGAGATGTGGGGACACAGTGTGCTTAGAGCCTGACAGAAGGAGAAAAAGATGCACATCTGCTTCCTGGAAAAGTTGACAAGGAAAGTAGAACAAACTAGGTAATGTGGGAGAAAGACCAGATTATTGTTTTCATTTTACACATGGCAAGTGAGGGGCAGCAAGGCTGAGCAACTTGCCCAAGGTCACGCGGCAGACCTGTGGCAGGGCAGCACAAGCAGAATTGGCTCTCCTGAGGGCTGGTCCAAAGCCTACACCAAGAAAACATTGTCCTCTCAAGTGCTCTGCCTGTTAGGAAGCAGTGCAGGCTGAGTCAGGAAAGTATATGCTCCCCCATAACATATTTCCTCTGTCAGAAGATAAGTATATCTCCCGCTCTCCGCTCACTACAGTTGCTGTTTAATAACTTAGGTGTCTAATTACATGGTATAGAAGTGATGTTGTTATACAGATGCAGTGACTGGAAACAAGACCGAGCAATAATGTTCCAACAAAACCCAGCGGCCTCTGCTCCTGATTTCTATTTTATGTTTTGTGGTTCCTGCGTTGGAGTATGTGCCACACGCTGGGTTCAGATCAGGTTTTGCTGTACCCTGTGATTGATGGACATGGTTCCAGCAAGGACTGGAGTCTCAGCAGCCTCTCCTCTGCCTTTTTCCACCTGCCCTCCCTCAGCCACAAAGCATGGCCAAGGCTGATGGTGAAAAATGCACCTGGAGCTGCTCCTCTTTATCACCTAAAGGTAAGGAGAAGTGTTTATGGAGGGAATACTTTCATGTTTTTATGTTAAGAGAACACCAGACCGCACATGGCCATAGAGCTTTGAATTTCAGCCTATGCAAATCTGCCCAGTGTTTTCGCTGAATCTCATGGAAGGTCCCCCCCTCAGAACCATGCTCCCTTTCACCCCAAATATTTTAGGACATGCTGCAGTGTTGTGGTCCATGGCCTCAGGGTCTACAGCCGTCCCCTCCCAGCTCTCCTTTCTGGGCCTGTAGCTCAGAGGTGCCCGAGGAGTGAAGCAGAGCTGGTGGGTGTCATTTCAGGCAGATATGAGTGATTTCTCAGTTGTGGGCAAATGCAGGTCAGGGTGGGTGTAGCCTTCGTGTGTGTGTTACACCTTAATAGCAAGCTGTGAGAGAAAGGATGGCAGGTTCATTTCCTTCCACTATGAGCAAGCACAATAAGCCAGGGCTGTGGATTGCTGAGCTCTATATTATCAATAAAGGGCAATCACACCACTGGGAGTTAATGACAGTTTTGCGCATAATAGAAACCTTTGAGAGTAATTACAGAGTCCTTTAAAGCCAGTGGGACCCAACGCACACACACGCGTATCTCCCGTTGCCTGGATAAGCCAGGCAGGCTGCACTGGGGCTTGGTGCGTGGCGCAGAGGCAGACCCACATCTGTATTCTCCAGCCCTTGCCCAGCACCTCGGCTGGCATCTGTGAGCCACAGCTCAGGACTTGGTGCCAATGCAGATGTCAGGGTCTCTTTTTGGGGGAGGCCAGGAGGTTTGTACAATTCTTTCCTTCTGCATTGCTATGAGACCGCTGCATGGTCCAGCCCACATTGCACCAGTGCTGACTTTTTGTAGGAAGCAAGGGTTTGACTCACGTTTTGCTGAACGCTGAAGACTGAGCGATGCGAGGAGAGGGAGAAGTGTGGGCACAGATCTCAAAGAGCAGCACAAAGTACTGAGCAGGAAAAGAGAAGAGATGGAGGTGAGGAGACCCTCAATAATAAACTCTGCAGGCTCTGAAGCCTGGAATTGGTTTTAAAAGGCTAGAGCTGGGCCATTCCCCCTCATTTCCTTTCCTTTGAACCCCACAGCTCTGCATAACCTCCTTCAAAATGTCTGCTATTAGCAACAGTTCCCTCCTTCCTTCCCTAGCAGAGAGATGCATTGAACTAATTAACGTGCAGAGTTTGTGCAATCCCATTTTGGTGGCTTAGCACTGGATGTCCCTCAGCGGCGACGTGGCCTGAATGAGAAAAAAGGCCACGGAGGCAGAAAGCAGTGACACCAATATCTCAAAAGCCAAAAGGCACTGAGCCAGTGGGTTGGGAGGGTGATGGGTCCCTGGGGGCATTGTCATTCCAGGGAGCAGAATCAGATGGCTGCAGGGAGGGAAGATGCTTTTAACAGCAAGAGGGAGAGGAGGAGGGAAAAAGAAGGGGAGAAAAAATATATAGAGAAAGAGGGTACAGCATCCATACCGTGCAGAACTAAAGGGGTGCTGCATGTCCTGTTTGTTCTTGCAGTTCTTTAACAGAGGAGGCATCAGCTCTCATTTCAGTATTTATATTTCCCTGGAGCAGCACCAACTGTATTTCAATATAAATGTAACATAGTTAATTGAAATCAGTAATTTCAGCAGTCATTAATAACAAATCTCTAGGAAGGACTATCCCTGCTGCAGTTAATGATCAGCATTAAAAAGACCCTGTTTTAAAGTGTAACTCTGAGCTCAGGGTTCATTTTATAGTTGATTAGAGTGAGTTAAACTTTGCCCCTGTCTGTAAGTTGTATATTTAAATATGAGAAGTTAGCAATGTTTGAAGTTATCAAAATACCACAGGTGCTCTGGAGCAAATCCAGCCCTCATGGCTGATCCCCGAAAGAGTGATGTGACCCTGAAGAACAGAAAAGGTGGAATTAGCCAACAGAAATTAGAATGGACCAAACTCTGCTGTGAGGCTCAGTGTAAAATAGAGCTGAGCCTCAACAAAATCAGCAGGATTCCTCCAGATCTGTGGGAAAAATGGCAGAATCTGACCCAGCCCAAGGCTCATCACTACAGCCTGTGAGATGCTATTGCAGGTGACAGCTAGCTCTGCTCCGAATTGCAGGAATGCCCTGAATGTTTAAAACTGCCTATAGGATTGCATTAGTATTGTAAATTCCTTTGGAAAGCTGAATGTGTAAACCGAAAGGACTCTTTCTCTGTGGGTACTGCATAACCAGAATTTGCACTGTGGTTGGGGCAGTAATTCAAAAGCAGATCAACTGTAATATGAAAATGAAAATCCAGATATAGGTCCTGAATTAAATTGTCTCTGTTAGAATAGAATGTCTGAGAGTGGCTTTTTCCTAGAGGGCAAAAGCAAGACATTGTCTTAAAAACCTTGGGAGAACTGTCTGCTGTAAATACATGAAGCAGTGGTGTTGGACTGTGGAGTGGGTTTATAATTTTCTTCTGTGGAGGATACCTGATATCATTTCTGGTTATCAGAGCTTCTGTTGGTTTGCACCAGGTATGGGTTCAGAAAGGGTGCAGTCACAATTGCAATTGTCCTTCAGTGAAGCTGCGAGTCCATGATGTATTCAGAAAGCTTGGTGAAACTCAAGAGGTGCCTTCACCGGAGCGTGCAAGGAACTGGGTGATTCCTTCCCCTAAAATGCTCATCCTTCTTTCACTGTGAAGGAAACCTATAGGGAAGGGCAGACCTCATCCTTTGATGTACCACCATGAAACGATCTTCTCCACGCACAGGGCCATCATTAACAATAAAACCCCGCTCCTTTAATTAGAATGAGAAATATGATTTGGAAAGGTAAACGGCAGAAAGTGTATGCGTAGCAATTACCTATGGAATACGCAAGAGGGGAGCCCAGGAATGATGAATGTAGAGAGACATGCATCTTAAGTGGATTATCTACTGGGGGAAAATTTATTGCACACTTGAAAATGACACAGATGTAAAACCAGTCTCAAAAGTCCATCCTTGATCATCTCGATCAGTGCTTGGACTGTCAGACTTCTGGTTGGAAAGACTGCATTTTCTTTCTCCCTGTATTTTGACATACAGCCTTTTGTTTCCCAGCAAACTCTGCAACTTTAAGTGTAACTCAGTGGTGGAATAAGCTCCAGTACAGGAACAGAGATTTTCCCTTTTTCCAATTAAAGGAACTACCCTGTAAAGTCCTGTAGTAGGTATCAGTGTGGCAGTGCTGAGTACTGTGGATCCAACTGCTACACACGCTTCACACAGGTGACAGATGTATAGAGGCACTGTGGAAATGAAAACAAAAATGCTGTGTGTATAATGCAATGATGGATTGTTTCCTAAATGTCACAGAACACCTTGGTTTGCATCCTCACTGAAGGCCCGTGTCGGTGCTGCCTAGGATTGCTGTAGTCTCTGTGTTAGTGGAGTGTTGAAATCCAGTGCTAGCACAGCCTTGGTGGCCAGAAAAGGAACAAAGTGAAAGCATTTCCCAAAATTTAAACTCTACCTACTCAAAAAGCCATTGAGAGGAGATTATAGCTTCAGGAAACCCAGGATCGCATCTGCAGGAATCTGATTTTCGAAAGAAATACCTGAGCACTGAGAAAGCTTAGTGGTCCTGATAACATTTGTGGGGCTGGAGGTGTAAGAGGGTAGTGAAACTAAGTTTCACACTCATGGCTTTTCAGCCCAAACAACCAAAAAGCAGATCCCTGTTGGTAATTGAATCTGTTCTCAGCTTTCTGTGTCACAGTAATTCACGGAGTTGGGACCTGGGCACCTGCAGAATGGGAGCGTCGCCACTCTCCTGTCCTTCAGGCTCACCAGGGAGCCACCATGGTACCTAATGCACAACTGAATCCGTGCACAGAGGACAACAGAAGCACCTTGTAGTTTCTCCTCGGAGGATGTTTCTAACTGCAGAGAACACTCTTCCTGGGATCCCAGTGCTTTTCCAGCATCTCCTTTAATTGGTTTGATAGAAGCCTTTGGAGCTGTATGCTGCTCGCTTATATGTGTAGTTATACTGGCTGATGATGGCTGAATCTCAATACTTATGACCAGGATATATTACGCTATCAGAGCAACTCTGCTAGGAAGCCAGCTGGAGAATGAGGGCTGGCTTGGGAGCTCTCCATCATCAGATAATAGCTTGAGCTCCATAAAATCTCCTTTTAGCATGAAGTTCCATTTCCGGAGCACAGCAAATCCATGGACAATTGCTTGTTCCATCATGGAAGTCAAAACATTTTATCCTTCCAAAATCAAATTTTATTTCCTTTGAGTTCCCTGTACAGCATCCTGAGCTCATGTCATTTGTTTCCTTCATCATGACTCTCCCAGTAGGACAAAGTGGAAAGAGAGAAGATGTGGTATCATTTGAACAGAAAATGTTAGTTGCTCTTCCTACTGATGAGGAAGAAAACACTCTCTGCTATTAGAGGGGCTCATCACCAGGGAGACAGTCCAGCAGCTGGCTCCCCAAACACCACAGCTGGAAAACTCTGGCTGAGCCAGCAATGTCAGGAGGGCACAGCTCAGCAGTGGTTTCCTGTCAAGGAAGAAGAGATCTCCTTCCCTTCTCCCTCTCTGTCACCAGTTAAGATCAGGTCAATCAGTGCTTTGTAAAATAACCAGTATACACAATAGAGGCAAGCTGTCCCCATATTCCTGTCATCTACAGGGGCTGAGGGTGTTTGCCAGGTAACTGGGGAGCCTTTGTGGCCTCTAAGCAACAGAGCAGATCCTGGCGCATGAGCAGGGGCCGAGTGCCGGGGTCTGGTCTCCAGGGCTGGGCAGCACGGAGCAGTGACCTTCACTGTGCAGGAGGCAGGCAGAGAAAGAAGAAGAAGATGCAGCTCATAACAAAGAAAAAAAAATTAATGAGCTGCACGAGCTGGCATACGGCCAGCCCCCAAAAAATCATTAACATGGTCAGGTTAAGGAGAGCTCTATTAAAGTGTCTATCAAAACCCTTGCTCTCGAATGGATTTATTGGATGAGGAGGAGAAGCTGGGGTCCAGAGTAAATACAATAATAATGGGCCTGGCCTCTCTGTGCCAACAATGCCTAGTTACTGGAAAAGCTCTGTGAGATAGAGCGATTTGCCGGAAAATGGGAGAAACGGAATTTAAAATCAGACCCTGGGAAACACTGAGACGCAGATCTTCCAAACCAACCCGACAGCTAGGGAGGCAAGCCTGGATGAAGACAGAAGCGAATTGCTGCTCTGAAAACCTCCTGATCTGAGGCTGAGGACCCAAGGAGTTGAGCCAAGGGTGGCACAGCCCAGGGGCTGGGCACAAGGGGCAAGGGTCGGTGCAGGTTATGCTAGAATTTTTGAACGAGGACAATTTTTGAACAATCCATTACAACAGGTATCAAAGGCTATTTAAATGAATATAATGGCACTTGAAGATCAAAACAAACCTAACTGGCTGGAGGAAACCACCGTGCTTCTCCAGGCTTTGTGTCTAGTGGAACCCAGACCTGACCATGTTCTCCTGCTTGCGTTTGCAAGCACGTTGGTCCAGCATGCTTCAGTGTTCTCACTCCTCATTTATACCAGCATGTGGAATAGAAAACCCACACATCTGGCTTCCTCCTAGACTGCCGTTGTTTGCCTGCTCTTGCTAGATTCCCTCTGTGTTCGGAGTCAAAGGGCTGCAGCGATCTTTGATGACTTGACTTGCCATGTGCTGCTCCAAGAGCTGAAATTCAATTTCTTTTACACTTAACCTGAAAAGTTTTCACGAATAACATGCAGCAAAACCTGCCTCAGGGAGGACCTGAGGGACCAGCAAATATCAGTTGCCTAATAGGGGTGGCTTTTTAGTTTTTTTTATTTATTTTTATATGTATTTTTAATAAACTGAGGACCTGAAGGATGTTTCAAGACAGTCACACGGATGGGATTGTGGATGGAGGGCTGGGTTGCTGAGCACCTCGCGGCACACGTGAATAAATGGGGGCCATGTCATGGAAGGAGCGATGCGCTTCACTCGTAGAGAGAAGCAGTAATACGTTTATTGATATAAAACAGGGATTTAACAAAGTTGGATGGTAAATGCGACAGTTTTAACAGGATTCAAGATGGCAAGGCACACTTGGTTATTTACTGCAGAGAGGACAGGGTCAGACAGAGCTGTCAGAGAGACCCTCCCGTTGAGTCAAGGTTTCAGAAAGGACCCCCTTGCTTTCTAAACTCCTTCTCAGAGAGGAGTCTGGGTGCGGCTGGATCCAATCCCAGTCCCAGACTTGGTCAATGGTTTATGTCTAAAGGATTATACATGCGCAATCAATCCTTTCTATCACTTAGCTAAGATTACAAAGTTCAGCATGCTCTTAGTCACTTACCGAGGATCTCTCAGCCTCAAGGAGTAGTAACCTTGACTGGCATCCCTACTCCAGGGGAGATCCTGGCATGCAGCCCGCTGCCATTCAGGAGAGCTCAAAAGGCTCTTGGGCTGTTCACTATTTATAGGGGTAAGATGATTGACCTATAGTCATATTTGCATATTGACGATAGAACCAGCATTGCTCAAGTTAGCCCTTGGCTATTGTGGTGTCACCTGTCTCCCCGAAACCACTTTGAGCGCCGAATGCTGCCATCACGACTAGGTGCACCCATTCTGACCACCACGGGTGGTTATCGCTTGGGCAGGGTTACAGGAGATAAAGATCAGCTTGGTGCCTGGAGAGAGGGGAGCGCACTGTCACAGGCCAGCACTAACGAAGCAGCAGAAGACAACCTCAACCATGGGAAGAGGCACGCACAAACCTCCAGGCGGGGGTCAGGCCACAGTGGTGTTCAGATGGAGATGGGGCTGGGAGCCACATGCCCTTCTTCTTCCCCTTGGTTATTCCCAGGTGCTCTGGGGAAAGAATTAGCGGGAGAGAGAGGTCAGTCTCCTGCTGCCCTAATTGCTTCCTTTTCCTTATAGACACAGGCACAGCTCTCCTTATAGATGTGTAGACTTTAAGGTACCTTTCAGCTTACAGTGACACAGGGACAGCTGGCACAGATCAGATCACTCAACGAAGCAGCAGAGCCTGAGGAAAGCCAGGGCTCAGACACCAGACAGGAAAAGCGCTGTTGCAAACAGCTGGACCTTTGCAGGCAGGAGGGTCTTATCTGCATGGCACGAGGACCATGGTCTGACCACCAGCCCTCAGGATGTCTGAGTGCAGCACAGGACAGGGACTTCTGTTATTTAGGTCTGTCCTCTCCTTCGGTGTAACGCCCATCCAATAAGCAGTGGATATCATCCAGGACAAGGGAAACAATGCTGTCTGCAGTGAAAGAAATCCTAATAATAAGCAAGATCCTCATCTGTGCTTGGGCGTGAGCCCTGCTCCTCCTCCTGCCTCCACCCAGCATGGCGAGGCGAGGATACTGGGCCTGGGCTGCAGTGACTACTCGTATTAGGGCCAGGCTGGCACCTGGCACAGCTGCTGTGAGTCTTGATGTCGATTTTCATGCCTCATGTACCAGATCACGTGGTGCTAAATCAGGAGACAATCCAAAACTTGAGAAATATTTCAGTGTCTCAGACTTTAAGCACATGAGCAAGTCCCAAGATACCTCAAGTTAATTCTACGCATGAGTGTTTTTTACAGGAAGGATGGATTTAAGCATGTGGTTAAATGTTTTCCTGAATCGGAGCCCTCAATGGTAAAGAATGAAGCAACATTATTGGAGATGCACTTTATACCTAACACTTGGCACATTAGGCAGCACTCATGTGGTTAAAACACACTTTTTCATTAAAAATTATAATCGGGGAAAAACAAATTAGAGCCAAAATGAAATAGGCTTTTTATTTTTCCCCTTTTACCAGGAGATTATATATTTCCCAAACACAATTTCTCTAATCCATATCTAATGCATTAGAGGCATTCTGCTATTTTGCTCTAGACAAACAAATTTCCCACCCAGTGTGGGATCACAGCCCTGTTCCAGAGAGAAAAACAAGTCATAATAATACAGAGGCCACTAAAGGAAAATGTTAAAATAATTAAAATATGAAAGAAGCTGCTGTCTTCCTGGGATTTCAATTTCAGAGGTGCCTGAGGGGAGGGGGTTGGATATCTCACACTGATACACTGTTTGATAAAGTGTGATAAAGACTTAGAAAAATTGGCAGATTAAACTGAAATAAAAGCTGCGGATGTTTGCATTCAGAAAGCTATTAAAAGCAGTGTGATTGAGCAGCAAGAAGCTTCTCTTTTATGCAAGAATGCACCGGAGTGGGATGTTTGCTGCACCGATGTCAAGGAGATCAAAGGAGTTGTTTTTGTTAGTGGCACTAACTGTTCTTTTTGGCTGCTGGCTTGGATGTGCCATTTAAAGCCTCCAGGATCGTGCTGCACAGTGATGCAGCCCTACGATGGGACTGATGCTCCAGGAGAGCCATATGATGGTGTCCTAATGTGATACCTCCATTCAGAAGAGGCTCAAAACCCATTTGTGGCAGGTGTACGTCAAAGATGCCAACGCACACAGCACTGAGATGGCTTGCACAAGTATCTACCTTCTTAAGGGCTCTTTCCCTCAAAACTTCTCAGAGGTTTTGCCTCTATTCAGTTTTCTCCAAAATAATGGTCCTTTTTTAAGCTGGTTCAAACTCATGCTGTCAGGGTGCTGCCCAAAACTGGAAGAACAGTTTGACAGATCATTCTTTACCTCCCTTATTAGGTAACTATCCATTTGTCTTTAAGATGGACAAGGGTTGCATACTCAGACAAATGTCCTCATTTCCTTATAAAACTGCAGGTTGACCTGTAGACTGGAGGGTTCAAGCAGGAGAATGTGAATGATCTGGTAACTCAGCAGACGTTGTGACTGCCTGATTGATCTCGCAGCTCGGATAACTGATATCTGTGGCTACTCACAACCAAACAGCCCACGGACCAGCCAGAGGCTGAAAGATGTTTGCAATGAGTGTGTTTGTTGTACAGCCACGAAGAGCAAAGACATTTGTAGAATCAGAAGTGGTGATGATAGGCTCCATTCTCTTGCAAACTCCAAAAAGGGTGAAACACAGCATTAAAACTGTGGCAAGCAGCTGAAGCAACGGTTGTGCTGGCAACGGCGCCCACATCGAGACCTGATGCTGTGGGAGAACCATTTTGCATCACCTCAAGCAATGTCCCACCAGTCAGCTACTCCTGGCAGGGCACATCCCAACAGCGGGGTGGACGGGTGCTGCAAGGGGATGGGCCTGCCCCAGGTCCAGGGCAGGCAGAGGAGCTACTTTGCTCTGGGAGAAGGTTGAGGTTAGGTCTTGGTTACGTGGACACACTTACTTGCTGTCTTCATAAATACTAGATCCATAAAAATATGACCTGTAGGTTATCTGTAACAAAAAATCAAAGCAAGCACTGATTCAGCAGCAGCACGGGTCACACACACAAGCAGATTTTAAGTTTACAGCACGTCTTGCTACTTTTCTAACTCTCTCCCTCTCTCTGCTCCAGTCCAGACTACTCTTTTTTTTTCAATTGCCTCCGTCTGGCAGCTTTATATTGGTGACCTGAGGGTGCAAATTAGATGTTTGAAAATACAGCAGTTAAATCAACAACTCTGAAGTGTAATAGAGGTCAGGATAGTTTGCTTGCAACTCAGTAGCTCAGTTTCTGCTTTGGTTCATGCCATCTACATTTTGCAAAGTCCCTTGATTTCTGAAGAGGGTGAAAACAGGGCCCAATCCTCCTTCCATTCAAACCTCCAGGAGTTTTCTCCCTATTTATTTTTAGGCTTCTGAAAAGAGGCAGTGGTTCGCTTGGTTCATTCACCATAATTTTCTGGGACAGGCTCCCAGTCTGGCCTATGTCCTTTGCCCTGGAGCTCTTCTCCTAAATCTATCTGTCACTGTGACTGGGCAAAGGAACACATTTTCCCCTGAATATTTCGTCTGTCCTGCTGCCAGTCAGTCAGAGTGTCTGGTCCGATTACATCTTGTCTGTCTTTAATGGGCTCGTTAACATTTGGATATGCTCATGTGTTCTGCTGACAAAACACCCCCATAGCGCTAAATAAACACCACGAATCAGGAGAACCATAACCAAGAGCTGCAGAATGGGGCTTCAGGGGAAATATTTCTCGATAATATCTGAGACTTGTAATTGAAGGCTGACTAGCGTGAGGGAAGGAGCGATTCAGCTCCACTATCATACGCTCGAGACTTGATTCATTTGTCTTGATTAGCAAAAGTTTAACTATCGCATGCCTTTAATTAGCGGCTTTCTCAGAAGACTCATTGGCGTGAACAACCCAGGTCCAGACAGAAATGAAGGCCGGACTGGGGAGAGGCAGCTCTGTGTGGTCTGTTTGGAGGAAATCTTGGGTGACAGTCACTCAGGTCGGCAGCGGAGGGAATGAGAACAGTCTTTAGACTGAATATTGCTTTGCAGCACTGACGTCCACGTAGCAGAGGAACAGTGCTGTAAAAAAGGCATCTGATCTGTCTTGGGGAAGAGGGATGTGAGCACTATTAGAGAGACTCTGGAAGACAGAGGTTCCCCTTGCAATGCGTACACATGCCAAGGTAGCAGCACTAGCCAGCATTGCGTTGACGCAGGTGGTTGCAATATAAGACTAAGACCTTTGGTTTCAGTCCCTTAATTTTGTTATTATGCATATTTAAAGTGCCTGCTGCTTGGGGGGTGAGAATAGTGAAAGCAGCTATCTGCAAGGTGCCTCAAGCCCCCACAAGCAGGTGGGACTCAAATAACCCAAAGAAAAGAGAGAGGTTGTGAGCATCATTTGCTAAGCGATTCTAGCAGGTACTTTTGAAGATGTGCACTTTGAAAAAGAGGAGGCTTGGGGTGGAGAATGATTTGCTCTCAAGTCTTTCTCAGACAGTTTCTGTGGGAGGAGGGTTGTGTACAGATATTGCTAAATACTGGAGCTCCTCTACAGCACTGGTATCGACAAATGGTGCAGAGGCAGCATCAGATGTCTCCAACTCCTGAACCAGAAGTTAAAGCTCTTTGGAGAGGGCTGGTGCAGTGTTTTGGGTGCGCAGGGCCAAATCCTCTTGAAGGGCAGGGAAATACCATAAGGGGAATTTAGGGAAAGTCATCAGTAACCTTGGGTTGCTTTTGTGTGTGGCCATTTGCTTTCAATGAGGTTTCTGTTAAGAGATGATGGAGCACCCCAACCCTCATTGGGACCTTTGCTCTCTATTTGTCAGACAGCCTCAAATTTAAACCCACATGAGCTATTCCATCTGAAATCATTGGCCCTCATGTAAACAAGGCCATTAAAGAGAGAAAAGGACAAATGATGCTAGTGGGCATGTGCTTCATTCTGTCTCAGAAAGCTACATTCTTTGCTGGCCAAGTGATCCCACATGCACCTCCGAAAGGCCTGGGCTATTAGAGAGGCTAAGCAACTCCTCACTTCACCTTTCCTGTCCTCTGTCTGTTCCTTTTCTCTCCTTCCTTCTTTACCATATTCCACCTTCCCATTTCAACATCCCCTAATTTCTCATCTTCCAGTCTGTGTATCCTGGAGGCAAAATACATTTTATTCAGGCAGGATCCCTGGCCTTCTAAACCTTTTTATTTTACTTCAGATTCTTTCTGATCACCTCCAGGCTGTGTGCGCGCACACACACATATGCATTTGTATGTGTCTCGTACCACATTTTCTTCCCTTTCCTTCCCAAGCTCTTTTCATACATTCTTTGAGTTCTCTAGTCCTATTTCCATCAATCTTGAGAGGGAATATATACTTTATTCCCCCTTTTCCTCTCCTTCCATCAATCCAGAATAATAAACAGCTCAGATTTCCTATCTCTCTGATTACTTTTCCAGGAGATTTTGCCTTCTAGAGGAGCTATATTTTCTCTTTCTTTTTCTTATTTTTTTTTTAACTTTCCTTTCAAAGGAATCATCCTTTTCCTCCCTTAGTCCCTGGCTTCTCCTCCAGTGTTTTATTCAGGCTATGGATGATTGTCTCCGTACCCTCCTTTTATGCTATGAAATGAATTGCTAATGCAACCCCTGCCGGGAGAAGCATAGTCTGATCTTGTCCTAAATAGGCCCCTGTTTGCAGGGGATGATGTATAAATGTATAGACTGCATCATTATATATTCACTTAGTGGAACACAGGCCTCGAAAGCGGCCTCTGCTTATTCCATAAATGAATTCCTGGGGAGAGGAGAGGCATCCAGCCTGAAGGTGCCTTGAAGTCCATTCCCGCTCCCCTGGGCATAGCTGCTCAGCGAAGCCCCATATCAACCGCACGCACAGGCATTGCGACGGGGTCTGGAAAGGCGAGGGGAGACAAGTCACAGAATCACAGAATCTGGTCCAAGCCCCCTACCAGAGCAGGGTCACCCAGAGCAGGTTGCACAGGATGGTGTCCAGGCAGGTTTGGAATGTCTCCAGAGTTGGAGACTCTACCACCTCTCTGGGCAGCCTGTGCCAGTGCTCTGCCACCCTCAAAGGAAAGAAGTTCCTCCTCATGTTTAGATGGAACTTCCTATGTTCCAGTTTGTGCCTGTTACCTCTTGTCCTATCACTGGACACCACTGAAAAGCCTCTGCGTGGCCATGCCACCTGCAGGGGCTGCAGCATGATGTTCGTGCCAGATATGGGACCTCCTTGCTGAGATGCCTTTCTCTGAGCTTGCTGGCAGATGCAGATGGGAAGCCCTTGCTCAGAGCACTTCCAGGCACCATCACCTTCTGCAGCCCTCTGGGCTGGGGGAAGCATCCAGGTCTGGGGCAGGGACGGGGGTGCAGGGGTATATTTAGGGTTCTGAAACCTGCAGATTAGACCCCTGCCAAAAGGCCGAGCTGCCTGGGGAGATGCAGTGCTGATCCCTCTTCTTGCAGCCAAACGCACTATCAGGGCTTGAGCGGGACGCAATCCAAAAACTTCTGTTAAACGCTATTGTAAGATTTCCCCTGAGCTGCTTATGTTTTTGTGTAAGCTCTGAGAATAAGAGAGGCTGAATGGGATATAGGAGAACTTCTTTCAGCCCCAAGGTCTACCACAGTCATCCTGCCTGGTCCTGGTGCAGACCCAGAACTGCACCACCAGTTATATCCTGACCCACAGCCAGGATGGCAGTGGAGAGAGTGCAGTGTCTGTGGGATGCTCCTTGGAAGAGTGCTGGACAGTTTCCAGCCAGATCCTGCTATGATGTTGCCTTGGATTGTATTTTCTGGCACAAAGGGAAAAAAAAATTAAAACTAGATCTTCCCTTGTTTCATTTTATTGTTTCCTTCTGGGCTAGGCTCTGGGCTTTTCTCAGAAAACCCCTAAACTGTCCTATTAAATCAAGTCACCATAAAGCAATGCACAGCGCAGCCACTGCACGTAGTTTGTTGTTCTGCTACCATCAGGTCTTATTCATCAGCCCAGCTCGGTTTCACCTGAGTTCACTCTTCTCTGAGCTAAACCCCAATCCTGCAAATAATCTCTGTCTTCCTCCCCCTCAATATAGCCTGAGCATAGAATTACTTGAAGCTCCTGTAATGTGCTGCTTGTGTTTGCAGTAAAACTGCTCGCTAATGGGCAAGGTTCACGCTATTTCCATTTGTGTTAGTCAGACTCCTGGGGCATACAACCTTTTGTTTTTTTTTTTAAAAAAAGGCTGCATATTTTAAAGTGTAAACAGAACCTGGTGTTTTATTAAATAAATGTGACAATTGCAATAATGTTTTGCAGATTACAGGAGAAGGAACTTAAGGAAAACATTTCCAGAACCTCAGCACTGTGTATTTTGCTGATGCTTAAATAAACTCTTCTTTGTTACTGCTGTTCTTTCTGTGGTGCTGTTAGTTTGATGGTCCTTGAAAACCTCAAATGCCTAGAAAATCCTTCTGCTAGACAGGGATGTTCCTTTCTGCCTTCTAGTCTGCCCAGAAACCTCTCGATTCCCTCAGTATCTTTGCACTCAGGCAGAGAGATCCAGCTCTTACAACTTCTAGCTTTTGCCTATGAGTCAGCAACTCCCTGGACTCCCATTAACAACCCGAATGAACAGTGGCACAACCGAGACCTTACGCCTGGGTCCTCACCGTGCTGCTGCCATCACCCAGGCAAAGTCCAGTTTGACTCAGCCGGTGTGGTGACAGCGTATTCGCTCCTGGCATAGGAATAAAACCCCTGATCAGCCCAAGTCCCCTGGCTCTCCTCATTATTGCAAGAGCAGGATAAAGTTCTCCAGTTGGGAGGCATCTAATGTGAAATCAAATGACGGCTCTCTCACCTCTTTAAAGCCACATGTAAAGCAGAAAGACAACTAGACTGAAGTTACAAACCCAGCTTTTCTGCAGAGAAAGCAATTCCCTTCCCAGCCAGCCCCTGGAGCTCACCCCACCCCTGCTTGCAACGTTGGATGAGAACCTTGGCCACCCGAAGCACATCCCGTTCATAGTCCCCCACCTCTGCAGCTGCTTTCACTCTGCTGCCGCCCGGCCAGCAGTGGGCAGTGCGGGCAGTGCGGGCAGTGCGGGCAGTGAGGGCAGTGAGGGCAGTGTGGGCAGTGCGGGCAGTGAGGGCAGTGAGGGCAGTGCGGGCAGTGTGGGCAGTGAGGGCAGTGAGGGCAGTGAGGGCAATCTCTCCTGGCTGCTGGAAAGGGGTTAACCCTTTCTCTGCCCGTGCCAGGGGGGAACTCATGGCCACCAATCTAGAAGCTGGGTGGTCTCTCCTGCCTGAGTCTCAAGTCTCAGCTTTCCCAGAGTGACTCCGGCTTTAAATTGTCTGCAGTGAGTAATTCTCTCTGAGCTCCTTCCTTGAAATGTCCATTCCCCATCCCCAGGTAGTGTAAAAGAAAAAAGAAAACACCCTTGCTTTAATCCCTGGGTCATTTCTGCTGCTTTAAAGGCATTTCTGCTTTCTGTCTGGACTCACAGAAAGCATCATCAAGCTGTTCGGTAGAATGCAGAAACGTATGGAAGCTGGAGCCTCCTGCACTGAGGTCAGGGTGCTCTTGTTTTCTACCAAGACGGAGGCCGGAGCAGGCACATCGCGGGGCTGCTGGCACCACTGACAGCGCGGGAGAGCCGGGTGTGCGGCGCAGGAGCCCCACAGTGATGGGATGTGACCTTCTCTGCGCAGCCCGTCAGTCCGGCTGATGCGTGTGTGCCCGATGACAGCCGAGTGCTAAACTCCCCGCGGAAGCTTGGTGAGCACATATGGGAGGGAGAGGGAGTGGGATCGGGGCAGACCCCCAAACTCTCCAGCGCTGCCCTCTGAAATGTCAAGTACGAGGAGACAAGGGCTCAGCCTAAGCAGCAAGTGTCTACCTGCAGCCCTTCTGCCTTAGACACACTGCTGCCAGTCCTGAGCCACATCTTTCTTTTTTAAAGCGTGTTTAAATATTAAATTTAGCCATGAATAAAAAACCCTCCTTAGGTGTGCAACTGGATCTTAGCATGAAGCAAATCGTTTGTATAGACACCATAAGTCCCAAGATGGTGATGGAGAGGAGAAGGAACAGGGGACAGCATGCAGAGTAACTGCAGAAACAGGGGCCCGCAATCACTCACCATCCTGAAACGCTGTTTGACTCCCAGTCTTTAGTGGGCAGAAACAACTCTGCAGGTGGCATACCTGCTGCAGGCAATGTCTTCTGAAGACTGGTATAGTCCACGTCTACAGTATGACACTTCCTTGGCATCTTAGCTCATGGAGAAACCCAGCTGGCTCTTCAAGACCAGGCATAGAAAGGTTTTGCCTTCTCACTGTGGTTGTGACTAGTTTCAGCCACTTGTGGCTCTATGGCCTCAAACCTGAGCTCAGGAGCACCAACTGTAGGTGAGAGGAACCTATGGAGGCCAAGAGGGCATTGCTGGGTATCTGCTGCCTGGCGTTGCCAAACCTGTACACTCGGGAGTGAGAAATATTCAGCCTGAGAAGTGCAGGTGCTTAGTGCAGTATCATACCTGCCTGTCCCAGTGCTGGACATGTTCATTGCTCTTGTCAAATCTAACACCTTGGTTCACACCTTAGCACCATCTTGCATGACTTTATGGCCCCAAAGGTTTCAGTGCTGATTACAAAGAGGTCTTTATTCATCTCACCTCTCCATGCTGATAAATAAGAATGGTAATAGAGAAGGATAATATCTCCCAAGTAGGATTCCCCTTTCTTTTGGTGGCTTGCTAAACTCCATGCTTGTTCCTGCCTCCACTATCTGATGAGGTTTTACTTCCCAAACTTCTTCAGGAGCTGGCAGGGGCAGAAGGTTTGTCTGGGAAGAGGTGAAGGAATCAATATGTAAGCTGGGATGTATATTTGTCTGTGGAGAAAGCGCTGAACATTTAGGAATGTCATGGTTGTCCCTTTGCTGTGCATCACAGCCACTCCCAGATGAACCAGATGGGAATTCAAAACCACAGACCTGGCTCCAGCCGTGGGGCTGAGCATGGTCTTTGGTGCTGGTGAGAAAAAGTCCAATTTCACAGGCACCATCAGGAATGCAATCCTATTAAGATATGTTTGGATGTTGTGGTATCGTCTAGTTGACCCCATGACCCCATGGTCCACACCACGTAAAACTCTCCTGTGGAGGGCACTGCTGTACTTTCCCACTAACCAGCTCACACCTGCCTACACGCAGAGAAACTCTGGCTCTCTGGTGCTCACTCATCTCCCAGAGGGATGTAGAAATTGTGTGCGAAACCCCAGGGACTTTAAAGGCAGGAAGCAGGTGAAAAACATGGCATAAAAGGCAGCCTTTTGTGCTTTAACAGTCTTCTTCCAGTTGTGTTTCCCCCTGTACTTGATGTCAGAGTCCCTTTCAACCTTCACACCATATTGGTATGGATTACATGCCTCTATTAGTTATGTACCTTAATTCCCACTTTGGGACCTGCTTACACTGTCTTGCAGCTTGCTCCATCTTACTCATCATTTCCAAATTAGCTGAACTTGATTGAGCCAGATCAAACCGCAGCCCTCATGCACCAAAGCAAGGAAAAATTAGTTGCTGCTCTCCCTCCTCTGCAGAACCGTGCTTTAAAGAGCACCGCTCTGTGCATCTGAACAGAGCAGAGGCCACGTCTCTCCTGGTGCTTATATCAGAGTTTAATAGGGTAAAAAAGTTCACAAAGCTGAAAGGCTGTGAGCCGTTCAGACGCACTTATTGTGTCGAGCTTTCCCTGTGTCTAGCCAACACCTTAATAACAGCACCAGTGACTGGCAAGGGGACACGCGTTGATATTCTGTTGCTAGAGGAAAACCAAACTGATGGCATTAGTGTGGGCTCACACGGGCGTAAGCAGAATGAAGCACTGGACCCACGAGCGTGTGTGCCTTTGCTGCACGCTGGATGCAAATGAGTGAAAAAAGAGTTGTACGCAGACAAAGCTCAAAGTTGTTCAGCTAAAAAGACAAATTGAGCTGAGCTGCATATTCGCTTTGCCCCTGGATGCCAAGAAAGCTTGTTTGAAGATCTGTAGAAATGAGCCTCCCTTTTTCTTTCTCTCTTTTCCCAGGGAGTTGGAGTACACTGTACAGTGATTCCTCTTTTCTGCAGTGCTCCCATTTTTGTTTCTCTTCTGATTTCTTGTTTTGTGTTTCATGCTTCTGAATTGCTGCAGTCATTCCCTTTTTGTATCTTCCAGCAATTGTCAGGGAAGAAAAAAAAAAAAACAAAAACCCTCAAAACATTCTGCAAACTAACTTTGCTCAGCATCACAGACGCAGACGCCTACCCTGACGGAAACTCAAGCTTGTTTGCTTTATTTAAACCTGCTCCCTTGCACACATGATACAGCTTCACAGATGCCTGGAGTCTATTTACCTCCTGGCTTGTTTATCCTGAAATGGCCAATGGAAACTGCTCACATTTTTGTCTTGATAAGAATCCAATCATGGAAATTGATTGAACTTCTTCTTTGAGCTTTTCTCTTGCATTTACACTTTTCAACCAGCTTGAATTGTTTAATCTGCAGTTAATTTAGAGACATACAGCCGTGGCTCTGATATATCAGGAGATCAAGATAAATGGCTGGAGTGTTTTTATGAGCAAAAATCTCTCTAGATTCCAGTACATAAATCATTTGTTGTGAAATCGCTCATTGTCTTTAGGCGATGTCATAGTGAAAAATTCAATCTATTCATGAAGAGAAAGTCAAGGGATTAGGAACGGTTTGAAGGGAAAGACTTCACATTAAAAAAAAATAAAAAAAAGAAGGAAAGATTTATCTCTTAATACTTCCCTAACATAGCTTCCCTGCCCTTGTTTTGCAGTGTGGACTCTTGAATTCGATTTCACACTCTTTGTCCGCAAAGTCTAGTGAATAGGAAGTAATGAAGATGTCCCCAGGGGAGAAGGGGTGTCTTTGTTTGTATTAATTTCAGGAACATTTTCTCTATCCTTATTCCCTGATGCAACAGAGGAAAGCTGGAAAGGGGACTACTGGTGATTTCTTGCTGAGGGCCAGACCATGATCCCTGTGCTTGCAGTGAGAAGTTATTTACTACAGGCTGGACTCCTTCTGCAGAGCTCAGGTAAGGACTGGGCAAAATGCAGGCCCCAGAAGAGACTCTGAAACCTTCGTATACAGGAGCTTCCCCAGTTTTTCACTTTTTCCTCCACTACAGAAAGTGCCTCCTTTCACTTGAGTTACAACCTGTCCTGGTTCCGGCGGGAATAGGGTTAATTTTCTGGCCCGGGACACAGGTATTCCATACCACGTGACGCCATGCCCAGTCCATAAAAGGGAGCTAGCCGGGAGGGGGAGGAAGGCGCGGTTCGGGAGCGGGCTGGGGCTGCGCGGTCCGGTCGGTGAGCGTCGGTACAGTAACCCTGTGTGTGCATCCCTCCGTCACTGTTGTTGTTCTCCTCTTTCGTTTGCTGTTATGTTAAACTGCCTTTTATCTCAACCCACGAGTTTTGCCTTTTTCTTCCAATTTTCCCCACCGCCCTCGGGGGTTGAGCAGGCAACTGCGTGGTTCTCTGTTGCCGGCTGAGGCCAAACCACGACAAACCTCCCATGCTTCCACCTTGACCATTTTGTGAAGGTGATGGACCATTGTCAGTATATGGAAGGGCTGTTTGCTGGAGGACAACTGTAAAATTGGGGGTTGCAAGAGACGCAAACAGCATAGTGGAATTATTGTGTGTGAATGAAACAGAATAGGACAAAAAAAGCCCCGCCCCGAAGAAAGTTAAGGATAGATATGGAGCCACCCAGGACTTCCAGATCTGAGTGACTTACAGAAGTTTGCATCTAAACCCAAATTTCCCAACTGGTCTTAATACTGAATCAGAATTGCAGAAGACCTGTATCTAAAGGTTGGAGGTACCCAGACTGAAACCAGACCAGGTCTCTGGACTTGTAGCTTGTTAGGGAAATGATGGGCATAAAGACCTAAGACAACATCTTTCCCTGTTCCAAAAAACTTTGCATGAGACAGAGGCTTGATGATTTACCTCTTAGAGTGTTCCCAACAAACTCTTTTCCAAGAGATGGCAAGGGCTTACTGCCTTCTAGGGCAAAAAGGTGAGGGAGGTGTTCATATAGGATCAAGGCCATCTTTATGAAGATTTTTGTGTATATTTAGGTGGCCTGAATTCCACCTAAGCCTTTATGCCTTTCTTATTGGCTGGTTCTAGGCCTTAACATATCCCTAGTCAATAGGGAAACATTAGGCTTAGGGACTTAGAGATTTAGGTAGAATTTAGGCCATCTGAACACGTCCCTTTGAGCTTTTGTGCTAATTCTAGAGGCTCCATTTTCTTTGTCTGTCCTTTACTCAGGTGGATTAATGGAGCTATTCCCCATCTCCCCTTGCCTTTGCTCCCCTCCCTTCGCACTCCTCCATCCTTGGCTTTGTATCATAGTCTGGAATAGTCTGCAGACATGGCAAAAGAGTGTTTGTTATTTATCAGTCCAAACCCACGGCCTCATGAAAAGGAATGTTTATTCATTCTGAGTAATTCAGCCCCTGGAGTCCTTCAAACATTAAAGTTTTAATACTTCTCACCTGGAACAGCTGAGCTAGCCAGGAGAGATGAAGCTTTGATGAGAATACTTGATACAAATTTCTAGCCAAGCAAAGCAGTAATGTTCCTGCACACAGGATGAAAACCCCAACTTAAAGGAGCATACATGAAATTGTGAATCATTTAGCAGTCCTGATGAAAAAATCTCTCTTGTAGTTCCTGGGAAGCTTTTTCTTAGGCATGAAAAAGGCATCTAAGATCCCTGCAAAAAGGCACATGCTCTTTTTATCTTTGCCGTGCATGACCATCACCCAAATGACTTCCCTTACCATGAAGTGGTTCCATCCACACAGACGCAGCCGTTTGCTTTGTGAAGCAGAAGCAAAGCCACTGGACTGCTTGGCTACTGTGGGCAATGTCAAATGCAACAGGGAGCCTGAAGCCAGCTAATTTCAGGCTAACCTAAGGCAACGGTCAATGTGACTGCTCTGCGCTCCAGCTGCTTCCCAACTTTAATCCATTTAATTTGGCAAAGTGATGCTAATGAGATTTCATTGACAGGAAGGCCTACGTAGAGGATTGCAGGTCTTGATAGTGGATGCTGAGGCAGGTGCCTAAGCTCCTTGGGAAATGCAAGTCTAACAAAGTGTTTCAACGTGTTCCACAGTCGCCAGCTTCCAGAGGAGGCTCTTGCAAATGTATTTATTATGCAGGTACATGGTTATTGAACCGGGATTTTATGGCTACTTCAGCAGACACAACGTGCAACAAGCTTCCATCTCTAATATGCCACATATGAACCAGGTTTATCCCAATATCGAAGACTTCAGAAACTAAACAGTTGACAAAAACTGATTCACAGTTTAAATAAATGAACTGCCCTTCCATGTCTGAACCTATTCTCTGAACCCAGCCCAGAGCCAAGGGATTGGTGCCTACTGAGATTAGGTTATACAAGGTGGTCCTCACAATATGCAAACAACATCTGAAAGCAATGAGCACAGCTGTTCTGAAATGATTTTGAGAATCTCACCAGAACATGTCAGACTAACCAAGAATCAGACTATGGACACTGGGAAATGAGAAATTTGGGGCTGGAAGAAACTTAGAGAAATTAATCCTTCTTTTGTCCATTTTATGGAGGCAGCTTCAAGCGTACTATGGGCATGCACGGTGGTTGTTTATTTACCCAATGCTTAAAAACCTTCTTGACCTCCTTATGTACTTGCTTGATTACTTCACTGTCTTCAAAATTGCAACATTTTTCCCGCATCTGAAATTAATTTGATTTGTTATTATTCTTCCCCAGTATGTAAAATCGAACATCTTCTTTCTAATGACTTCTTATATATTGAAAGGCTGTTATCATGTTCCCAATTTAGTCTTCTCATTCTTGGACTGAACAAACCTGATTCTTTCAGTCTTTCTTAAATCACATTTTCAAAACATCTAATCATTCTTGTTGTTCTCTTCTGGACTCATTCCAGTTTGTCTACATCTTTCTTGTGGGTTGGTGCCCAGAAGTGTGCACAATATTCCAGCTGAGATCTGACCAGCAGCAAATAGAGCGGAATAATTACCTCCTGTGCCTTTCATACGACACTCTTGTTAATACTATTCCTAAATGAGATCTGGCTCCTTTTTTTCTCTTTTTTTTTTTTTTTTTTCCCCCCAAAGGGACATCATATTGTTGACTTGCACTGTTTGTGATCCACACAAATTCCCAGATGGCTTCCGACAGCACTGCCACATACCTAGATCTTCCCCGTGAGGTGGGAGACAACCCTTGGAGAGAAATCCCCGATTCCTCCCGACTCAGTGAAAGGTAGCTTTGCAGCCAGGGTGCCGTTACACAGACCACGAAGTGTGAACTACTGCTTTTACTTGTCTCCATTTACAATGTGCATCCTAAAACTGTTGTCCCTTCCTATTAGCTTAAACAGTGCTGACAGCTCAATTCTCCTTGGAGGATCCTCCGGCCCCTCTCTCTCCTCACCAACCTTTACCGTGCTCCTTCTAAGAAAGATGGTAGAGTGGGGAGAAAAGGCACATGAATTTCAGGACTAATAGAGTATTTCCTTGCCAGGTTATCTTTGATCCTGAGAGTGACACACAGTATCTTTCCCAAGGCCACATTCTGAAACATTTTTAACAAGGAAGCAGCAAGTTCTGAATATAGTGACATTAGACCTTGTCTGACAAAACCATCGATATCAGTGCATAATTAATGCAAGGATCCACAGTAACGTGGACTGAATAGGGACAGAGTACTTTCAAAAATCAATTTGCTACCTGAATTACAAACACTACCGATTAAACCTGACAAGGCAGAAATCAAACAGGGGAAAAAAAAAAAAAAATTAAAAGCCCACAAGCCAGTGTGCTGGAACGTGATGCTGGGCCAAAGTCCCCAGTCCCCTCTTCTGTTTTCTGATCTGGTTACAGGGACAACTTCATTCACACAGACAAGATCCAAGGACTGGGGTGGGCTGCTCATGGGTCTTCTCTCTGCTCTTCCTCCAGTTTGACGGAACCACCGTGAACAGCAGTCAGCCCCTCTGTACACCCCTGGCTGCCCGTGTGCAGGATCCCAGCCATGCCCAGTGTGTTGAAGACTCCTGTGGGTATTCAGCACACGGTTTATGCCTCCAGCCCACTTCCTTCCCTGGATGACGACAACCTGTAGCCAAAACCATTTTTTTTTTTTTTTCATATCAGTGATGCTTTTCCCTTTGTTGCAGCACCCAAGGGATGATCCAGTTGGTGGCTAGGGGGCACTGTGCTACTGAAAGTTGACCCATCATCATCTTTTTCCATCAAACACTGCTTTAAGATATAGGATCCCCGCCCTTTCTCCTCCGCCTGTGCATTAAGCAGCGTGGAGGCATGTGGGGCCTCACCGTTGAAGCAGTTGCTGTAAAACTCAGTGACCGCAACTGGTCCAACTGGAAAAGCGGGGCCCTCCTGGCCCAGAACCGCTGCTGACAGACTCCCTCCACACACCGAGATACCTTCTTCTCGTTGTTTGCTCTGTGCAGGAAGGCTTTTGGGCAGGTTCATCCCAAGTTTGCAGCTGCAAGTCAAATAGCAGCAGCGTTTGCCTTGTGCTAACCCCTTTCTGATGAGATTCATTACTGCAAAGCTGATGGCCCAACTGTTCATTTTAACCCCCTCAGTGCCGCAGGCAGCGTGCGGAGCGGGCTTGCCGAGACCCTCCGCACTCGGGAGGGGGCAGCTCTCCATTGCAAAAGCAGCCAACCTGTGCAGGAAGGTAAATTAGGTGACACCGCACTCTGGTGCTCTTGCAATTAGCCTGGCGCTTGTAACCCAGCTTGCTGGGGTCAGGGCACTGCCCTCAGTCCCGTGCTTGACGTGCAGATGAGACTGACAACGCTGCCCGCATTTCCTCGTGTGCGTGCTCCTCTCTCAGCCCGCGCCAGCCTTTCCTGGAGAACTGCAGAGCACGCTCAGGGCGCTGAAATGGTTAAACAACTTATTTGTCTCTGCTTGCTTCCGAAGTTCTCCCTGGGAGTTCAGTCACTGCCATATGTTATATTACAGAGCATGAGAAATCAGACTGAGGTGGCAATTTTAACACCCTTTATTCATACATCCTATTTTTACACTGATAGATGGAAGATATGCAAAGTGTAATTCCCAGCTGAAGCAGACTCAGCACATGGTTCCTGCTGCCTCAGCCAGGGATGGAGGAGGACCAGCTAGGGGAGCTGGCGCCTGCGATTGGGATAGGCAGCGCTGCCGGCAGAGCGAGTCCTGCCTGCCGCCTGGGAGTCTCTGCTAGGTGCTGCGTGTCTCTGTCACTGCTGCGTGAGCACAATCTCGTCTGCCGCAGGTGGTTGGCAGCTTGAGATTTGCTGGTGGTTTTAGTTTGGAAGTGGCATCTCCTGGCAGCAATGGGTGAAAGCCACCAGCATGATGGCAATGGCAGAGGAGAAGGCACTGGCTGGTCCAACTGCCCCCGTGCAGTTTCAGGCGTGGAGGTCTCGGAGGTGTTAGCAGAGCGTTGGGACATAAAGTCGTGGCCTTTCCCTGCCTTTGCCTGAGACCATTTCTCTATTTTCTTTGCCCAAGAAGAGTGCAAGTTGCTGAAGGTTTTGCACTTTCAGTAGTTGTCTGTGTCTTAAGGAGACAGTTAAGTCAAAAAATCAAAGTTTTGCTTTGTTAAGGGTGCAAAGAAAGGACTTAGAGGCAAGGCTGTTGGCATCCTTCGTGATCGCAGAAACGGAGCTGCTGCAGAGGGAAGACGACCTCAGTGGTTTACCCATGTGGCAGGACAGACACCTGAGTCAAGAACTGATGGATCCCTGGGGGAAAGAAGAGTCCTGAACGTGGACAGCAGAGTCTTCCTCCCCTCTCGTGAAAAGTGCCACCTGCCTTTTCATGCCACAGGGCTCCCTGAAACAGCGGTGAAATCCCCTGCTCTGCAATGTGACTCTTGCAGGAACTAGTTAAAAGTCTAAAAAGAAACATTTCTAAGTTTAATTTGAAGCACCGCATGACTGCAAAACAGATTTACATGAACGTCTGAAGCGAGGAATTTTGGAAAGACAGTGGGGGTGGGAGCAGAGGAGCCCATAATTACAGCAAAGCCCTGACACAGATGCTGAAGCAGATGCATGTGGGCCAGGAAGGAGTCTGAGCAAAAGGGGGACGGTGGGGAACTTCCTGACACAAGGGAAAAGCACGTGTGTCCTGGAAAACAAGAGTGGGGGTGGCAGGGGGAGAGGATAATCTCTGAGACCTGGGAGTAACCTGAGCTGAGGATCTTCCCTCCTCAGTGCGGGTGTGAGAGCTGCCCCCTGACTGCACAGGGTGAGCTGAGCTTGTTCCTCTCGGGGGAGAAAGTCAGAGATGGCTCTGTGAGCAATGGGCTGAAGGGAGCCTGGTCTCCAGAGGTTGGTCTCATGAACTGGCTCTGGAATCTTTTCCTGAGGTGGGTGCGTTTGCAGCATCCCTGATCCATGAGCATGCTCTGCTGGCTAATCAAGGGCTGAGGGTCATTACCAACACTCTCTCCTTTGCCTGATGACTTCTTCTCATGAAACACACCAAAACTTCATATTCTTGCCCACTCTGACAAAAAGACAGTCTGAGACAGAAGACGCAAGCCTCCTTTCATTTGGAAATCAGGCTAGCAATGAAAGACACGCCAGATGTTGTAACGTAAAGCCCGGGAAGAGGCACTCAGTGCACAAGGAGGACAGCACAGGAGTTTAGACTAGACTGGAATTATTATGAGAGCTTTGCCGTGACATGAGGGACTTTCAGCCTGCTTCGGTCTCTGGACACAAAGGAAATGGGAAGAGGAAAACCAAGCTGCCTGGCAGGCTGAGATATGGCAGTCGAGACTTTGTGCCACTGTATGTATTCACGCCTATGTGCATGCTCACAGAAGTACAGACAGTGGTGTGTGTGTGAATAAATCGGTACACCTGCAACACAGGGGTATATATATGTATGCTTATGTTTGCATTTGTAGACACACACGTGAACTTCTGTGTGTTTTGTGTGTTCATGAGACAGAGAAACCTCCAATCCCAAATTCAAACCACCAAACAGCAAAACCTTTTACTTAACACTTAACTTAATCTCTTCCTACAGATCTGCTTTTTATTTCAATGCACAAAGATCTCCAAATTCAAGCTCCAGTTTCCATGTTGCACTGAAGTCCGAGACTGTCAGGACACTACTTGTCTTTTAGTGCCTGAAGTGTCTGGGCCTAGAATAATGTAGTCTCAAAACTCAACCATATAAACCACTGGGAAAGGAAGAACAATAAAACATCTCTGAAAGATGGTGGCAGTCGGAAGAATTTGGTGCTCCATCCCATTAACAACAGGGATGGATAATTAGGCTGGACAAAACAGCAGAAAGTGTACACCAGGGAGTCATCCTGAGAGGCAGGGAGCTGGACTGCATGATCCAAGAGGTCATTTCTAGCTGTAACAGTGACGAACCTCATGTTTTTGAGAGCCTGTTTTTGCAGCAGTGCTCAGTAGCAGGTCAGGGGAAGGAAGGCACATGATATACCTCCTACTATCATCTGACACCTTCCACGGGATGCCTTTTCTTTTTTCCTTCTCCTTCTTGCAAATGGTCTCAACAAGACATCAATGGGTCTTTAAGGGAACATTGCAAGAAAAAATGAAAGAGGCACCAGCTCTGTGCCAATGGGAAGAAGTGGAAGCAAGCCAGGAGACTGTGTCTGGGGTGCTAATTAGAAGATATTTCCTGCCGTGGTGATGCTGTTATTTATAGGACTGAGTGTGATAGGGTGTGAATGGGTGTGATAGGGTGCAAGTGTGGTAGGGTGTGAATGAGGCTCCCCAAACTGGCTGCCTACAATTAGAGAAACTCTCTAGTGTATTTTAAATGTGGCCCGAAAAACTCGGTCCCTGAGGCGATGCAGGCACACACATATAAGTAAAGCCTTTTTTACACAGATAAGGGCTTATGTGAATGTATAAGCTGCATGTGTGAACTCACATGCAGGTAGACTTTTGACATACAGATTTGAGAAAACAGGGCTATTTTCAGCCTTATGTTTGGCCCTTTTCCTCCTAGGAAATGCCAGTCCCCTTTTAACACAAGAGATAACCCACTTTAATATCCTTTTTTAACCTGCAGCTGCTGAGCTTACCAACCCGAGCAGCCTGCCCGGTGCAAAGCCTTCTGAGCGCTCTGGGGGGCTCAAGCGGGGGGACCGAGGCTGCACGGCTCACGCAGGCTGCTTGGCCGGGCTTGGAGAAAGCAGATGGCAGTGCTTGCCTCTGCGGGGGTCGTAAATCCGCGCTGAACAGGGCTTGCCACTTGGAATGACACCCTGTTCCTGAAGCTGGGGATTTATTTGCAGCATTTTACGCATTCCTCATGTCGCTGGCATAGTTAAACCTGTGCGGGCTGGCGCTATTATGAAGTACCCCGTTGGCTCTGAGTTAAATTGGGGTTCTGATCTAAAATGAGATTATGCAGAAGCAGCCTGCGCTCGCTCATCAGATCCACTCCTTCTGGGTGTTAGGAGTCATAGCAGTTTTTGCTGCTAATTAATACAAGCGTATAGCGCTTTTGATTCCCTGTAGCACTGTGGAGCTGCCATTGTGATGGGAGCATGAGCCGGCATCCCATCTGCCCCATTTTCCCAAAATTCTGTTTGGAGGGATAAATCTGGCTTAGCATTGCTTACCTGAGGACAGCAGAGCTGGAAGGATGCAGCAGGGAGGTAGATTTTTCTCTGCTGGGTTTTTATGAATGATGATCGTGCACAGTGCAGAAAAAACCTTCCTTGCTTCTCAGAACCCGAACACTTCAGTCAATTTTGGTAGGAGGTTTTTCCATCTTGCCCCAGTCTGAAGAAACCAGTTTAGGAAACGATTACACGTGCAGTTATGCTGGCAGGTTTGGAGGGGGCGTACTCTGCTGAAGGTGGTGTGGGGATGGGGATGGTTGTTAGGGGGTAACCTCAGCCCGGTTCAGCTGTATGCGAGACAGCAGGTCAGACTGTCACCCTCAGGGAGGTGGGAGGGGGCAGAAATAGTTTTTTATTTTATCTGAACCCGCACTGCCTACTCTTATGGACAAATGATTCCTCATTAATACCGGAGAGCAGAGAATGAGTATCCATTTAGGTAAAAAATGATGCTGGAAGGAGTCTTGATGTCTTGTCACTCTAATAGAAATACTAAGAACTTCAGTTCTGGCTCGTGGGTAAGTCTGATACTGGAAAATAAAAAAGGCAGCTGCTGAAATTCAACACCCCTCCTAGGGAAGGAGCCAGCCCTCCCTTGTCTGTAGTACATCGGACTTGTGGGGAACACAGGCATCTCCTGACGGATATCCTGATGGGTAGCAGCCACGTGCATGCCCGTGACAGGTCTTCTGCACATGGGGCCGGTGCAGCCGATTGCTTGGGCTTAGAGACAGTTTCTGTGCCTGCTGCAGAGCCTGGGGCTGGGCGGCACGCGGCTGCCGCAGCACCCACCACAAAGCACCTCCCTCCTTTCCATCCAGGGTTAAAGCGACTGTTCGGAGGGGTTGTACCACCAGGATGTTGAGATGTTTGTTGACGCCCTGAACAAACCCTGTGCATTATGGACTGCAAAGCCATTCACGGATCCACAATGGAGCGTGTAAAACATGATTCCTTGTCCTTTTCTCTTGCTAACAAAAAGAGCTGCTCTGACTCCGGCTGCGCCTTGCAGCGTGTGTGGTGCTAAGTGAGCGGACAAGCAGTTAGCATACAGCGTGGGATCCAGGAGGCTGCTTTTTTTCAATCCCAGGTTGCCAGGTGCCTTCTCAGGCTTGGTGCCACGAGCCCTGCCAGTGGGAAAGAAGCAATGCCTGGCATCCCTGGCCTCCCGGAGAATCGAAAGGGCATCCCCATGATCTTGTTCCCTTACGCAGCGAGAGCAGAGCTGCTTCTTGCTCATTCATAATCAGAGTTTGGGCAGTTATGCGAGTTGTTGGATGGAACTTCTTGCCTTCCTCTGTGAAAGGAAGATACAGACTCTGGTAGATTAAATTTCTTGGTTCATGGAGGTTTTTTCCCTTCCTTTTCTCTCTCTACTTCTCTTTTTCCCTTGACATGCTCTCCCCTCCCATCCTCATTTTCTCTCTGAGTCAAGCTACACTTCCTCATCAAAGAAGCTCTAATGGGATCACATATTTGACCAGCTGCCAGGGAAATTTCCAGTAACCTCTGAAACCCTAAACATTCCATTTTGGAGGATTACAGGGAAAATGTTTCATCTTTCTGATAGAGAAGCACCAAAAATTGAGAGTCGCCAGCTCATCTTCTGCCGTTCCGATGGAAGGAGCTTGGGCGGACTATTTTTAGGCTACAAAGCTGTACTTTGCTAAGATAAAAGCTGGGGCTCTTTCAAAGCAAAAGCCTTAAAGTGTGAAATCCATCAAGTCCGTTATCCCGGAGAGCACCGTGACATTGTTCGGCTGAGGCAGTGGTGAGCCGATGTCTGGGTGAACGGAAGCCCCTGCCCTGTGGAGGCTGGAGTCTCTCTCCTGGGTACCCACTTCTAACGGCAGCCTCTGACACTCTTATTTAGGAAAAACCTGTCTGAAAATTGAGACCCAGGTTCTTTCCCTATGGTCTGTGGTGACCTTGTGGTCTTTGCTCTACAGCAAAGAGGGTGTAGGGCTTTTTGTTGGGGCCATTGCACAGTGGTAGCCGAAAGTCCAGGTGGTTTGGGAGCTTGTGCTTGCTGCCAGGCAGGAAGGAGATGAACACAGACATCCAGGGATCTCCTGTCCAAGGGACACTGCTGATTGATTCTCTATATGTACCTGATGTGAGAAAGAACCTACTTAATCCCTCCAAGTGCTACTGTGTGATGAATATGTTAACACTCCATAGGGAATGGCAGGTAGGGGTTTGGGGAAACAGCGCTGTATAGGGGCTGTATGAATGCATGCAGGTAACAGCTAACCTGAGAGCATTCAGATTTGTTTACACTGGTGTGTTGATTTTCCCTAGGAAGATAGCCATTTTGACAAGTTTTTCAGTTCACTGATACTAAAAATATAACTGTCCTAAACATCTTGAAATTGTCAAAAGTGTCCCAGTTAGGTACTTTGTGAAGAAAACCATATTCTTTTTTTTTTCAGTTTGAAGCTGTAGTGAACAGCCATGGGAAGAGCAAAACAAATACCTGGTTTTGAAACAATCTGACCCATTCTCCTTCCTTATTCACAATCAGACTCAAATTTCCATCCTCATTCACTCTGAAACACACCACTCTTCATCCCTATCATCTCAGAAATACTCACAGCACCAGACCAGCCTCTTTCCAACTAACTCTACCCTTAAATTGCCATGTGCCTTGATTTGCCCTCATTTAAAAATGAGACTGCTTTACTTTATTTCTTACAGTCTTCCTGTGCTGATGCAGGAAAGGAGTTTTACAGCCACCCACACGCAGTCTGCGGAGCTTGGCTAGAGATCTCTGCCGTGGTGGTTCTGCTCTGAGCCCCAGTGCATCACACGATGCTGCCGGGAATCGCGGACCCGGCACTGACAGATCTCTCAAGCCTTTATGTACAAGTAACATATGTGACATTTGCATTCTCTCTCTTATCAGAAGGCTTTGCGCTTATGTGAAGTTGCCAAAGCACTTTATAAATATTAATTAATACATGCTAATGGTGTCTCGGTGTTGTACAGATAAGGAGGGGGAACTGGTGAGAAGCAAAGAGGTGATGAGAGATGTGGCCAGTGAGGGACAAAGCTGGGGAAAGATCCCCAAGTTCGTAATTCCCCAACTGCTGCTCCAGACACAGGGCCAAGAACGAGCAAATATAATATGTGATGTGAATGAAATGTAAACAGCTCAGTTGACTGTGTTTTCCCTCAAAAGGCAAAGAAAATAAAGAAATTGAAATGATTTAGTTAGTTAACCCTCAGTCAGAAACAGAAAATAGAAAATATATTTTCCTATGGAAATGTAATTATCATTTATTCTGTTGAACTGATTTCATTTCTATATGAAGGTGACAGTCCTATGCCCATGAGAAAAAAAAATCCTTCCAGAAATGGAGTTGAAAACCAGCAAATTACAGAAAGCAGATGAAGTTCTCATCTGACTTAAGCTTCAAGGATGGGATTTTCAAAGATAACTAAGGGATTTAGCAGTCTGATTTCCCAATTTGAAGCCCAATTGTCCTTGAATGAGATCTCCCCAGACAGACATGGTCCAGGGGGAAATAGATCTACTGGAAATGAAAAAAAGGTGCCAAGTCTACAAATGGGCCTTTAGAAAAAAAATCCTCTGAGTAATGAGGACTTTCAAGAAGTGATGATATGTTACACAGGCAGCAGCAACAGATAAAACCCACAAGAGGGTTATTTTAAAACATCTGTGTTCAAGAATGAGCTAAAAAGGGGGGCTGTGATGCTGTTCGGTTTAGCTGACAACATCCAATAATTCTAATATGATAAAAGATCCTGAAACATCTGTCAAAGCTATTGCTAACCTTGCTTTGGGGAAAATCCTGCCATCACCCACTTGATGGTTAGAGAGACGTGTCTAGGGCCAAGCTTTGAACAAGGCAGCCCAGACAGTTAGGGGATCTCTTCAAAGAAATCTCACTAAGATTGTTGGAACAGGTGAAGGGAATCTTTTCTCCTCTAGTTGTTACGTCATAGTCCTGTGGCCATGAGTGGAATGTCTGACTCTTTGTTGGCCAGTGATATGTGTGGAATGAGTTAGTGACAGAGTCCAGTTTTCACTCTTGATGCATATTCAGGCCCTACAAGTCACTGAAGATGAAATATAGGAGAAATAAAATGCCAGGCTAGGTTGGACCAAATGCCTACATAGCCCAGTGCCATCTCTCATGTAGTCTTGCAGGAGGACTATCAGAATAGAGCAATCTCATAGTGCTGCTTCTACCTGCACCCTTCCTGTCACTGGCAATTGCAGCTCTGAGCCTTTCTAGGCTAGGTGCAGGTTCTTCATACTCAGTAGCTGTCAGTAGATTAGTTTTCCACCCGGCCTCCCCTTCAACCTCTACGAACTTGCAGCACCCACAGTGTCCTGTGGCAAGGAGTTCCACAGCTGAATCACATTGGGTGAAGAAAATGTCCTTTTAGTTTTCATCTTCTGCTAGTTTCAAAGAAACAATGAACAACTGATTCTCATCCTCTCTCACCTTGCCACTCAGTAGATGTCCCTAGATAGCCCTAAAGTTGTGTCTTTTCCTGCCAAAGAGTTGTCTACACTGTCAGTGAGGTCATCTGGAGGGGGACATATGGACAAGAAGTATCCCATACCACTGCTGGTGCTAGGTGCATGGGGAAGACAAAGATGCTGAATGTCTCGTTACAGCAGCTGTCGAGCAATGCCACGCCCACACACGTATCCCTGCTTCCCATTCTCCCCAGTTCATGCCCACACATGGATCTGCGCCTGTGCCGGGGACATGGGTTTTGAGCTACAAGTACGAAGCTTTGTAATTACACTGGGAATCTCATTTCCAAAGGGGAGGAGGAAAAGGGGGTGGGCAGGGAAGGAACTGCCAAGTTTATTATCTGGGGGTTTGGTTGGGTTTTTTTGGCTATAGATGACAATCTACATGAAAGTCCCTTTCGTACATTCATTACTGGAGATTTTATAGCCTAATGAATGTGACTCATCTGCGTAATCGCATTGTTTTCCAGTACTCCAGATGTTCTGTGGAGCACCTCTGGCTCGTGATCTCCCATTTAAACATTTCTTGTAAACACCAAAAGCTGTTTGTTTGTTTTAATGTTCCATCACATCCCATTACCCAGTGAAGGTGAAAGATTGAAATGCAACGTTGTCTTGCCAAGAGATTTTTTCCCCCTCCTTCCTCCCTCTGCTTCCCCTGATGTATCTATGTCTAGTGTCTAATTAGTATGCAATGGGATGCAGAGATTCCTCTGTTAAATATCTTGTTGCTTTCTGCTTGCCTTGATCTCTATAAGCAGGCGGATGCCACACAGAGATCTGGGGCCTGCATATCTCAGGTGCTGAGCAATTTCAGTTCTTCTTACTTCACGTGAGAGTTGAATATATCATTGTCTGAAGGATACAGTGCCACGGGACTTTGCTCCCTATCTTGCATAGTTATTCACATCAGGGAAAAATAAATACCAGAGGGAAACGGTCTAGTCCAGTAGAACTGAATACTTGCTGCAATGACATTAGAGCTTGTCTAGAGACTATTTTCAATCCTGTAGGTCAGTCAAACCCGCTTAATTCTGTGAGAGCTTCTTTTAACACCAGAGTAGATGTGGCTTAACACCTTTGGATGGATGTAGCAGGTTGAGTTGTAATCTGGACAGATATAGCAGCAAGCAAATTTTGAGCGTAAGTTAACTGTAGGTAATAGCAGCGTGGTTCAGTGGACTCTGGAAACAAAGAAGATTCTTTTTATTTTGCAGGTCAAAGCAGTGTGGTTCCACTGCTGTCAAAGTCACATCTGTTTTAATTTTATCTCTTATGGGTCTGGACCTGCTGCAAGTCTGGTCCTTGGAATGACTTGGGATCTCTGCAGTACAGGGAGGCATTTCTAATTTTACAGGATTTGATGCAGGAATGTCCAACTGACAAGAGATTTGCCTTGTAGTCCTTATGGTAGTAGGCAGCTACTGTAGTTGGTAGGTACCCAAAGACCACGGAGCCTCAGAAGTCACCTGTGGGAAGGTAGGTGAAGTATGAAAATACAGATGGAGAAATGTAATGATAAAAAGGAAATTTTGAGGCAAATCCCAGGATGAAAAGCGGGAGTAGAAAGGAGAGTCTTTGGCCACGAGACAATTGAACAACCTGGGAAAGTCTGATAGGGGAAAAGGGAACACCAAAATAAGAACCAAGAAAGCACTAGGAGAGAGACGAGATGGTTATTTCAGTGAAGCTTTCAGAAGAGAAGCTTTAAATATTTCAAAACGATTATCAACATATTAGGGATGGGAGATTGATTTAGTCTTATGTTCTTTTGAGAAAAAATTATGAAAACTAATAACAAGTCTAAAGTATGGCAAAGCTGCACTGCTTGCTTCAGTCTTAACAGATAAAGCTTAGAGGATTGTGGGAGATTAACGGCTGATGAAATGAGTCTTCAGAGTCTGTCAAACATGGAGTTCAGGAGCCGTCTGAGCTCTCTCTCGCTTGAGTGCTGCAGGGCTTTCACCAAGGAGAATGTGAATTAGCAACCTTGGGGAATACTGTGCTACAGAGGAAAAGCAGACTGATCCTCAGGGAATTGCCAAGCAGGGAAGGGCAGGGGACACTAGGACTCCGATGTGCGACATATATGGTTAAAAAAGGGACTCTGCAGAAATCTGGTACGTTAAACAGGACACCACAAAGGAGAAGACTGAACAGATTTATTTGCTTCTGAGAAGGAAGCTGAGAGACTCTTCCCTGAAGGAATTACAAGAATCATCTTTCTGCCTCTGAAGGTGGCTCTTATAGTCTGATGTATCAATGGCAGCTGTGATCTTCAGTAGCTGTTCCATTAATAACATGTCAACAGAAATGCTTATGATACAAGCATTTGTTTTGTTTCTTTTACCCATATATTAAAACAGTGGGTGACACATAAAAATGAAGATACATCTGCTTCCAGTTAAATGCTTCATGCAGCAGAGCAGAAGCAATAGTGAATACTGTTGGAGCTCTACCCTTTCAGATTTTGGGTTGTTTTTTTTTGTTTTTTAAGAGGTGGAAAGGAAATTCTTCCAAAAGAATTCTTCTAAAAAACATAATTTGTGGTTATTCAGTGCACTATTTTTGATCAATGCCAAGTACTTTCTTCTAGTTTTGATATTTTAAGCATTACCGATCTGCATAAAATATTTTTAATGGAGTCATTTCAGCCTCCAAAAATTTGAAACATTCTGTTCTGATAAAGTTGAACCTTATTTGGAACATTTCATTTCAGTTCTATTTCTTTGAAAAAAAAAAAAAAAGACTTAAATTGACATGTTCCTCAGGATATTTTGATTTCAATAAAATGCCATTTTTTTGTCAGAAAAAAATTCCAGCAGAACATTTTTCAACCTGCTCTAGTTATGAGTTACTGCACATACATTCACTGTCATAAAAGTTATATCTGTGGTTACATTTTAATAATTTCTTCTAATTTCATCTAGCTTTCCTGAGATACTTCAGATGTTTAATGAATGCAGCCAGGTTATTTCCCACCCATTTCTCTTAACATTTTTAATCAAGTAAACCCTGTTTTCCCAGCCACCCCTTGGTTTTATGCTATGTTCATGGAGCTCAGACACTGTAGTTAGTGGAATCCCAAACAAGTATTTGTGTTATTTATAGAATCGAGTTACTAATACTCAGCTGAAGTCAGGCTATATTTTACTATTTCTTTAAGAGAAATGTTTAGAATCCAGTAAATTCAAAGGCCAGAGGAAGGAAGCATTGCCTTCAGCTCTGTGCATGTGGGAAACTGAGGCACGGAGTGAGACAAAGGGTGGAAGCAATCTCACCTAATTTTAGCAATCTAAAAGGTATCTGGACCAACCTCGTCACTTAGATTCCTGTTAGCATTAAGCAGAGAAACACCTCCAGAGTGTGAATCATTTCACATATCTTAGTCATGTATCGTAGGGTGGGGTGAAGCTCTCTTTGGGGATCTCTCTCACACTCCACTGACTCTAGCGGGAGCCTAGGCAACTTACTTATTCTGAAGATTTTGCGTAGCTTATGGATCTCAGCTTTTGTGATAAGCCTAAGGCTTCTCAGAAAATCTGTGGCAGAGTCAGAAACCGAATTTATATCTCCTGAATTCAAGGCTAATGCTTTAATCATAAGATGGTACTTCCTCTCATAATCCTGACTCTATCTTATTTCAATAATTCAGCATATTTCCTTCAAAGAACAGGAGTGGGACATCTGTAGAATGACGAAAAGCAATTATTTAGTTGGGCAGCCGAATCATACTAAACGCTTCTGCACTCCAGACTTCTGAAACCATGTGAACTTTTGCAAATGCTCCTGAGAGATGCCACAGGGAAGATTTCCTTTTCAGAGAAACGATCTGAGAGTAGAAAGCATTTCACACAAGAGAAAGCAACATATGCCACCCCAACCAAGGAATAAATAGGGAAAAATAACAGGAGAATAACAAGTTTTTCTTTTGGTGGCAAGACTGTTATTGCCTAAACACAGGAAACCCAAACCACAAGACACATCACCAATAAACCTCTTCTTGTGACAGATTTTCCAACCGGAAAAACCGCTTTCATCATATCTGCTTCCTGCATAAGTTTACACAAGGGCCCTACAAGAATGTGCTCAGAAGTGCATAGGAATAGATGATAATCAATAACTCCATCTTCTTTTGCTGGACAAATGCCAAATCAACTTGGCGGACTTTGTTTCAGACTCTCCGGAATCTACTGCTATGCACACGGAGGGGGCTTCACCACCCTGCCTGCCCTGTGTCCGCTGCTGCGGAGGAGGCTAAGAGCTGCCTGGCAGAAGCACCCCATGGTCAAAGAGTCATGGGCAGGAGTAAAAGGAAAATGTGGAACATCTACAAGGGTACTGTACCTCAGGATTCTGCTCACCGTGCACTAAGGAAGAATCACAAGACTTGACCATACCTAGGGAACCTCAGACAGCCCATCTCCCTTCCCTGCATGTTTATTCTGTGTATTCAAGCACCATCTCAAGGATGTCTTTATCACAGCCACTACCATGTGAGGGACCGTCCATGGTAAAAAAGAACTTTCAGCCTTCAAAGACAAGACAAGACAAACAATAGGAAGGGAGCACGGAGGGGACAAAGTGATTTCCTGAGTGTCACCTGGGAGATCACTGGCATGGCCAGTTTGAAACTCAACTGTGCCAGGCTCCAAGACTGGTGTGCTGTCCGCACTGAGAGGAAAACGCGAATCCTACCTAAGCCAAGTTCCTGCAGGAAGTTTAGTGCACATCTGTGAGGTATGATTTTACAGCTCTGTTCATCTTGATTGCCTCTTGCTATAATTTTCATTCCTTTCTCTCAGCTGGTGCCTTGCTTACATGATATGTGGAAACATTAAATTAGTTCCCTTTACTGGAAATTATATTCCATTAAACCATTGTCATAGCTACTAGGAGACCTTTCAGCCTCCTGGTAGATTTTGTTTTAGAAACATCTGACGAGTCCTATGGTACTCTTACAGAGAGTTCAAAGCAAAAGCATCATAAGCTTGGGCAATTACAGATTAAGTGGTTTAATATTGCAGAGAACAGAACAGGACAATGTGTTGGATATCTGTGGCCTTCCCCAGGTTGTACTTTGCCAGGCTCTTTGTGTTTGAGCCATTGTCCTTTGCCTTTTACATCCATCTGGAATATTAAAACACTTAATATGGGCAGTAATTATTCGAGCTGATGATGCTTTTTCTTTGAACTCCTTGCTGGAGTGCCAAAGGATTTGTTAGATACTGCAATGATATGGAGTGGTTTGAGGGACATTACTTTCACCCCCTATAGAGCACCCGCAAGACAGAACATAATTGGACTACAAACTTTGAACTTGCTGAGGTTTTTCATCTTACTTTTGGTGTGCACAAGTGGCTATTAGATACTTGTCTGGATCATACTTTTCCCATGATAATAGAGAACAATAATAACATTAATTCTTAACTGCCATAGGGTATTTTTTACGTGTCAGTCTCAAAGATGTCACAAAGGGGTGGGGGGTAGTATTATTTTTTAGAGGTTGATCTAAACTTTTAAAGGAGTGGTAATTTTGTTGGAAAAATGGGCTTTCACATCTGGGCTAAAAACAGCAACAAAGTTGCACTGAATTGAGTGAATAGTTCTGTTAAAAAAAAAAGGGAAAAGAAGTGGACAGAAATGTTCTGAGGCAGAGAAAGCATTCTTTGAGACACGCTGAAAACATAACACCTCAATGGTCTAAAATGGCTTTTTCTTCTACAGGTTTACCAACAGGCTGAACAAAAGACAGGAAAAATGTTTCTTTCAAGAATTAAGTGTCCTGCAAATAGAATGTAAAATTTAATCTGAGTTTAAATGAAATTATTTCATAAACGTATTTCTCACTCTATTGGTTCCCTCCTCCCACTGTTTTTTCCTTTCATCAAATACCTTTAAAAGAAGAAAAAGCCAAAAAACTTGTTTGGTTTAGCAAAGATTTTGTGGGCAATCATTCTCATGCATGTCTTTGTCCTCCCTGGAATAAATTGTGAATCCATTCCCCACTCCCACCTAATCCAAGAGAGTTGCTGGAATTATGAAGACATTAAGTTCTTACAAATTTCCTCAAATTAGGCAACTGGGTAGAGTGAAACCTGGAAGTGCCCTTGGAGGACAGCTGTAAAGTGAGTCTGGAGTTATCTAACATTAGAGAAGCAGACACCAGGACAGAGAAAGTGAAGCTTCATAAACTCCTCTGTACAATTGTTGCTTTTGGTAGGTTTTTTTGTTGGTTTTTTTTTTTTTTAGTTTCTTCCATTTCTTTTTAATTTGGTCACCGATTTAATTTGGTCAAGTGCACTCTTGGCTCATTTGTCCCTATCATTTTAGTGATGGGGAAACTAAGGCACAGGAAAGAGACATTGTTTGTACAAGTTCTGCCAGCAACAGAGGTAGGAAGAAAACTCAGTCCTACCTCAGTACCCTCCCAGCGTTTCTCTCACAGTTTTCTCCCTGCTTTTATGTTATCTCTCTAAGATGCATTTTAGCCCCCATTGCTTAATGCATCAAAACCCAAAAGGATTAAACATTGCTTAGGTAGTTCAACACCATTCACTGAGAGCCAGATGATATGGTGGGGATTAGTTTGGTTCTAGGAGCAGAGCGTGGAGCGGGGATTCCTGAGCTGGTCCTTCTCCACGCCATGCTAGATTATAACCCACACCGTGAGTACCTTTCTTGGCTCAGCGAGGGGTAGGGAGACAGCAGAGAACCTCTCCACAGCTGTTACAAATGAGATATATCGGGGAACACCACGAGTGTAGCTGAAACACTTCTTTCTGCAAGGCATTTGGCCTTACGAAAACAGTTGAAGGATACCTAAAGTTGTGCAAGACACATTCCCAACCACAAAGGAGACCCCAAAATACAGCCTATCCCTCTGGGCAGGGAGTCATGAGTTGCCTCAGAGAGACACCCCGTTCCCCGCAACTCATCCATTTCACCTCCCCGCTCTACAGAGCTCTTCCAGCCTCATCTTCCGTAAGCACTCTCTTCAGACATGTTGTGATAGCATTTCATCTGCTTTACTTTGTGGACTTTAAACAGAGATCTAAGTGGCTAGATAAAAAAGTGTAGGCAAAGGGAAGATTAGTTCCATTTCAATCATTTTCCATCTGAAAAAAAACCCTCAAACGTATAATCAGAAAGATTATTTTATTTGAAAAAATGAAGTTTGAAATTTAAAAGAGGAGAAAAAAATTATGAAAAATTTTAATTAAAATTCTTCCTTTCTTTTCTTTCTGTACTGTGATTTCAGATTAAAAAAAAAAAAATTCCACAAGTTCTGCTTGTGTCCTTTGCTGTTAGATTTTTTTAACCTCAATTCACCAAAACACTTATCAAAAGAAGAGCCTGAAAAGTGACTTAATGAAAGGGTGTAAGTATCTTCACTGGGAGAAAACATTGAGTGCTAAAGGACTCTAATTAAGTAGAGAAAGGTGTAATAAATACCAATGGCTGGAGGCTAAAGCCAGACAAATTCAAATTAGAAGACATATTTTGTAACACTAAGGACAATTAACCATTGGAACAAAGTGCTACCAGACATGCTGGATTCTCCATCCCAAAGTCTTCAGGTCAGTAGTGGATTCCTTTCCAGAAGATCTGCTTTGTCCAGGTACAATTGATGGACCTGAATAATAGGATAATGGGCTGAAATCCTCTGACTCAGAGCAGTGCTTTTCCCACCGAAATTAGTGCATCTACATCTGCATAAATGGGGAATTAAGTTCCAATGAGAGAACCTGAAAGATCAGAGATGGTACACTGGGCATCACATTAAAGAAACGTGTTTTACTTACCCTCTACAAGGACAACACCTGATGTTTTGTGGTGGGATAAGGGTGAGAAATGGTTCCCAATCTAATAAGAAGTCTTGAGACAAGAAAAGTTTGCGGTTGGTGCCACACGTGTTAGTGGTTGAAGGAACAAGTTCATTGGGAAAAGTTTGTATAATTTAAGAAAATCTCATCCAAGTTGGGAGCTGTGTGAGGACTTCACTTTTGATCTATGTGGATAAAATCAAAAAATCCATGAAGCTGTTCTTGTTGTTAATTTATGCTAAGTGTTATGTTGATAGTTGTAGTAAATCTTTACTCAAAAGATCAATGCATAGATAAATAAAGTAGAGAAATAGATAGGAATGGAAGGAGTATTGTTAAACAATAGGAACTGCTTTAAAGCAAGTCCTGGGCTCATCTATTTTCTCTGGTTATGATTTCTGCTTAACAGAAGTATTGGGTTCACCCTCTTTCATATTAGGCACTTCTCTGAGCTCTCTCCTGACAGATCCTTCTGGTCATCAGTAGTTTCTCATTCAGCCTCTTGTGCTCACCTCAAAAGCAGGTGTTTCTCCTTTGTCCCTGATTGACTCGACTGGGAGATGGGGGTGGGAGGAAGAAAGAAAAACACCATCTCCCCTTTGGTCCCTAGATGTTTTTTGCTGTCTTCCTTTGTCTGACTATTACTATCAACCTCTGAAGGTAACTCAGAAGAAATCCTTGAGAAGCTTTATACTACAGAATTCCTTACTGTTTGGCGAAACTGGATCCTCTTTGCTTTTTGTCTACATGGTTAGAAGAGAAATGGGCTCAGGACTATGGCCTGTGTGCTTTCTGCCGACCTTGTCAGTTTTGGTATGGAACTGAAGTGTCCGCTTGGTGCTTAGCAAGTGCTGCTCTCAGGATAGCTTTGCATGGGTTGAACTGGAATGGGCATGGTCCTGTGCTGTCTCCCTTGCCCAGATGACATGGATGAGAAGCTGAGATGCTCCTAAGACTCCAGGAACACTCGTACTCTCCCCACAGCTCTGCTCCAGAACTGGGGCTGAAGAGTTTCATAGGACAGGCTTGGAGGTTTCCTATGTGGGTGAGAATGGGCTCAGACCTATACTTAACTGGCTAGACTTACTCTGGTAATTCCAGGGAAAGGATCACTCCTGGACTGTTGTGTAATCTGCTTATTACTGTGAAATCTTATGTGGATTAGTGTTACTGTGAAATTCATGTACAGCAAACTGCTCTGGAAACTTTGATGAGCAAGAGCAGAAAGTGAAAAGCAACGGGGGTCCACAAAGGTTGAGGCAAGAACAGAATTAAAGGTCTTGATGCCTTCATAACCTCTGCTAAAGCCATTGTGCAAGCACATGGAGTGTTGGAAACAACCTCCTTCCCACAAAGCCTGTGAAAGCACAGGACTGAAATAACACATTCTGATTTTCAGGGGTCATTCCAGTAGCCAATGTTACGCTATTCTTATGCAATGAAAAGACTCTTGTTAATTACTGTGACTTCTTTACAATCATAGGATGTACACATTTGAACCCCGAATGGTCGTCTCCAGAGAATAACCTTTATTTGCTTGATTGCTTCTGTTCAGTTAATTCTGCCTAATTACTATTTTCTTCCTATTAGATCCTAATTATATACAGTATTTTCATTATAAAGTGTAATGTGTCCCAGAGAACTATGTCAATTACACAGACAATATTACCAGAGGTCTCATTTACTTCATTAAACCAGAGAGCAGTCTCTCTTCTGATTAAAACTGCAGTCGGAGGTATGGACATAGTAATGTCCTGCTCCTATAGTGTGGATATGAGAACTGATCAGATGATGATTAAAAAAATATAATTTATATTTTTAAATGCGTAAAGGTGTCTCTCTGACTGCTGATAGTTTTAAGATCTTATGTATTCCACCTGGCTGTCTTTGCAGGGAAGTCAATGGTGCACCTCCAAGGTTTCAGGAATTAAGAAATTATGAATTAACATTGTGTAAAGCATGAATAAATATTGTGTAAAGAGAGATCAAAAGATTTGAAAATTTAGTCCCATTAGAACAACTGTGCGAGTGATTGCATAGCAATACCTTGGCAAGTATTGAATGGAATACAGAAAATCTAAGAACACATATTATTCTGTCTTGTAGAAGAACAGTCTGCCTTTGTCTTGAATGGTGGTAGAAAGAGTAATTTTGATGTAATATGTAATGAGCGTATGGAAGTGATTGCTACAGCATCTCAGCTAAGCCAAGCCATCTGAGTCCACAAAGGAATGAAGACGTTCCATTTCCAAGCACAGTAACTATCTCATTCAAGTCAGTAAAAGTAACCAGCGACTTACAACGGGTTGAGAGCTTTGTTGTGTGACACCAGCACGTTTAGTTTCCTTGGAGCCCCAGCATTAGCCTCCATCTGTAAAACGGGGGTACCACTTCCCTCACTGTCTCCTTTTGGTGTCAGGTCACATTAGTGACTTAAAATTCACAGATCCTGTTCAGACCATCACATGATGAAGGAGCCAACTATAGTAAATGAAAAATATCATTCTCATGCAAAGGCTGCAGGTAATAACATTACATCGTAATTCACTAGACTCTGCAACTCCAGCGTAACTCAGTGTATAATCATATAAGCATCTAGCACGCACTCGGCACTTCATAAATAATAAATAATAATATTAATAATACAACTGCTGGCACAGTAACTTTCAATAATAACTAGATTTTTAAAAAGTGTCAGAGCCAAAAGGGATACCCAACATGCCCTGTGTTTACCAGAGCTTTACAAGCCTTTCCAGAGAGCATCCAGCAATCCTGCGTCAGTCACAACTGAAAGGAAGCTTGGGCAGAGCTGGGCATGTGAACACGAAGCAATTGGCATCTTGAGCACCCCTGACAAACCACACAGGGACCACGTTAAAGTACCTGTAGGTCACAGACCTCCAGAAACATGGACAGAAGAGATCTCAAGAGAGTGCCTGTTCTGCTCCCCAACCTGGTGCAGGATCAGCTAGACTGTTCCCATTCCAGACTTTGGTTTAACTTTGTTCTCAAAGACTTCCTGTGGTGGGGATCAATTCCATCCTCAAGCAACCTGTTCCACTGCTTCGTTTCCCAGAAAGTGAAAAATGTTTTCCTAAAACCTAACATAAATATCTCTGCTGCAATTTAAGCCTGGTATTTCTTGCCCTCTGTCTTCCTTTTTGAACCTTTTATTCCTTGGAAAGAGGTTACCTCCTGATTCTTCCATTACCTCTTCTGCTAAGCAACCCAAAGTCCTTCTGTCTTTCCCCTTCGATTTTGGATTGTTTTAATTGCTCTGGATTCTCTCCACTTTGTCCACCTTTCCTCTAAATGCTGTGCCAAACCCAAACACAGTGCTCCAGCTCAAATCTCACCCATACTCAATCTAGTGAAAGGGAGAACTCATTTGTCACACAGGTTGTTCTCCGATTTATGTATTCTAGTATATTCTTTGCCCTTTTGTGTAGGATTGTACATTAATATATGTTATAGATCCTTTTTGCTTCCTAAGCACTTGACATTTTTCCCTTAATTTTTCCCTGTTTTGAGATTTAAAATCATATTTTGCTTGAATGTAATTTGGTTAGCTGGCAAATACAGACATGACTTTTTCACTGTTTACTTAAATAAAAAGTGTTTCTGTGTCAATAAAGAGATCTTTAGCAAGTGAACAAGAACTGGAATGACCCCCAACATTTCAGCCTCTAGGGCCTGAAAATACAAAGAAAAAGAAAAGGCAAAAATATGTGGAATTCAGAAAAAAATGTTTACAATTTTTATTTTCTATAAGATTTTTCTTCTCTGTGAAGGTTTAATTGGGTGTTATTCTTGATTGGATTATTGACAGTATTTTAATGCAGTTAGATATTATCTTACTGAGATTCAAATTTCTAAAGCCACTAGGATCTTCGATTATCCTGGTCCTTTTATTCACATTAGCAAATTCGTTTCTAAATGAGAACAGGGCAGTAGAGCATTGTGCAATGAATTACGTCTCAATGCAATGAATTGTAGGTTTTCATCCAGTCAAAAGAAAAGTGGAAGTGCTGCACAGTAGCTGTAATATGGATGGGGATAGGCAATGATTTGAAAGTTCAGCAAAAGGCCTGAACCATGTATCAAGGATTTATGTATAACTCTGAACTGGGCGAGAATTGGTAGGAACTATTTCTAGGCTTTTTTTTTGGGGATGACTCAAAGAAGACCCACTGGATCTTGTAGTCCACCGCTGTCTTAAAGTCAAGTTATTCCTTTGCAGCCAGGTCTATCAGCAAAAGATTTGGGTTACATTTTCAGCAAGAAAAGAAATACAAGACAGCTGGGCATGTCACCTGGGTGGGTGCACGGGGACACTCTCGTGAAGGTGCATAGCCCACATATACCATAGTGGCAATCTTTTCGAGGGCTGGCCTTATGCCATCCAGGAACAAGACACTGTCCCTCTTGCTACAGCCCATTACACACGTTTATGGAGACTTTATGGACCATTACAATGATCTGATGTGGATTTTAAATATGGAACAACATGGGGTACTCTAATGGCTTTATGGCCATCTTCAGCTAGGAAAAGCTAGGCCTCCTGCCAAAGTACTGTGAAAGCCAGAAGAAACAAGGGGATGAACATGTATGATCTCTCAGTATCAAGACAGACTGTGGTACTTCTCATGGGAATGCATAGATGTCCGCATAATTCTTCCTGCTTAAATGCCTTGTCCCGCTCCTTAAACATCTTAAACAAACATCAGGCATCCCTGAAGTTCAGGATCTACTTTTTCTTCATCAGTGCTGCCATTTTTCAGTCAGAGATGCAAACCATGCATCAAACATTTTTCTCTGCCACTTCGCTTCTGAGCTCAGAAAAACTACATGACTGGTCTCGATGTCTTTGGTGGATGTTCTGCTGGTAGAAAATTAGCTCCACGGAAGGGTAAATGGAGATATCAAGGAGCATACGGGTAGCCAGATGGAGAAATGTAAACACAGAGAAAAAGCTGGATGAAGAATAAGGCTGAAAGATTGTGTGGATGGATGGACAGTGATTCACTATGGACAGATGGAAACTGAAGCTGTTTGGAAAACAGAATTTCTATTCAACTGTGACACACTGGAATTTGTTTCCATCCCAAATGGGGAAAAAAATTCAATATGTTGGCATCTTAAGAAAATGGAAATGTTACGCTGCCCTCCTTGCCAGTTGTTTCAGAAACAAGGATGTAATTCAATGATTTTAAAACTTTGTAATGTAACATAAAAATATATTTGTGATTTTAGAAATGCTAGATATAAGCATGCCATAATTAATATTCTCTATGATATAAAGGCTGACATTAAATAAAAAGCTGAAACTAAATGTGGTCACACACTGGAGAACAATGAGAAACATGTATTTTATTAAAAATAAACACATTTCCACAAAACATTTTAAATTTTTATGACTTTATATTGTTTTAAAAGCAGAAGTCTTCTATTCCTAATCATTGCATCCTCCTCTAAAAGAATCAAGAAATAGTCCGAAAAAAGCCAGTCAAGCATGGTGGAGGGCTTGAAAAGGGACAGAGGATGAAATGATGGAAAGGTGTCAAAAATGTGTTGCTGAAGGTTCAGAATTTGTCCCGTTGCAGTTGGTGACAGTTCTTTTTAGGCTCAGTAGGACCAGCTGGGAGTCTACCCCAAGCTGGCAGTGCCTAATGCAAAACCATGAGCCACATCAGCCTGTCCCAGCACGGGGAAGGAAGGCTTTCAGACCAGATACCACATGCATTTTAGTGCCAGGCTTTCCAGATGATGCTCCTGAACATCTCTGCACTCCAGTTTAATGGTTTGCAGAGAGGCCAAGGCAGGCTTCATGTGCCAGAGGTTTTTTAACTTTCCGTTTCAGTGGGAATATCCTTTGTTCGCACTAAAACATGTCCGTGCCATATGAATGGCTGGTTTGCACATAGGAGTCCTGATGGGATAAGTTCTGCTTTCAGCTGCCAAATTGTTAAATGATCAATGAATAATAAATCACCTCTTGAACTGTGCCCATGTTCTGTTGTTGCGGGTGATCCTGTGCACTCTAACCTTGGGATGCAGCTCGTTGTTTATGGAAAAGAGACATAAACTATGAGGACTTGACACCAGCCTGCGAAGAAGCAGCAAAATGACAAATTTCTGCTATGTAGTAGTTGCTTCGGATCCCTTCTGCGGCAAATCTAGGTATCTTCTCTTCAAAACAAATCTGCCTAGAGACATGGCTGTCTGCCTAGCATGAGCAAATGTGAAGACAATGGGAAAGAAGCGGAGCCCCAGAGGTGACTGCCAGCCAAGGTCCAGAGAGCGAGTGTGACTCTGTGTGCCTCCAACAAACCAGGTGCACTCTAAGGTAGAGCTGCTGGGACGTGGTAGCTTTAGCTTTCCTATGATTTGCTCGTTTTTGCAGGAATTACGCTGATTTTTCTTCCACTGGCCTTCTTAATAAGAAAAACTGTGCCTTTGGAGCCAGAAAGGCTTTAACCCAGAGGGAGGATCCCTTGGAGGATAGCTGGGGGATCTGAGGAGAAGACTGTAGAGCCACATATGAGGGGGGATCATGAAACCACCTCCCAGATCAGCTTTCGATTTGCAGCAATGACACCAATGCACGATGCCTCCCTTAAATTGTCATTCCGTGTCCTGTTTTTCACAGATCCCTTGCAAGAGGCAGCTAGCTGGTGCCATTGCCCAGGAGGGAGGGCGGACGGGCAAGAAATCAGTGCCTCGACCCTGCATTTTGGCCCAGCTTCTTCTCCCACGCCGAGAGGGACGCCTGGATATCCTCCGCCGTGTCGCGTTCTGCGGCAGGACTTGTTGCATATTCTAATTCCCCCTCGCTCCCTGATTTAGCGCTACAGCTAATGCTTTTGATGTCAGCCTGAGTGAGATAGAAAGGTTTAAAAATTCATAGCTGACCTCTCGCTGACACGTTTAGTTTCCGTTAGGCAAGCGCTGTGTGGCAGGTCCAGGGGAGGGGAGGGCAGTTTTTAAGGCTGAATTGCCTTTTTCTTAAAACAAGCGAAAGCATTAGGGGTATGGGGGGAGTTGGTGTTTCAGTTCTGTACAGGGGAAGAAAGGGAGACGGGAATGAAAATTAAACCGAGGGAGAGAGGCCTCAAAAGCAGAGAACGGGCTTATGAAAAATATATACGTTCACCAAAGGAAGATGGAATACAAATTGGATCCCTTTTAAAAATATGCCTTTAAAACAGACGTTTTAAAGGGTGGGAA
>VFFE01007119.1:641308-681315 GCA_008921705.1 Burhinus oedicnemus | reverse complement strand
AAAAATGTCTCTTAAATGTGTTCAGAACATTTCTGCAGCCTGCAGAGCTGGGATTGTTTATTAGAAGATAAGATAGTGAAAAATGTATTTTGCAGAAAGAAAATAGTAAAGCTGGTTTCCCAGCAGATAAGAAGCCAAATTTCTATTTTATGCTCAATTGAATGATTCAGTTACATTATCTAGGAGGCAGCAGTGAAATAACACCCTTCGGAAATGAGACTGTGAGGACACGCAGTTCAGAGGAGACAGCTAGGGGCCCGTCACCTGCCGACTGGGACATCCAGCCCCGGGACACCCGTGGGCAGCACAGCCCTCCCTCCCGCTCCGGATCCGGCTGTGGATGGCGAGAGCCATGTCCCAAACAGCCTCCGCAGCCTGCCCAGCGCTCCGAAACTGGAAAGATGCAGGGTTAGTGCTTGTCTCTGTGTGTTATCCGCTGGGACAAAACACCGGCGTTTTGCAAGTAATGCTTCTTATTTCGGGATGGCTCCTCACTCATTGCCATGTGATGGTCCATCCCAGACCACGGTCCATGTGCATTGGCAGGAATATAGAGGAGATCCATGCGGAGAGAGCTGCTGTCCGTGTCTCTGCAGGACGACTGCAGGGCCTGGAGTGATGGCAGGATCGTGCTGGTTTCCCCTCTACGTTGCCTTTGCATTTCTCGAGTCTGATGTCCGCAGAGGCAGCTACTGTCTTGTGCGAGAGAATTAATGTGACATGTGCCAGGACATGTGTTTTGGCAATTTTGCAATGAGTCCTGCAGCTTTTAGGATTTTCCTTAGACCTCCAGCTTCAGGAAAAAGGAAAGAGGAAAATAGGAAGAGGGGAAAAGAAAAAGGAACTTATTTAGCCTTCCAGCTGTAAAGAACAGCCTGTTTATATAAAACGAGTATCCTGAATAGTGTCAAAAACCAGAAAAAAAAAAGTATTGTTATTTTAAAATAAAAATTCCCCAAGTTAGCACAAAAACTATTCCTATGATTTTTTACCCCAGGATTCTTAGATGATGGACTCTCCATTTTTGACTGCTCAAGGTTGGCAATATTATTTGCTGTGTTTCTTGGGAGACTTTACTTTTGTTTTGCTTTTTCTTTCTCTTAATATAAATGTCATTCCTTCTTAAAGCTTACGGCTCCGTCTGTAAATGAAGAAACAAATGAAGCATGTGGCACATTAGTGCCAATCTTTTCCTTGCACTAGAGGGTCTGGCTTGCAATAGTGGTTGTTGTGTCCTTGATAAGTCCATTTTTTATTTACTGAGCCACTTAATTCGTGATTCATTATTTGTATGGGCCTGTCCACACTGATCATCCAAAGCAAAATCCACTATTAAAGGACACAGCGGCTTTCTGCAGTTTTTACGGAGTCTGTCATGGACAAACTTCACTGCTAACAGAAGCTACATCAGATACTGAGTTGATGTATGGTTAAGCGTACAGTTTAGAGTACTTAGAATCAAACTCCTGCATTAGCAGTTGCAGAGGAGAATATTTTTCTGCATGAGACCAAGGTGTGATAACAGCCATGTCCGGCATGTGGACAGTGAGGGTAGTGGCAATGGGCTGGTCCTCTTCAACCTGCTGGTTTTTCAGTGGCCTGTTCAGATGATTAACGATTGCAGGCCAGGTACCAGTAGGCAGATATATCACATTAATTGGCTTAAACTGGCATCTTGGATAATGGCATGATTTGGAAAGATAAGAACTGAATTCCATGGAGAAAAAGGACTATTAATTGAGCAGAAGGTGCAGAGGCATGATTCACCAGAAATAAGATGGTGATTTAAAGAATGAACCGAAGGAAATATTCCTTCTTGACCACCACAGATTTGAATATGTCATTAGGGACTGTATTTGAATACCTGTGTGATATTATGGTTTATTATATGACTTACAGCTAAAGGTTCTGATTAAGACTGAATTACCACCACAGTAGGTAGGCATTGATTAGACATATGAAAAAGAAAGTCCTTGCTCCAGCCTTAACTTTTGAGAGGGCATAAAAGATAGAAAGGAAGATCTTCAAGTTCACAGAGCTGCTTGGTGGGGACTGGAACCCAATTTCTGTACTCTAATTCACAACACTCACTAAGACTTCCTTGTCATTTTCAGCACTGAGTTGCCTTTCAACAACACTCCCATATATCAGTTTGATCCATGATTTTGACAACAACATGTCAAAACAAGTCCTTCTGAAAAGGTCTGAGGGAATTTTTGCTTCTGCTTTTAGGATATATTTCAATAGCACCGAACTTTCCATTTCCACATTGTATTTTTTCATTATAGTGTAACATACACTGGTGAGCTGATAAAGTTCTGAGGAGACATGCAAGACATTTTAATCTTGCTTAATGGTTTAATCTTTTTCATATGAAACTCTGCAGTTTTGTTGTGTGGACAGTTCAAAAAAAATTGATTTCTAGCCCAACAGGAAGGCTGGGTGGTGGCCTGCTGCACTGCTTTCCTGAGCCAGTCTTTCTTTTTCTAAGGCCATATGTTGATAATAAAGGTACCTGATGGATTCTACTGTCACTCTCATTACTTTTCTATCACTATTAAAGAGCTAGAAACAAGTATTTACCCTTTCTTCTCCCAAATCTACTAATAAAATTTTAAGTCTTGACCCCTACTGACAGAATTTTCAGTAGAAGTTCCAAAACGAGGGAGTATTTAGAGAAAGGAGATCTCCTAAGGGGAGGAGAGATTGAGAATTAGAGAGTTTATTTATAGCTTGCTCCCTGCTGTGGATGAGACAGCGCTGCAGTGCCCAACTACTCGCTAATTCTGTAACTGCTGAACCTGTTCCTTGAGAAAGCAGGGTAACATCTAAGGTGGTCAGGAGAGCAGAGGCAGTGTCTTTTAAACCGCACTTTCTTTACAGCACACCTCTGCAGGTTTTTTTCTTAGTAAAATACGGTCTTTGTCCATTACTGGGACTCCAGAGCATTACCACCACATAAAAAACAAGATATATATATATAAAATATATAAATAAGCTATATATATATATATATATATATACATATATATAAAATAGCGAGGGTAAAGGCTAGGCTGGCTTCTTAGGGGCACAACCCTCTCATATGCTGTAAAAAATAATTGACAAATACTTCTATGAATAACCATCACAAACTCCTTTCATTACGTTTTGTGGTTCAGCCTCTTGGGAAAATCAGTCTCGGTGTGAAATTGTGGGAAAATCCTGAAAGTTTGGGTGAAGGTTTTTGAGAGACTGAACAAGAGTGAAAATCTTGCCCTTCCTGAGTAGGATGTGATCAGCCCATCCATGCGTTTGGCCAAGCACAGTATCAAAAGAGACGCAGACCTTACTGAGTAGAGTACCCCTGGGCTAGTGAAGAAGTGTTCTGTCTGTTCCAATGGTGCAGAGTGGGACATGGGTATGCAAATATATACAAAACCACCGCTGGCAAGAGGTGATGGCGACAGAGGAGACTGAGCTGATGTTGGAGATGTTGATTTAATTATAAGGGTTGTTAAAGGCACAGACTGTTCAAAAAACAACCCACCTGACTACTGTGAGAAGGTACATGCAAGAGCTTATGAATTCTTTTTTGAAAGAAATGCATTATTTCCATTGACCTGCATGTTACCAAATCTCTTTTGGTATATTTGCCATCTTTAGTCATGAGTGAAAGGCTCTGACATCTGATGGATACTCAGGAGTCCAGAGTACTGTGAAGAGAAAATAGATTTTCTGTCTTGTAAGAAAGTTGGGTATTTTGATATCTGTTTTCCCCAGGAAGTAAAATAAAAATAGTAATTTTAAAAATGTATCTTTTTTATAGAATGAAAACTACCTGTACATTGTGAATGACAAATATCAGCGTGCTTCATTTTGCCTCAACACAGCAGCTCTCAAGGTGCTGAAGTGCCCAGTGGGAAGTTTAGCTGAGCCGTCCCATTCCCCCGTGCCTGTGTAAAGGCTGCAGTCAGGTGAGATGCAAAAAGGTACCTTATTGCAAGCAATCCCTAAGTGACAGCTCTGATCAAAGGCTGCAAATTGTTGGGGGTGGCAATGAGGGATGCACACCTTGCAAACCCTTGACTGGCTCTGTGGGGAACCATAGGACGCCACTGGGGCCATCAGCTGTCTGCCTCTCATCACGCCCAAATTTGGTGAAAAATTAAACACTTAACAAAATAAAGCAAGCTCTTGGGGGGAAGGGAGGAGATTATTCCAGCCATTTGGGTTGTCATTTGTCTTGTGTCAAATGCACAAAAAGAAAGAAAACAAGCAAGACAGCGTAACTGCTGTGTTTGGTGCCCTCAAAATCCTCTTCACCCTTGCTAGTGGTTATGGGGTCTTGATACCAGGGTTTTCCCCATTGGACAGGTTCAGGACAAAAGAGTAAATCTTAGTGACTATGAAACACTCTGCCTTTCTGTGTGCTGTCATTTAGACACCTGCTTTCTCCATTTTCTCCCCTATAAAGTTTCTCTTTCCTTTCTTAAGATCCTTCTTCTGCTGGATAAGCTGACTAGCAGTGGGGGTGGGAAGTCTAAATAGCTTGTAGGGGCTGCTAGATATTTTTTTTTCTTTTTCTTTTTTTTTTTTTTTTTTTATTTTACCTTTTTTTTTTTTTTTTCTTAATTTACCCATTTCATCTCTTTGTGCTTAAGTGCAGTGCCAGGACATTACTTTCAGCCCATGGAATTATGGAGCAGGATGTTTGCACCTCTGTGTCGTTCTTCATGACACTCTACCACATTGCTCCGAGCGTGACTTTCTTTTGCTCTTCTGGCACAGACAGGGTGGAGTTCATACAAATTTCAGACCTTCCTTTTGGGGATTTTCACTTGCTTTTAATCTATCAATATGGCTGTGTTCATTTTTGTCTTAGTCTCCGGTCTAACTTACCCCCATAGTGCTGCAGCAATGTGACAGGACTCACACCGAAACCGCGTTCAGCAGGGCTGGGCACAGCGACATTGGCACCGTTTTATCTCGCAGGCTCTGCTGTGCTGTTTTCTGTTGGGGTCACAAATAAAATATTGGTTCATTCAAACAACTGCCATATTTGGGCCAAAGAATAGAAAGAAATTGTAGCTTGGCTTGAAACTGGGAAACAAACTCTTCCATATCAAACAGGGACAGTGGGAGTTAATGAAAGGTTGAGAATAAAGCCATTTTTCTTAGCATTTTGTAGTGTTTTGTTAATCAGTAAAAGAGATGTCATTCCTCCAGGCCTGTGGGGACTAAAGTAGAAGCCCCTGAGATGATTACGTTGGGTATGAGCTAAAGTATCTCTCCAAGAGATAAAAAATGTCTGTCTGACTAATAACTGTGAGACAACAAAAAGAGAGAGGCGGTGGGGGGGCAGAGAGGAGATGTCACGTGGTGGGAGGCACAGAGGTCTGCTGTGGCAGCATTCTAACACGCGCACAGTCTCCCCCACCGCACACACAGAACCAGCTCTTTAACGGGTCTGCTCCTCTCGCTCGCTTTGTAAAAATACTGCCGTGAAAGCGGGAGAGTTTATTTATAGAGAGAGCACAAGAAAACAAATGTTTCATTCGCTGAACTCTAACCTCTTTCGATATTAATGTGTGTGATAAATTCGTTGGCTAAAGGCAGGAGATAAACGAACTGCATTTAGCCACCAAATTACATTCCTCGCTATCCTTCAGCGAGAAGAGCGAGGGAAATGCTGGCGACTGTTTTTTTTCCTCGGCACGGCACCTAGCACATTATGAGCAATACCGGTGACTAATAACAGCAGCTCTGCAAGCAGGTATTTTATTCCCACAATACCCTAAAAAGGAGCCTGAATTTCCTTCAGAAAAGATGCCCAGAGTTGGGTTTTACCTCTGCAGGCTGCTCTGCATCCTGCAGCTACCTGGAACCCTATAGACAGCAATCCCACTCCAGACGCTCCTCCCGCCTGGATAAGATTTCAGGCTCTGCCTGCGACAATCACGTTGGAACTAGGCACACAGCATTGGCCAGGTAATTTATTCAGTTGGTCTTATAGTATTTTGGTAGTGTTATTTGCCAATTGTCTCATCCCTATCCCCTCCATTATATAGCCTGTTTACAGAACTGGTGAAACAATTTGTAAATAAGTTTAATAGATCAGATTCACAACACTTTGCAAATAATGTATCGTAGGAGTAATCCCCGTGCTTCTAAGGCAGGAAGTCAGCAAGAACTAGAAGAGAAAAGCTTTCTTGTTCCTCTTACTCATTGCAATGCCTGGTGGGAAGGTACGAGCAGATTTCCTGGAAGACTGATACTTCTAAAGTGCAGATTAAAACTCATTAAAAGTCATTATGGGACATTCCAAAAATGGGGAAACTTTCTAAGAAGTTGATATTCTAAAAACTGGGAAACTTCCTAGAAAGCTGATAGTAAGTTTAATACTTTAGTCATTTAAAATGTCTTTTTTTTTTTTTTTGTATTACAACATTTTTAATCCATTGCCACCACAGGTGCACGAATAAAGATGTGTCCTCCCAGAAAATTTAGGGAGGATTGTCTTAATATGTATTGTGTTTTATTATATCTATTATGCCTTATATTTATAGCTATCTGACACTGATAGACAATTAATGGACATATCTAGGACAAGGCAAGATTAACTTTTTAGTCCTGCTGCAGCAGGTGCTGGTCATAAAGGGATGTGCAAAGTAAACCAAACCAAGCCTCACCCATCCTCTTGTGAGCTTTCCCACCCCAGATCTGCTTGCTGAACGTACCAGAAATGGACTGAGGTCGGGGAGAACGCCGCTTTGGTATGATTTCCACACGATGAGAGTCTACAAAACCAGATTTTCTCGTGTCTTCCTCACACTCTTGCTCCCTCACTGACATTTAGCACGTCTATGCTCAGTCACAGTGTAAGTTAAGAGGAGGCAAGTTAAGCCACTCCGAGCTGCCGGCTGCATGGCTGCCTGTAGTCAGCTACCATAGATAAAATTACTGTAGCTGGGCTTCTGCACCGACATTCCTTCTCCCCACAAACAAGCCCATTCATTGACTTCTAATTTTATTTTATTTTTTTCAACTGACTTGGTAGTGAAACGGAGTTTAATGAGAGAAGATCTAACTGTCTGAGACCGATGACTTTAGTGGTGTTAATGCATCCTATGCGACTTATGCATAAAATAGACCACTTATCAAGGTCATTGTGTATTTGCTTTGGTGCAGCAACAACAGTATCAATCTTCCTTCTAAACCCAGCAGATTATATAAAGCCAAGTAAGTATTTAAAACCTAAATAAGAAATATGAAAAGGGAATGTTCTCTCCAGGTACTCAAATGATTCTTTAGAATTAGCTGATGATTTAGTGACATTAACCTTGAAAGGCCCCAAATCTATCCAGCAAATCTAAAAGGAATGGAACCGATTTCTCTGGATTGGCGAGGTATAAAATTACATCGTCAGTGTATAATAGCTGAAACTCTCTTATTGATGATTAACCACATTTATTAACAGCAGGCTATAATCCCAAGATGTTATTTGTACAGTGACTGAGATGTAATATAGTGCTTTCTAAAGGACCAGATCATGAAATGCACCAAAGGTCATCATGAAACCCTGCAGAAATTAGAACATCAGTCTTGGAAGAAATCTATAGTTAGTCCTATTGGCCCTTCTGTGAAGTGCAAAACAATTCTGACTAGTTGAATCCTCTAGAAGTTTCCTTATTTTTGATTCAACAACTAATTGCAGGTTTAGACTCGAGCCTTATTTGTGCTGGAGGTTTTAGTTAATAGTACAGCTAATGCTGATGTAAACTCCCAGGCTGGGAAGAGCAGCTTTGATGACCCTTGGGTACAAATCCCAAGGTGGTAGGGGAGAGGAGGCTTCAAAGCATCTGGCAACAATGCCTGCTTATTTAGGTGAAGTTCATTTATTTGCATGCTGCTAGGGAAGCTTTGCAGAGCTCAGCAGGTCCAGTGGAAATGGAGAAGTCAAAATATCCAATTGTACGTCTTTATTCTGCCTCCTTTCTGATCCCAAAGTGCACAATGCTAAAATCTGAGCAACCAAATTCCCTTGGAAGTAAAAGATCTAACAAATCAGCTGGGAGGAGTTACCATAAGGTCCACTAAGCAAGTAGTTTCTCCTCAAATTTACTTTGTGCTGGAAAACAGATATAAATAATGACAAATAGCAGAAGTTCTACTGACTTCAGATATATTAAAAGTAATAAAAGACATTTATTATACAAATGAACTCCTAGTAAAAATGAATCCGGTTGTTCCTGTAACATAATGCAGTGAAGCTCAGGTGCTGGAGCTGTTAATTGTGCTATGTCTTAAATAATATGTAAGGGACCTAATTCATAAAAATGGATGGAGAAGTGTTTAGGGGTATGAACAATTTGGAAGGAACAGTTGGTGAAAGGTGAAGTGTTTCTACCCCAAGTGGAGTTTCATGATGGAATAATTTTCATCCAGATCACTTCCCGTCCCTGCTGCCGGGAGCAGCTAAGCACGGGCTGAGCACCTACAAACATTCCCGGGCACTGGCAATACTAGTCCAGCCTCTTGGTAAAGTTTTGATACAGGCAACTTTGTTTTCACCTGTTTAAATCCTCTTTCAATTCCAAATTAAACTCAGGACTCCTCAGTAATCTCTATGCTCACCCTTGCAAAGCATTGCTGTATTTTGGTCAATAACTGCCATGTTCCATCTCAGAGGTAGTGGCATTTTGGTGTTATGGTGTCTGTCCTTATGTGTGTTGTCTATAAATCACTCTTGCAGCTCTTAAAACAGGAAATTATTTCTGAATGTAAAGACAAAATTACCCTTAAAACACAATGATATCCAGCCCACTGACCTGAAGAACTTATATGATGTTGCAAAACTACATCTCACTTTCCACTCTGTCCCTCTCTACTTGCATGAAATTACTAAGGCAGAGAGGAGAGTATTTGTCCTGAATTTTAAATAATACACCATTTGAAAATGCCGGGGTTATAAGTGGCAGCTAAAAGCTCTGCTTTGGTTTTCTGAGCTGAGGGAGAAATGCAGTTCAACTTACAGGATGTAAAAAAAAAAAAAAAAAAAAAAAAAATAAATTAAACAAATGTAGTACTGAACTATTCTCTTGAAAATCATTTGAAAAGGGCAGGGTATTGGAATTTGGGACAACAGGAAGAAAAATTATCTTAGTTTGGAAAGTCTGCTTGAATTCTAATGAGAGGCTGTTCTTGGAAAATCAGGCACCTTTACTACACTCTTTGAGTAGAAGGTTGTATGCCAAGGACAGATATCATACTCCCTCTGACTTCTTCATGTTGGACAGACAAAAATTATAGCCATTGACAGTAGTTAATGAGACCCTCCGAATGGAGCTAGTTCCATAAAAGGAGCCTATTAGAGCTGAAAGTGGCTTTCCTCTTTCAAAAATATTGTGGAGAGTTTGAAATGTTTTCCTCTCTTGCATTAAGACAAGAAGCTGACATCTTTGAAACCTTTGCAAACCTATAATCTGAAGAAATATTTCACTTCAAAAAACTGAAAGTGTTTTCGTCTAGTATTTGAACAGCTCCCTCCCCTCCATAATTAAATAGTTAAAAGGTAGCATAACTCTGTGTTTACTTTAAAATTGTGACATTCATAATTCTGCACTAATTTAAAAATGGGAAGTCATCTTGAACTGGAAAATTGGCATTTTTCAGAGAAAATGTCAGAAAAAATGTTTTGACAACTCTAAAACTTAAAAAATATGGAGTTGAGGAACAAGTCAAAACCATTCCCCAGCTTGTACAGTTTCACAATCCTGGGTAAAAATGTTTTGGCAAAAAACCCTCCTGTTCCAGAGCTGGCTGTGATTTATCTGTGCTGTACAGGTACACCCAGGCTTTCTGTTGTAGCTGCTGATCTGAGGACCTCCTTCCACACATAGGAGGTGTCTGGAGGAGTATTTTCATCCACATCTTCCTTCTGATTGCCTGTACTTGGCTCTGGATGGACCAGGCTGAAAAATGCTTTCAGAAAAGAATTCCCCACTCCCACAGCTGGGAGCATTTTACATCCACTTTTCATATTAGGCTTGATGCTCCATCACCTTGGGTACCAGCTACCTGTGCCCCTCACAGCTCAGAGCTACATTGTTCCTCCCCACGATCCTTCTGAAATCCCTTCTTTTCACCCTCTATCAGCTCACGGCTCTGCCAATCATCCTCAGGAGAGATGTACGGTCTCTGCAAGCACCAGAGATTGGAGGATTTCCTCCTCTTTGGCCTGATGATCTCAAGTGAAGTGGGGCTTTGACCACAAAGCCGAGAATATCAGCAACCTTCAAGAATGCTTGAAGCTGAGCATTTGGATTTTGTCTTGCTTTGGTTCCTCACGGTATAAGGTCAGCTCCTCCTTGTCCCTTCTCCCCACCCTGCCTGTCCAAGAAGAGCTACGCAGAAAGAGCTTTCATGCAAACTTGTGCATCTCTCCCTGTAGATTAGTCAAAGGAGCAGATAAAAGAGGGTTGAATGACTGAGTAAGGCTGCAAATGAACTCCCATTAGCTCTTGCTGTATATCTCTGGTGGAGGGGTTTGGTAAACAGTTAGCACTTATCTCTCTGCTCAGCATTTAGCTGATTTCCATAATGAGCTCCATTGAACTGAGAGGCCTCGAGGTGTCCCAAGGCTTCTGAGACGCAATGTGTTCTCTAAATCTGATTTATGTAAAGGTGAAGGCAATTGTGTTAACAAAGGAGAGGAACACGATCAACATGCAGTCTGCAGCGGCTGGGAAGGCAGTGGTGTCTGAGGCTGGCTCTCTCCGAGAGGGATCTGACGGTGGCTGGCTGTAGGTGGGGAGGCATTGAGATGCAGCCTTGGAAAACACAGCCAGGAAGAAGATGCATGGGTTTTATTTATTATTATTATCTCTATTTTCTCCTCTCCACCCCTTCAAAACTGAGAAAAACTGCAGCTCTGAGGCGTGCAGAAACCATCTCCGAGGGGATGGGAGGTGAGCCAGCCCGGGGTAAGCCCATTGACTGCAGGGTCCCCGCTGAGCCCCAGCACCAGTGCTTGGTTCCACCCTTCATCCTATCGCCGCCTGGCAGGTTCGGCTGCGGAAACCTCACTTCGGGCCTCAGCGCAATCTCCATTCCTCCTGCTCAGCCAGGCGCAAAATCCTGCAGACTCTAGCAGTCCCTTTTGTGGGTTTGAGTCTATCTGGCATAACCATGAACAAAGAAATGAAAATTCATACAGTTTTTTTACAAAATCACTTATTTCTTTGCATCGTCTCTGAGGGCCCCTACTTCCATCCAGTATCTATGGACTCCATGCTTACAATTGGAGAACCTTTCCAAGGTCACATACATCAGCAGGTACTTAGAGCCAGCTCTGAGACAGGTGGACCTTGGGGGCTTTTGGCCACGATTTACAGGCAGCTATTAAACTATAAAATAATTTCACAAGGGAGAAAGTGGAAATCTGGTCATGTGACTGAATAGAAATTAAGACTCCTGGAAAAAAAAAAGTCACGGGAAAAAGATGCTATCATTGGGAATAATTCTACTTTGGTTGTAATGGGAACTGCATGACTCAGTGGAGCTTTTGCATGGCTGGATGCTTTAAGCAAGGATAATCATAAAGAGAGATGAGTAGAACATGAAGAAAAAAGGATTGAATACATATTTTTCTCATGGTAAATTAAGAGAAGATTGTAGGAGTGGAAATTCAGACAGGGCAAATGCAATGGAATACCACCACAACAGAACTAGCCATCTGCGTCTGGTTTAATCCCTGCTCGTAGGGTGAAGATGACAATATGAGCATGTCTGTCTCTCAAGAAGGAGAGAGGTGTTTCTTTGCTGGTTCGCACTTAATTGTGTATTTTGCAATTTCTTACAACACCAGATATTCTGCTAAACTTGGTTTAATATGCAACAAACACTAACCATATAAACAACACGTCTGTCCTAAACTCTTATTATAATTCCCAGAACCACTTGCAGGCTTTCTGAAACCCATTATTATAATTACAATCAAGAATCACAGGACACCGTGATTTGTGCCAAAAATACATATACGCTGAATTGTTTGTACACACCACAGATAGAGAGAGTGAGAGAAAGGAGAGAGAGAGAGATGCCGCTTCGGTGCTGCTCAATTCAGGAGCAGTAACACCCACCCCATTTAATTTTTCCTCTTTTTTTTTTTTTTTTTCCAGTTTAACTTGCAGTTGCTGAAATCCGGGCTAATATTCAATTTGTCCTCCGTGCTCTCCTTTGGCCTCAGGCCAGGGAACCCCGTGCTGTGCCCGCATTGACTGCACCCCCTCCCCAGCTCCGGCAGCCTCTGCCCCTGGGTGAGGAGGCAGGGCTGCCGGCGGGATGCAGCGCTCGGGACCCATCGATCACGGCGCAGGTGAGGAGCACCGCACTTCGGAAACTGCTGCAGCGGTACTTAGCAGACGCAAAATGCAGGCAAACTCGGCGGAAAAATGCAAATGGCAGCGTGGATGTCATTTTTGTTAGTCTTTTGCACACAGTCCCTCACTCTGGAAACACTTTGCAATCAAAAGACACTGGAGCGGACTATTTTGAGCCCTGATTCTTCATGCTAAGAGGTAATGCTGATTAGGTTGTGCCAGCACAAGGCACTGATATCAATATTCTTTGCGAGGGTTTTCTCAGAGAAGCATGGGGCCTGGTTCTGGTCTTATATTAGCATATTTGGGGAGGAACATGACCGAGGTCAGGCTGCTGTCTGCGCCTTGGAACAGATTTAATCTTCTCCGCAGGTCTGTGCTTTGAACAAAGAGTTCTTCAGTGTTGCTTTTATATATGTGTGTATACATACATATAAGTATGTGGGTCTGTGTGTATGTATGTATGTATTTGAATATATCTATATAAACATTAGAATGTGGATAGAGAAGATGGTGAAACAGAGAACCCAACATCTCCTGCAGTGAGAGCAACGGTGTGCCAAGCACGGTTCTTGCTTATAATGCCACACCTCTCCCTGTTCGAGAGCCATCCCTGAGCACTTCAGTGCAAACCTCTTCTTTAGAACAGAAAACCTAATGCCCATTATATTGTTTTCAGCCCAGAAGGTGAGAGCCAGAGAGATGAGGTCGGCTGCTGGAATCAGGACTGGAGGCACCTTTCTGGTTCTGCTGCAGTCTTTCTCCCAAGGCCATACTGACCAGGGGAGCTGCAGTAGAGTGAATGCATTGGTTTAAGTGCAGTAGAGTGGTGTGTTGGATGGTCGGAAGAGGTCTGAGCCGGTTGTTGCTCTGTCTGTACGCTGGCACGCAGAAACCGGGACTAACCTCTCATCAGGGACATGCCTGATCACCAAGCAATAAGTGGCAGTTAAAAATCACCATCTTGTGGAGCACAGGTGGTCTTTACATTCCTGTTGCTAACTATGGCCTCTGATTTGGTCATAGGAGAACACACTCTGGCACTTAACATTAGCTAACCTACATCTGTTCTTCAGTACCGACAAACCAGCCAGCGTGTGCAGTTGTTTGTTTCCTTAAGATGATTATGCTAGATAGCTCAGCTCAGTTCAGAAGCCCATTTACACCCAAGGGTGGCTCAAAACACACTGCAGAGGACAAAAAGTAGGACAATGCAGTCTGAGATCCCAGGGTAGAGTAAATCATGTCAGAGTTTTACATCTCTTCAAGTCTGCAAAATACCACAGAAGTCCGTTGGCTAGATTCACCTCTCGGCACACACAGGCAGAGCTCAGCTGGCTTGGATGGAGTCAGGATGAGTTACACCAGCTGAGAATTTGGCCTCTTATGTTTAATGGTCATTGCCAAGTCAACTCACACCAAAGAAAAATAAAAATCACCCAGGCTGAAGCTGAGCCAAGATGACCACAGAGGTCATGAAGCTTTTAGAATTATTAACTCCTATTAGTATAATAATCTTTTTTATGACACCATAAAATTACATGGTGCCTTTCAGGATGTAGATAAACTACATTCTCTGTGCTGAAGGGCCACCTCTCGCACAAAACGCCTAGGTTGCCTGTGTCTGTAAGCCCCTGCCCTTTGTCCTCACTGCCTCATCCCTTGATAAATCCCTTGATAAATCTTCTGTGGGAGGAGTTCTATCACCCTCTGTCCTCGAATCTCCTCCCCATATTTCCACCAAAAAGGCCTCAAGGGATGTGGAAAAATCATATATTCTTCTCAGCTTTAATAGTCTAAAAGTGGAAAATATTTGCATTTCCTTTGTTCCACCTTTGGGCTACAGCTGCGGCTTCTCTGTTCTTCAGGGATATGTGGGGTGCTGTGGGAGGATGGAAGTGGGCTCATTCTGGAAAAGTAGGACAGACAAAGTTTTTGCGCTCAGTTTTCCCATGAGGTGACTAGATGATCTGAGGGATACTGCAGGAAATTAGTATCAAACTTGTACTAACATTACAAAAATGGTGAGATTTTCTGCACTCCCAAGTGCCAGTGACCACTGGGAGGACTGTAAATCTGGAGTGGGATAGATCTCTCCAGGGCGACAAATCACGTTGTAGCAGAGTGTCATATTGCTGGACACAGATAAAACTCAGGTCCAAGGCAAGTGGCTCTTTCCCACATACCAAACTCTGGAAGCCTATAGAAATAACACATTGACATATTTTTTCTCTAGTAATAGAAGGTAGAGATCGATGGCATAGAAAGTGGTGCTTATATTAAAAATGACTAATCAATTTATTAAAGATTGAAAATTAACCTGGAAAAACATTGAAATTTTCAGAGACCCAACCAGTCTATTTTTGCTGCACATGTAAGCCGTGCGAATAGAAATCATCTATTGCTGTGCAATCCCGCTGAGTCAGTGCCGCTGGGTCATATGATGTAATACGTTACAATCTGGTGAGAAATCCAGGCTAGAACTGGTTGGTTCTTTTGGTTGTTGCTGAAAGTATTTTAAACCAAAATAATTACTTGAAAATTGACTTCTAGGAAACGAACCTCTGTCAGCCTCTGGGAGAAGAATTTCTCTTTATGGAGAATTTTTGAGATTTTTTGGTTGCAAGATAAAAACTTATTATGATTTGTGATGCAGAAAAGGAATGAACAAAATTTTGAATTTGCCATGAAATAGCTGCTTAGGAATTCCCAAGTTTAAAACTGCTATTTACACACTTCAAGTCCTTTTATTCCCCGCCTTAAAAAACTCGTGCTTCTGAAAATGATTAAAAAATACATGGGTTTGATTTCTTTGTTTCTTATCCCCTTCCCACCTACTCCCCCGATACAAATGTTTTTGAGGAACATTACTCTGGGCAGCAGATGTTACTTGTTTCAACAACAAAAAAGAAAAAAAAATCCAATGCTTTAAAAACATAGAAAACAAAAAACTCAATTTGACAAGCAATGCTGCTAAAGCATTAGTAATGATCCCACTGTTGACTGATATGCATTACAGACCTCGACACTGGCACATATAGAACGCAGGAATCTCCAATTCTGGCTGATACCAAAGTGAAATAAAATGGAGTTGCATTGGCTTGGATTTTCTCCCAACAGCAGAAAAGAATAAAAAAATCAGCACGTGGTTAATGAGGATGAATAGATGCAGGGAAAATGGAATTTTCATGTTTCTAGGGGTTTTAAAACAACACTGAGTAAAATCTTCCCAATAACATAATTTAAAAAAATAGCATGTGGACCTCAAATTAATCTGGGCTGCCACTGCATTGATTTCCACAGGCTTCAGGAGGGAGGATTTTCTTCAAGGAGAAGTAAGGACCAATGCCGGTAGAAAGTGACCCTCAAAAACCTGTGCTCATTTTGGTACAGGACAAAAGCAAGGTCCCTCTGTAAGCTCTGCTCCCACCGTGCGTGTTCATGCCGCGAGAGAGCATCGCTGGGACACGATGTGCTGCGGGTGTGAGGGACTCCCTGGGGCACAGGACACTGATGGGACACTGGAGCAGCCCTAACCGCTCTGGGCAGGGGTTTCCCAGGTTACGGACTGTACAGGGTGATCTCTGTAGGAGTACGTCCTCCACTTTGTGTTTTCTGCTTTCTCCAAGTGTAGGTACACGACAGCGGAAAAAAAGGAGCTGAACGTAGATGGAAACAGCCTTACCTGTGAGCAGGAGCATGGCGCAAGGATAGAGGCTGCTTGGGTTCTGCCCTTGACTGACATTGGTTTGCTGTGCGAACATGGGGAAATCGCTTGATTTCAACTTCCCTAGCTATAAAATTGGGGAAGCAGACATTTGCCTTCACTTTTTGACATCTGTGGCTTAAAGTAGCTTGCTGTGGTGGGTTTTTTTTTTTGGTCCACAGGATAATCTTCAGTTCTACAGAGATGTGAAGCCATTCTGGTAGACAAAAGAGAGAACAGTGTCTCCACTAGAGACCCTGTTGCAAAAATTTAGGAACCAAACCCTCCAGTACCTGCGAGGCTGCACAAATACAACTCCTGAGCGCAGCAGCACATAGTGTCTAGCTCAGCGAGAGGGGGAAGCTGGAGAACACAGTCGCTGGGCATGGATTGATCCAGTTTCTGGCAGCAGCAAGTTTCCTGAAGCGCCTTTCCATCTTTCTGAAGAATAGTTTTAGCAAAAGCAGTGCTCGGTGTTGCCTGACACAGCGAGTCATATAAGGTCAAGCTCATAAGATATATGGCAGTGTGCGTGGGGGGGGGTCAGCTTCCACAGTGTTATGGCACAAGGAACCGTTCTTCCATTACACGGAGATCTGTAAGGAATCGCTGCCATTAACGGACTCCATTAAATGCAATACATGTGGGAAAAATTGCAGTTTGATTTAGTTTAGCAACATGGAGATATTGGCAAGATAATCACATAAAAGTGACACCTTTTATGGCCAAGCTCTTTGATTTTATGTCAGTGAGTTTCAATTTCTCACATTTTTATGTTCATATATAGGTCCTTGTTCTAATGTATGCATTAGCTGGCGTAAAGGTTAAATAGATTGTTTTAGCATTTTGGGATACAGATTGTAGATATGCACAAATCTTCAATGAGCTGGATGAATTATTTTGGGTAAGCAGGGACTGTGAGAAGGGAGCAGGAATTATTCCTCTGACTTGGTCCCATCTGAAAAAAAAAAAGTAGGAAAAGGAACAATGAGAAAAAAAGTATTATATATGTGTAATGTGATTTGAAAAGCAGACCTGCAGGCTTCCCAAGTGCTGTCAGAAGGAGCAGATGGTGTGGGTCACCCTGCTTCATGAAACGCTCTGAATCTGAATATTTATTTTTAAATGCAAAAAATATCCATTCCTTGTGAGGCAGATTGTGATCTCTCTTACATCAGCAAAACTGTCTGAAGATGGGATTGGCACTAGATTGATACTGAGAGTCACAGAGGGCTGGAGAAGCTGAGACCATAACCTGGCCCCCCATGGAGAAAGTCAGTCTCAAGGTCTGGTTCCGTGGTTAAGCAGCTAAAACTAAACTCCTATTTTGTTCCAGTGTTCCCAAACTCAGAATATTTTTGTTACAAAAAATCCTAGTTGGGCAGGTCCTCAGTGTAGGTGATGATTCTCCTGTAACAAGTACGAGTAAATCAGGAATAACATCATTGGTGTCTGTCAGAGACTTTTAAAAGCATTTCACACTCCCCTGTGGTGTGCGTTCGCTGCCATAGACCAGCTGGTACAGGCCATTCCTTGTCATCAGAGTTAGCCTGGGCCAAGCAGACACCTCGATGAAGTCATACTTCAATACCCCGTAAACCACCTTGGTGCATTTAATCCCTCAATTTATCTTTTCTTTATATGTCCTTAGTCTCTGCTCTGCAAAACCTCCTCCTCGTGGCCCTGCTACTTTACCAAGACGTATTTCAAAGACTAATATTACAAGTCTGGATTCTAATAAGTAATTTATTTTTCTTTTTCTCTCTCTTTCTTTTTTTTTTTTTTCTTTTTAGCTACATCTTATGCTTCTATCAGTTCCTGAATCTGGACAGATTACTCTTCAATTCATGAAGGGAATTCAAGTTGTCTCTTTAAATTTTTCTCTTCCCCTCACTTCACATACTCCCAACAGCTCTCATCTTTTCATTTCACCTCATTTAAATATTCAGCCCAATTTCAAGGCTTAATAATGATGAATAAGATTGAGATTAGGATTTAATAAGAGTGTTAAGGAAAGATTTGTCATTCCAATGGCTGTAGGTCTTGGCTGAAATTGAATTGGCATCCAGCCTCTGGGCATGCGTGGAGTGAAGCTGTTTGCTGGCTCCCACTTTCTCCAGAAGAACAGGAAAGGTTTTCTATACTCAGCCCTGATCAAACAGGGAATGACTTACTCCCTAGCTAATTGTCCCCTCACAATCCTCTTCCTTGATTAAAGGCAGTTTGTGTCAAGGACTGGAAAGCCTGGGAGCTCTGCATGGATTGAGGTCCTTTTAGGTACCGGGTCCTAGCTCTCTTCATTAGTGCATTTCACAACCTGGCATGACTCGTACAAGTGAATCAGTGCTTTCTAGGGTCTCAGTTCCCATTTTGGAACTGAGATGAATCTCAGTGACAAAGCCTAAATGGGTAACTGAGTCTCAGTCTGAACTTCAACAAGACTGAGTCGAGTATTACAGTTTGGCCTATGTGGAGGTGCAGCTGCCTGATCAAAGTTCAGGGAGGATGCATGTGTGATGGGCACGCTAAATCCTATTATTGCTTTATAGATGTCTACTAATATCATTAACTACGTGCAGGATGAGCAGAATATCTCTTCTGGTTGCTGCAGGCTAGGATCTGCAAATGGTCACAGTGAGCTAAGCAAAACCCCTGTGGACCTGAAAGTCCAGGAGTAACTTGGTGCCCAACCAGAGTGCTGAGACTTGAGAACCCACGATGTGATATGTCTGCATGCCAACGTGGTGAAGAGTGGTATTGAGGGAATGGGAGGATGCCAGAATTTCTCTGAGAAACTGCTTCCAAGCTGAGCTATTTTTCTATTATATTGTGCCCTTAATGGAAGAGTCGGGCTGCAGGAAGTAATTTATATCTTCTAAAGTATGGTTTGTTGCATGTAGCCATAGGAAGTCTCACTTTTGAGATGCCCCCCATACACCCCCTCAAATAACTCTGCAGCCTTTAGTGCCTCTTTCTTCTGGAGGACCAACCCTATGGATTGTGCTAGTTTCAATACTTTGGACATTAAGCATCTGATCTAGTTTAAACACTTGTAAAACCTCAGCAATGTCTGTTGTGCTTGGACTCAAGATGCTGTACTAGCAACGGCGGCTCAAACTATTTTGACAAGGGCTTGCTGGAGTGCCTGTTTGCCTCGTGCACACAAGGCCCAAAGAGGCTTAAGGCTTCTAAAGTTTTAGGGACAGATTCCTGGCAGAGGAAAAGTGCTGAAGTTCTTCCGAAACCAGGGGGCTTGTGCCACTTTACTCCAGGCGAGGGTGTGGGCCTTAGGGGTGCTCTAACTGCTTAAATTGCTCTGCAGTTTTAGGGAGTTTACAGTAAGCCTCTTAAACTGCTCTGAGGGCTTACAGTATCTTAAGCCTCTTAAATGATATTAAAAAAACTTACAGTATTTTGGCAGAATCTACAGTTTGGAAGGATTCAAGGTTCAAAAAAATCCAACTTGGCCGGCTTGATAGATTTTATTGGGAATTAAAAATATTTGATGAAATATCATTTTAATAATTTTAAAATTATAAACTTAAATAATTATTTTGCCAGTTTACATTAAGGGAATTGCTTATGAACATACATTAAAATACTGAAACTGCCAGAAAATGCCATAATTTGTAAGCTCACAATTTCCTGGTTTAGGTGATATTAATTTTACAAGCACTTATCCAATTTTCTTCAAGCTTGACTTAATTTTTATGTCACAACTACGTCTACAAAATAAAACAGTTTGGCAAGTCCATCCTGATCGACTTTGGAGAAATCAAAGTGTGAGATGTCTGATAAGAGTATATGAGGCAAATACGTTTGTTTCCAAACTCAAATAATTCAAAGAAAGATCTGCTGGCATTCCTGAAAATGAAATAACAAACCAAAAAACAAAACCCCTTTAGGCTGAGACTAAATTGAACAGATTTATTCATGCACAATTGAAAGGAGAGATGAAAAGAAAAGGAATTGGAAAGTTAATGTGAGTACAGAGGTGGTGACATGCCTTTCCTATCAAACTCATTAGCTACTCAATTTTAGTGATTCTTTGAGCGTGATGATTTTTTTGTGACACGAGAGGAAAATATTGATCTTTTCTATGTTCCTTTATAATTAAAGCACATTTGGAATATACCAATAGAAGCTCCACATAACTGTCCTTACATGCACACACACAATTTTTACGCTTTCCTTCAAATTTCATCAATAAGCTGCACCTCTTATCTTCCCCATCTGCCTATCAGAAAAGTGGTCGAAGAAAAGGCAGCAAGTCTTTCCCATGGAAATCTTGAGCCACCTATGAGAAAGTGCTTTAACAGCACTGGTGCGATGTCTGGAGTCCGTCCACATGAACAAATGTGCACCATATGTGGCTGACAGCTAGTTCTTTCAATTCCAGCAAAGCCAATTGATTTGAGTACACCAATTTTATATAGGTCTGTTGGGAGCCATCAGATGATCCTTGATTTTGACAACTCAATCAGCAAGAAGGTTATGTTCCTACAAGGCAAGGGATAAAGTAACTACTAACCTAAATCTTGAAGTGAGACTTGCAGCAGACCTGAGCTGCATCTTTTCTGAAGCTCGATAAACTGATTCGTTTTAAAAAATGAACGTGTTCTGATTGGTTTGCAACCCAGTGCTCAGTTACAGGAATTGTCAATATGGTCAAAACCAGAAAGGGATCCTGGAAAGTCTGTGTTCAATACAAACTGAGAAACTGATTTACCAAAAGAGAACGAGAGCCGGTCTGCACAATTCATCTCTGCACTCAAAGGAGAGGTGGGGACAAGTTTCCTGATACTGTTTGCAACTTGAATATTCCGGTTTATTTCCATGGACCAAAACGGTTGTATCATTTTTGCCTGAAGTAGCTGAACACCCAAGTGCTGCTGGACACCGACCTAAACTTCTAAAACTGCGATTTGCCTTTGAAAAGTTACTTGTTTTGCTGCACAGAAGAAGTAAAACCTGCATACAGGTGTAGTTCTTATGCCCAAACATTTTCTTATTATTTTATGTTGTCTTTTCAGGCCTGTGCCACTTGTTCCATTCTCGCACCTCTGCTCTTCTTACACAGCTGAACTCGGAGCCTTATGACATCTTTGATGTGGTTGAAAGTCAGAAGACCATCACAAGCCCCAGGCATCACTTCCAGAGGTCTTGTGACACGTTCTGGTTTGATTTTTTTATTATTGCCACATATATCCCTGCAGTCAGGTCTTCCCTATGCACCTTGCCAACTTCAACATACCTTCTAAGCACTTTATTTTTTTATCGTTTCATTGCTCATCGATCTATGAGACCCTGGCACATCTGAACCTCAGCCTTTTTTTCCCTAGGAAATGACTGAAAATAACAGTAATTATGGGGGAAAGAGGGGGAATTGTTTTGTGTTTATCATTATTATTTTGTGGATATTTTTGTAACATCTTTTAGAGATTAAGTTCAATTAGGAAACAGATGGCACCAAAATATCGTCAAACATTTCTGATGGGCAGCAAATTACTGACTTAATTATGTAAATAATTAAAATTTATATTTACACCTGATCATCCAAATGAGGGTGAAAATACCAATTTCAGGGTTTGTTATGATTGCTGGCAGGGTGTCAACCTGTGAGCAAGTCGCTTCCTTTCTTCAGCTTCAGATGTCTCTCTTAGATCCTAGAACAGTCAAAAAAGCCCTGGAAAAGGGAAAAAGAAAGAATGAATGAAGACTCCCAACTAAGTTTCTGTCATGTAGGTGCTCCCCTGACTTTAAAAGGAATCCCTGTGCTGGTTGAGGGGACTTTGTTATCAGCAGGCTCACTGCAACGGCATCCAGAGGTACCAGCTCAGACCCAGCTGGCCTTGTGCAGGTGGCTACACAAAGATATTGTGTGAGACAGTTCTTGCACTGAAAAGCTTATAGGCCAGATAAACAGGGCTGACAAGTATCGAAAAAAAGAGTGAGAGCGAGAGGGAGTCAGACAGTTTTATTAACTTCCGTATTACAGATGCAGAACTGAGGCACAGAAAGATAAAATGTGTGATTCTCATTTGCACTAAATTTGCTTTCCACAACTCTGGCAGCATAAACGGGCCATGAAGTGGGTATATATTACATTTACACTCACTTTTCACTTCTCCCATGATGTTAAAATGCTTCAGCACTAGTGAATATCAGGCCCAATATGATTTCTGTAAGATCACAGAGGAAATCGATGCCACTGAACCCACATTTTCTTAGTGCCATTTCAGTGCCTTAGTTATTTGACATCCTTTCGCCCCTCTCTGGGCAGTAGTCTGATATACATAGCTACACATAACAATATTGTTCCTCTTGGTGTTATTAAACCTGTCCTAAATATCAGCTTTTCTGGGAATTCACAAGGAACCAGGAAAATTAGTCAACTTTTCCGTGTCTTTTGCCTTTACTTATTCCTGTAGACCGTGATGGGAAATGAATGAAAAAGCTCCAAGGCAGCGGTAGAGACCAGCATGTGGACTTCTAACCTGGCAGTTTTATTGTTTGCACATCTCAGGTCCTCATTTTTTTTCCAGACTTGTAGATGGAGCTGCTAAAAGCCATCTGGAATCACTATGTGTTTTGTCTCCAGTATCCTATCGCTGGGGAAAATATGCCACTGAAGGGCTGGATTTGCCTTCAAAAAACTAAACTAGTGGCTGTTTAGGACATGAATTTTCTTCATTTAGCCCTGCTCCAGAGACTGGGATAGGTAAAACAGATACAGTCCCATGGTTTTGATTCTGAGCCATCTTTGAAGGTCAAAATTGGGCTGTTGTGGTTCTTCCTACTTTATATGTTATGGGTTCTGCAATATTAAGATTTTTATCTTAGCCCTATTTTATCAGCTCTATTCTCCCATCCCTAATTTGGAGCCAGTGGAGGGTGTGGGGGGAGAGGTGATGGGGAGGTCAGACAAATGCTTCTATTGATATCCCTGTAATAAAAAGAGCTTTACTTTCCTTTCTGCTGATAGCAGTCAAAGGAGCTTTGCTTTTGATAAAATTAACCTTGGAGCCAGAAACAACAGAAGCTGCTCTGATTTCATCAGCCCCTCTATCTGAGGAGACGTGATCACTTACTAGCAATGAAAGGGGACATGTCGCCTACACAGGCAACTAATGTAATAGGACAAATTCCTCCCCTCTGCTCAGCACAGCTGATCTCACCTCTAATGGTCTCTGCTCAGAGTTTCGGAGCCTTGTCCCACCACGGGGATGGAGAGAGAAGGAGAAACCCAAGGTATTCGTGTTGGATACCTGGAGGTGAAACATGTTGATTACAGACCCGCTCACTCCCACTTACATCTTCACATGGACTTGCTCAGACCTCATCCTGGCCCCCTGAACTGAACACATTTTCTTTGCTTGATTTCTTTAACAGGACATTTGCTTGCAGTCAATGTGTGTCTTAAAGCTACCCAAGTTCTGAAGTGCTAAGTTGGATCATGGTCCAAAAGGATATTTCCTCAGGAGGACACTGGTTGGAGAGATATTGAAAGGATGATAGCCTTGTGTCTCCAATCATCCTCAGCACTGCTTGAAAGTTAAGGGTGATTCTGTCTTTTTGAACTTGAAGCCATGTTGTTATCACAAGCAAATTTTATGGTTTAAGTGCTCCCCCAACCAGCCATTTATTAAATGTTTCCCGGCTCTACATTCCTTATTTAATGTGTTAGTAACCACTTCAAAAAAGTACCTGTGCCCCATAATACTGAAGTACTTCATCATAAAAGATAATGATTATGATTATGATCTGCATAAGCAAAGGCCATTGCCTGGTCTATGTTGATAGTATAAAGGGATTTGCCATACTTCTCCCTCCACTCAGAAATGTTCTCCTGTGCACCTGAAGCTGTTAACACCGCTCTGAGCTGTTTCCACATGCAACTGAAACAACTCATAGTCACAGCTGTTTCTCAAAGGTGGAAATAAAACCTACTGCTTCTTTTGGAGGCTGCTTGCCCATGCGACCTGAAGACGGTGCTTGCGTAGTGCAATGAAGCTGGGACTGAAAACAGGATGATGTCCTCCAAAAGGAGCATATCTGTGGCCCATGCCTGTGTCTTTAGGGAGTGATGCTCAACAAGGGGTAAAGGGGTAGAGCTGGGGGACCTGTGATGTACAGCCAGTTTTACGTTCTCATCTAAGAAAGTTTTAGTGGAAGAAGGTTTTAGCCCAAGCAGACTCATCAGTAGACAGAAAGGATCCCTGCACCTGATCAGTCTCAACAGGAGATGCCCATCATCCCTGTGCTCTGAACAGTTCCTTCTGTGCAAACCTAGCTAAGAGAAAAAGTTTATCTGCTCCAAAGAACTGGGCCACCTTTATCACCCATGACTACATACTACCTTTGAATGGATGGGCCAAATGATAGCCATCAACCCACAAATGGTCTCTTTTTCCCTGTTCCTTTCTGCTGGAGCAGGGGGATGAAAGGGATATTTGTATTCTCTGGGGAGGAGAGATCTACAGAACACTGCTGGAGAAGGCTTCCAAGGGGCTTCCAGGGAAACCTCTGCCAATCTACCTCACTGTCGATTAGCAGAGTGGTTTAAGCAGCTCAGGGTAATATTTCCTCAGCAGACAGCTGTAAACGCTCATTGTCAATATGTACAAATAAATATTTCAGGTGAAACAGACAAAGACATAATGGTTCATGTCTCCTCTCAAATACACTGTGTGCTTTTTCTTTCGTTTTTCTTTCTTTTTTTAAATACATTAGCATAATTTCAATAAAGCCCTGAAAAAGAGTGAGATCAGGATGTAAATGGGCAAAGCAATTCTGATTTTTCTCAGTTCTTCTGCCCTAGCCAGATATTGCTGCATGGCAGCATTGCCCAGGGAGGAGAGCATGACTCAGAAGAAATGGTTTCTACTTCTGCCCTTGCGATGTGACCTTAAGCCAGTTGCATTTCCGCTCTGGCTCTTTCTTTCTTCCCTCCTATTGCTTCTTTTTTCTGGATTTTTTTTCTTCTTTTTTTTTTTCCTTTTTTTTTTGAAAAGCGCCATCCATTTTGGATGCATCTGTAAAGAAATCTATGTCCAGTGAGGATGCTGGAAGCTATTGTAATAGAAATTAGAGTTTTTAAGCCCCACATGGCCAATTGCCTACTTACACTGCTGAGTAGTGTGATTGTACAATTAGTCCTACTAACTCAGCAGGGGGAGTTGGAGATTCTCAAATTTACTTCCATTTTCTTATTCATTTTCAAAGGCGAAAGAAAAAGCCTTTTTCTGTATGGGTGAAAAAATGTTAATATCTTATTTGGTGTTTTCCTACACAATTGAGGATTGAAATATGCAGCCACTTCACTGGTTTTAGAATCAAAGCATTCCCTCGATTATGTAGTTGTGTGAGAGAGAATTGAAATTGCCACACACCCATTCACAACCTAATTGATTCTTCTAACTGCAATGCAATTTTTCCCCCTGTATCTTTTGGGCAAAGCATTTACAGTGATATTGTTTTGCTGTAAGCCCACACTGATACTGTTAAGTCATTTATAGTGAGAAGTTGGTTGGAAAAAAATGACAGCAATAACACCATGCTGGTTATGTGTGGGGCTCCTGGGTGACCAGAAGCCTGACTGCAGGTGTCTGGTCTCTTGGGCTTGTCATTGTTTGGAAAAATATATGAAGTCCTCGAAAATCATCTGGCCAAAATTTTTTAGAACAGAAAAGATGTCACTTCCAAGAAAACCATGATATATGGCAGCCCTCTATGTAGGGTTACAGCACAGTATTTTTAGGACTATCATTTACACTTGAGATAACTCATGTCTCTCTAAAAATGTCATGCTTGAAAACAGGTTTTCTGATAACCCATGTCCCAGGTAACCCACATTTTTACGTAAGAAGTGCAAAATCAGGGACAGAGGCAGGGACAGGCAAAAGCAGGGAAGCTTTTTGGAAAGAAGGAGCAAACTATGGGGTATCAGAGTTCAGGAAACCAGCAACACGAAGGAGCTCTGGGGTTGGTGTGCGTTTGCGGTACGCGCACTCAGGCATAACACGGACTGCAGCAAAATTACACATTTTTGGTTGGATGGTTGGATTAATAGCTAACCCACAGTTATGCTGGGAGAATATATTTAAAAGCAATGAGCTACTCTGGAAAAGATTTTTGCTTATAGTTCTGACTACAGAAATGTTGTGTTACTCATTAATTCAGAAACCACCTTCTTTTCTACCAATGTGCACACATCTGTATCTCTATCTTTCTATATATGAACAGCCTTGTAAAAAATTTGATAAGAAAATATCTGAGTCAGTTGAAGATTTATTGGCGAAGCTGTGGAATTGTCCTGCTTTGTCTAAACTATTTGTGAGACTATTAGGATTTTCACCTATATTTAAACAGCTTGACTGAAATAAATATGGCCTCATTTTCACCCTGGATGTTTTCTGTGCACAGCATTGGTCTTTGATGCATACACAAGATAGTAATTAATTTGCAGTTTCATTCACTAAGAGAGACGTGAAATGAGAATGTCTCTAGATAGATAGCAATTACTGTTTTACAGCACACCACAAGATTTTTAAATGGAACACCATCTCTTTACACAAATTGTTTTCCTAAAGACCAGAGTTGGCCCTTCTACCCCACTATCTCTTTCTCTGGAGTTTGCCTGGAAAATCTCCTGTGTGATGGGAAGAGGAGGGCCTTGCAGAACAACAACCCCTGTATTACTGCACTTGAAGCATTTGTAAACAACCCACAGTGTTTGCTCAGAGGTATTTTTTTCCTGCTGTATTTCTGATGAATGCAATGAAATGTGAGGGAAATGAAGGTCTCCTAAGTACATTTTAATTTAGATGAAAAATTATACATTATTATACCATACTGGTGATTGTTCTGACATAATTGATTGGGAGGGCCATCCACAAAGAACAGTGGGAAAGCTTGACTTTGAGGAGACTACAGAAACTGAATTAACCATTTAGAGGAGTGATGGAAAGCAGTGTCCTGGACCGGGAAAGAGAAAAACTGGATTTTGCTTCAGTTTTGCCATTCTTTAGGGGAATCACCTCCTTTTCCTGTGCCTCTGTTTTCCCTCAACAAAATGGCAACAGATTTTTATTTATTCTTAATTCCTGAAGTGGCAAATGAGACACTTACACACTGGAAAGAGCCTTTTTGCTTCACAAAGTCAGTGATGACACAAAGAGGGGAAAATTCAACTCCCTTTGTTCCGTACTCCAGTGCAGCACCAAGGCTGCAGTGCAACCACCATTCAACCCTCTCCAGCTCCTCGTCCAGGCTGTTGGTTGGATGAGTGATTGCAGTCCTGCAGCCTGCCCCAGTGCGAAGACCGGAGCTGATGGACTTGGGTAATGCTGATTCTGAATCTTTGGGTGATGATATGGAGAAGGCCTGTGGGTGCAGAGGTCTTTCCTCTTTCCTGCTTTCCTTTTAGTGCTTTATCAGGCAGGCATCCATGATGGATATTGACTGGAGGGAAAAGATTTTCATCCAGTAGACCGAGTTCTCACATGTAAAAGAACTGTGGGACATCCCTAGCTAGTTTTCTCTTTATATTTGAAGGAGACTCTTGCATCATTGGGGGCTATGCAGCCCAATAACCTAACAAGGGTAGTTCTTAGCTGATGCTGTAGAATAAAGTAGATGTCTTATTGCAACAGCACGTAATCTACACAACCAGTTATGCACTGAGGGATAGGAAGTAATGTGCTCCTTCCTGACCACCAGAAGCAATCAACATATACTCTGAAGCACAAGGTCTGACTATCTTTAGGCCATAATTCTGCTTGCCTGGTTGCAGGTGGTATTATTAATAGCTATAAAATAACATTTTCCAGTGCATATATGTTTATATTACAATATTTTAAACCTGCATGGCCATTTTACAGGGTGAAAATGCAACAAAATGAAATGAAAATAAAACAAACAACCTGTCTGTCCCCCACTGCACCATTACTTCCCTAAGGAACCTGTATTGTGTTCCCAAAGATTTTCCACACATGTTATGGCAAATGATTTTCCACCCCTCTCTAGGTTTTTGGGGTTTTCACAGATGTAATTATAATTCTTTTCATCTTCCCTGGAGAGATCATCTTATGTTGTAAAGATAGTGTGAAATGGGAGACCTTACATCAAATGTTATTATTGCTACAATAAACCAGCTATACTGCTGTTAATTCCCACTCACAATGTGAAGGCAGACCCTGGTATATTCTGCTTCTTAGGTTTTTAACCCTAAAATACCAGTGATGGAGGAATAAGAGCGACTGGGCTGGTGTTTGCAACTCCCAAATTGCAGGGATTATGGATTGCGATGGGCATCCAGAAGGCCAAGCTCATCTTTACAGTGGCAGTGTATAGCAAACTCCATCCAAAAGGCAAAAAAGTGTGGGAAGGGGAGAAGAGAGGGGAAATAGCTTCTTTTGGGTGAAACAGCTAGTCAGAGTAGGAACCAGGGTTTCACCTCCCCTGGCTTTACTCCTCACTCTCAGTGTGGACATCTGTACCTAAGCTGGCTGTCCTGACTCCCTTTTGTAGCATCTGGGAGGAACAGTCCTTCATCAGCATGCTCCACCTGACCCTTCAGAGGTCCGATGAGACAATCTTGTGATGAGATGACTTGCAGCCACCCTCACATGTGCAGCTCTCGCTGATGGGCAGAAAGCGGCTTGGTGTCTGGATGAGATGGAGAGGTCTGCACTGTGGATGTTTACCATGGGCAGAAGACACTTGCTCCAGGGATCTCTGTAGCTCATAAATTTACATGTTTTAAAAAAAATTTTACAGAAGCATATGGGTTTGTTCTCAGGAAAAAAAGTTACTTGTGCATTTTTTCAGGATTTTTGCAGTTCTCAGTGAAGGTTAAAACCCCACAAGAATGAATCTTCATAGGGTAGCTTGAGAGATCAGTGCCATTGATGAGTAAGATATTGTTAGGAATTGCAGAGATAGAGGCAAAAGTTGAGAATAATGGGAATTTAAGAAAAAGAGTTAGCTTTGGGAAGAGTTTTGGGCAAGTCATTGAGATTACTTTGAACTGCCTTCCCTGTGCTGCTGAAACACTCAGTGCCTTATCTGCCTTGAGGAAAACCTGCTATCCAGAGGATGCTGTGAAATCGAAGTGTTTCTTGTAAGTGATTGTTAGGACAGAGGGCGATATATCTCACCTGGAATTGTGCAGTCCAAGGCAACAGACAGCTTTGGTTTATTCAGACCCCTATGAAATTATTGCCATAAACCTTTTCTGAACTGACTTAAAGGATGCGTTTCTTTGACTGCAATGGATTTATGCTATCTCCAGAGAACCAGCTGAAAGTTCGCACCCTACATGGTCTTCTTGGGGAAGAAGAGCAGACAGCACTGAAGAATGCATTTTGAGGCAGTTTTGAAGAGACCATTACTGACTTCTGCCTTGCAGAGGTGTTAGTGCATGTGCTCAACAGGTCTCAAAGCAAGCCCTTAAGTCTAAAGGCAACTATAGCAAACCTGTGTAAGAATGTCCCATTTTGACATGAAGTGATGGCGTTTTCTCCGCACTGCCAGTAAAAGATGGCCGGCAAAACCGTTATGTATGCCTTACATTGCCAGAATAAGACTTAAGAGATCTTTATCTGATGCACGGGATGTATGCTGCTTGCTCTTCCCTGGGCTAAATGTCATCCCCATGCGAACAAATGCTCTGCCTCACCTCTGCATTTCACAGTTAAATGCATGTATAATAATTACTTCTACTTGGGGTTTTACTTCAAGTGTCCAGTGTCCTTAAGCTCTCCTCATCAGCATTAGTCTCCTAAACCTTTTTACATATGCGTTCCTATCAGCTGCTTCTCTGTTCCCCCACCCCATTTTGGTCTTTTTTTTTTTTTTTTTTTTTTAATATATATGTGTATAATAAAGCACTGAGCTCAAACTGAACACACTCTTCTAATTAAGGCCCTACCCGAGCACAGCTGAGTGGAATAATTGCCTCGCTTGTTTTACACAGAATACTCTATTAGCAGTTTGATCTGGGACTCAACATTCACCCAGAATATTTGGTCTTTTTTTTTTTTTTAGCCCTCAGCAGCACATGAAAAGACAGGTATAAACTCTGCCAGACCAAGTCTCTGAGATTCCAACGAGCTGTTGGTAACAAGCAGCGTAGTCTATCTGTTTCATCTTTTCCATTCCTCTTGTATTTGGAGGATTTTGCATCTGCTTATTTTATTACCTTGACATCTTTATACTCATGGAAGGTATATTTTTTACCTTGAGCCTTCCACTTAGTTGCAGCACACTGTGTAATGCGGTGCAGAGGATGAAAGCCGTTATCTGATTTGAGTTTAACGTTCAAAAGTCCTCAAGCTGGTTTATCTAAAGATCCTCCCTGTATAATTGTATACTTAGAATTCAGCTGCAGTGTAACAGGGCAAGTGCTCTGTGTTCTGTCTGGAATTACAGAAAAGATACTATTTATTTTTAAGCAAATAGGAACGGGGAAAAAAGGGAAAAAATTACAACATAAGAAAATGTATTCAGCCAAGTTTCAGAAAAACCTACCCCAAGGTTTGATGTATGCTGGAATTAGACTGGATTTAAAGGCAGTGAATAGGAGAAAAATCAGAAGTCTGCAGAGGTGAGGATTAAAATTCAAAAGTAATAGAAAGACTTTAGGCAGCTCTAATCAAGGAATCAACCCTTTTGGGCTAGGAGCTGCACAAAAATGATCTACGAAGTTTCAAAGTGACCCTGGGATTTGAATCTAGCTCCTGTATGTATTTCCCTTTAGATGCATTTTAAAGCCACTTTATTAATATAATGAAAGCAAAATACTTAAATGAGAAAATGAGTTAACTGATTTCAGATGATCTAAGTCAATTGGCTCCTAACTGGAATTGTCACTGTGTTCATTCAGGATCTGTTAATATGATCTTCAAATCTGAGGCTGAACGTATTGTTGTTATGAAAAGTATTTACAGCCTCCAGCTCAAATACACAGTGAAAACATGGCAGAGAAGTAAAACAAATAAATCATAAAGACAAAGAAAGAGGAGAAAGGAAGCTTGACTATGTCATTTTATTGGAGGAACAGAAACACAGGGAGATTAATGGTTTCATTTGAAGTTACAGCACAGTCTGTGACAGGATCAGGAACAGAATGCAGGTCTTCTGTTGAAAATTGGATTTTTGATGAAAAACTTCATGCACTCTCTAAAATTAGGGAAATTTCACCTCACCTCAGCCAGGAGTAGCTTCCAAGAGAGGTGGGAACTTGGAGGCAGAGGGAAGAGGGGTCTGAGCTCACATCAGTCTCTGTCTGCCTATTTTCACTTCGTTAAAGGACTCTAGCTTTGAATTCAGTGGCTAGCTGATGAAGCTGATATTCAATGGTCAAAGCAAGGGTATCAGGCCAGGAGGTATTTCACAGACATTTTGTTAAAGGAGTACTACATCAAGCTGCTGTGAAATTTTATGAATTTTTACTGGAAAATATCAGCCCTTGTTTAAATGATAGTTATAAGAATTCTGAGATTTAGCATTCACATTGACGGAGATCACTTCTCATCTAAAACTGTGAAACTCCCTTAATTTCACACCTGTCAATACTAAACCACCATCTTGTGAAGATTTTACCAGAGAAAGAAAAAAAAAAAGTCAATAAAGCTTTTGCAGCATTTCTCAAGTGATCATGAAATGTCCTGGGGTATAATTAAGAAAAAAAACCTTCGTGACATTTTGGGGAAAAATATATATTCAAGTCTGCTCACACAGTTCCAGAAAGGAAATTAATTCTACATAAAATGGTAGCCTCCTTAGACTAAGTAATGAGAACAACTGTCTGCTACAGACAGACTGAAACAACTACGAGGCTTGGTGCGATTTTAATAGGCCAACCCTGCTACTCTCTTCTGGAGACAGGAAAAACCAGGGGGAACGGAGGAGGCCACAGAAACCTCCTGCCTGGTTCACGGAGACCTTCACACCTTTCGTGACCGCTGAAACAATGAAGAGGCACAGAAAGGTTGCTCCAACCTGCCAGCAAGCCCTGAGCAAGCATCATAGGCTGCAAGCAAGTGGCATAAACTTATAGGTAAGATGGGATCAGGGTTTAGGGTGCGCTAGTTATAAAAGCATGAGTAAAGGTCTGCCATTGAACCAGTATGGTCAAGGCAGGCTGGTTTCCATAGCCAGTAGTGCCTGGGTAGGGATGCAGCTGGCACCGTGCCGAGCTGCTGCTAACTCACCAGTCCAACCAAGCTGGCACCCAGTTACCAATGAGGACAACCTTCAGCATCACTTCAAAGCAAGGCTTGAACCCACCCCTCTAAGCGCTGAGCTGCCTTACAGCCTCTGCCACCAAACCCTGCCGATGTGCTGCCATCCTCGGTGTTCTCCTGCCTTCCTCTGCATCCTTGAGACAGAAAAACCTACTGTGCCACAGACAGCGAGCACTGAAACATGCCTCTGTACACGGGCACCCACATGAATACCGTTGTCTATGCGAATGGACTTGCTCTCGGAAAATATTTGTTATGGGTTTGGTTTGTTGGGATTTTTTTGTTGTTTTGTTTTTTTTTTTCCCTGCAGAAATCATTTGACTGCTGAAAAGTCACCGGAGTTTTTTCATACACTTCTCTTTTGCAGCAGCAAGGGCATAAAGGTGCCAATGGAAAATTGCTTTGGTACCTTGAACTGTAAATGATGCTGTTTTCATGATTCATCAAATCCGTCTGAAGCAGAGGTGGCGTGTCAGCAGGGCTAGGCAAAGTTTAGAACATAATAGGGCCCAAGAGGTGAGAGACATGTCTTTCATTTCAGTGGAGCATCTTTGAAGTGACTGCTGGAAATAATTAGGTTCCTTGATTTCCATTGCCATTTGGTGCTCTTCACGCTAATCAGAGTAACTGCACATTTGCATGAACTGAAGGGAATAGAAATATTTCTTATTAGAAAGAGCCCATAACAAAGATAAAGGTCTCTTGGCTTCAGAATTCGTTGTCCCTGCAATTCTACACTGCACTTCGTGTCTGGCCAAAAATGAGGTGAAAAATGTATATTTAATATTTATTAAAGAGCCTCAGATCTTTATAATCTTTAAACTTTGGTCCTGCTAAATATTCCAAACTCTTTTTATTTATTAATAAATGTTTCATTCTGTCTCTTCCAAAACCTGAATGAAGCTCTTAGGTCACACAGCCTGTGAGAAGAATCACAAGGGGAAATTGAATAAAATCTGATTTCTAATCACTTTGAAGGATTCTTTAAGGACTTTAGGGGTCCAGTGCTTAAAGAAGGGAGTGGGAGTTGTGATGTCTGACCTTTCCCATCCAAACTCAGCATTAATTTATAGTTCTTTTACGATCCCGAGCACATCAGCTTCACCTCTCTGTATCTTATTTTATCTATATGTAAAATTAGAAGAGTAAAAATATGACCCTATTTTACAAAGGTGTAACGGGTCTTAATAAATTTCTGATGTTAAAGTGCTGTGAAGGCTTTCCTTTATAAAATACAGGCTATGTTTTCAAAAGAGCTCAGCTCTTATTTAGACACCTCTGCAAGAACTGGGGCATTGAGGACGCCTTATGTCCTGAATCTTTGCAAATATCTGGTTATGAGAATCTCAGTGTTCTCTGCGGGATGCTGAGCTCTTATAGCAATCCAGATTTTACTTATAAGCCAAAACTGGAAGTAAACTCCTTTGAAAATCTGTTCCTAATTTGAGAAATTTGAATGTAAGAGAATCCAGTCCTGAGATCTCTTGATCCTATAAATGAAAAGTTTGAAAAGGGACTCATCATAGGGCTCTAGTTATATGGAGGACTCCTGTTCTCACTGAGGACAGTGGGTGTTTTGACACGGATTTCTAAGGAGCCAGGATGTTTCCTCCATGGGATTCTTTACTGAACAAGTTTTAACAATGAGGTTAGACGAGAAAACTTGCTAAGAAAGAGGGACCAAGTACTATTTGTCTCAACAATTAAGAAGGTCTCCTTTGCTTTTGATTTACTTATTTTCTTACAAGTACACTTTTCTTTCAGCCAATAGTTGTTTCTGAAAGATGAGACAAAATGTTTGTTTCAGTTACTTAAAGTGAAGAGAGAAAAAAATGACAGTGATTGAAGTATTGAAAGTACGTTCTTGGAATCTGCAAAATATGGTGCTTTTGGCCTTTTCTGATATTTCTTTATTCCTACCATTCCTGTGGTGTGGAATTGCCCAACTAGGACATATTTTGAAGTGTGCTTTTATCCCATGAGCCTCCTGTGGCTCCCTGGCTGTAGCTAGAACTCTGAGGTCAGTGAAATCAGAACAATTTGAATGAAGTCTTCTCCAACAAAAGCTGGTAACATGGCTTCTACCTCTTGCCATCCTTGCGGGATCACTAATGTAGACAGTGGAATTCATACAGTCCCAGCTGTCCGCAGCGTGCCCTCAGGATGCTTGGGCATAGAAATCAACATTTGTTCTTTTATTTTGGAGAGCGGATGAAGGCTTTGTGCTAAGACACTTTGTTTTCCACCCCAGTCGTCTTCTGCTTCATCATAGTTTGGTGTTGTTATGATCATGGATTCATAAAAATGCCGATATCTGGGGCACAGATACTTAATCACTGAAATCTAGGGAAGCTCCATTGGAATTCATGTTTTCTCCGAATTTTTAATGAACTGATGGAATAAACATCTGCCTTCATTTTCCTTACAAGGTGGATAAAACCCTTTCAATGATCTGTAAGCATGGATTGCAGGATGAAGGTGGCGGGGGGCAAGCAGAGGGTTTAGGACTTAGAGCTTTAGAAACAGTGTTGCATACTGAGGTTATTCAATGTCTGGGGAAAAGAATATAGAGAGTACAAGGTAAAAAGTTATTTTTCAGGAGGCCAGAGTTAAGAGGGCATTTTAAAGCAGAAGTACCATTCCAATATAGACTTTTCTACTATCCACGACAAGTATCAATTTGTCCTTGTAGAACCGTGAGATACATGAACATATAGTGGCTTTAAGGTAGAGCCATACATGACATGCTCTTTAAGCATGAGATTCACCTCCTCTTGTTGTACTTACGAAAAAATTTGGTGATTTACCTAACCCAGCTTCCCAAGCTTCCTCTGTAGTCAAAGGAGAGGCAGACAGCTTCTCCAACAAAGGTTTATAAAATAGGATGGATGACACTTTGGAGTTGCCTATCCCTCTTTATGTTAATAATAAAAAGAGCCTGGACAACTACTTTTAACAATTCACATAAATTCAGATTACTGAAGTGAAACGTGTTGCATGCTAACTGTAGCAATTGTCATCTTGCTGGAGACAGGCAGAATTACAGCATCTGTTGTCGCCAAATCCATGTGCTACAGCTTTCTCTAAGTGGCTGAGTTTTAAGTTCATTTAATGCTTATTCTGTGATGCTTCTTTAAAAACAAAAGGCCCTTTTCTTATCCATAGTTAATTTCTTATCAGGTTTACAGTTTGTGGGAGAAGCAGTCATATATCATCTCCAGACCCATTAAGTGCAGTGATGGCTGGAGAGGAGCCTGTTTGGCTGCCTGAGATCACCTATCTATGACATAAGATTTCTCCTTCCAAATTCAACGCGATCCACAGCTGACTCACAGCTAATGTGTAAGTCACAGCTCTGGTTCTCCTGGTGCAGACGGATTTCAGAAAGAATCAGTTCTGCCTAGACTGTGGCCATTTTTCAGTGTTTGACTACGTAAATTCAGAAAGTTTTTCCTTCCTTTATCCCTTGTTTTAGAGGAAGAAAATCTCTGTACAGATGCTGTGGCTTTCTGCTTGCAGTGAAGATGTACTCCAGTGTGAGTTGCTGTGCTCTTCTGACTGTTCTTCAGAACCTGTCATGAATTCTTCATAGCAAGCCACACATCGCCTTCCCAAATCCTCTAAAGGATGAGCATGCCTTGTCCTAATAACTATTTTGGCAGAACTGTTAACTCATTTTAGAAAACTGTTCTGAGCATTAATAAAAAAAAAAGTTTCATTCAAGAGACAAAGTTCGTGTACAAAACATTAGCTCTCTTTCCCTATCCTGAGAGTGAAAAAACTGCGTTGCTCCAAACCATACTTCACAGGCTTTTACCCCAAGTTTCCAGACTGTCATGCAGTGCCGTTGGAAGTTTAGGAGCATTGAAGTTGTTGCTAGTGAACTGCATGGGGCCGTCCTGAAAGCAACGTCCGTTCAGCAAGCAGCCTGAGGGAGGAAGCCCTCTCCTGCTATTTTTTTCTTCTGAAGGTAGAATAGAAAACAGAAATGAAAAGAGCTTCTGAAGGTGCCTCCACATTTTCATTTGGAAACAAAACATTTATAGAGTTTTGCTTTAATTCCCTTAGATCTTAGTTATAAATTTTTTAACAATTTTTTAAATGCAGAAAACGTAGCTAAATTCAAAGGCACAGTGGGAAAGAGACATAAGCTTGAACCATAGGGGTTGTAGTTTCTAGTAAACACTTCTCTTCTTGCCACCAGTGGAAGGCTTCCATGGCTGAATTTAACCTCGGGGCTGCTTGCTAGCAATCCAGACGTTTTGATCTCTGCAAGCTGATTCCCCAATTACTTACCATTTTGGAATTGAAAAGGGGAAAACAAAATAGCTTTGTTAATTAAGCAGGAAAATCCTCTTGACCTGGGCAGGCACTGGGATGCTTCTTCAGAACACCTGCAGGATGTCTTCAATAGATTTATGAGTTACAAGACTGACTTTCAGCTGCCAAGGAGTGCAGTTTGATTTATCAAGGTGGATGATTCCCTTACCCCAGGGACTCTCATTTTCTTACAGGTGGATTTTTCTCTTTACAGGTAATGTTTTCTTGCTTGAAGACAAATCATTGAAGTCTGTGTAACATATCCCAGTGGAGAGAGGCATCATCAGGGTGGGCTGAGAATAATACTAAGATTTGCAATATCTCCAACAGACTCTGTACAGGTCCCAGGTAACAGCAACCTTTGTGGCTGACAGCACGTATGATTTTAATTCCTTGTGAATGGAAGCTAAGTTTCTAGTTCCTCTGTTCATACACGCTATTGGGTACTGGATGCTTCAGTGGATGCTAAAAGATACAGGCTCAAAAAGTAAGGTTCTGGCTCACCACCAGGTTGCACTTTAGCCAAGTTCAGCTGTCTGAAAAAAATCAGGTTGTATGGATATATACTGGGGCAGGAATGTTAGATTAAATGCTCTAATCCTTTGCAATATCCAAGCTGCACCAATTTGGTATTGAATCTGGGTTCTCTCCTATTTCAGTGAAATAGAAGAAACCAAGGCAAATCATTAGCCACCACTAGCTGAGGTCTTTAGTTGAGGACCTAAAGTTCTTTCCTGTCTCTCACCTATTTTGGGGAAAATTTGGATCCAAGGTGATGTGTATGGGAAGCAGTTTCCACACATTCCAAAATTAGAGAATACAGCTGTTCTTAGATGATGTGGGGTGCTTAAAGGCAGGAAGAAAATTGTATTCAGTGCAGACTGCTTTCCTGAAGGAGAACAAGGGCTCACTTAGTCCTGTGATCCTGCTGAGGCTTCACAGATGAGAGCTTTTGCCCAGGGGGTATGAGTGCTCGCAGCGTGTAACACACGTACACACATATCTATCTAAAAGACAGTAGTCTCTTGTGGCTAGAAAGGTGGTCAGCTGAGGGCAGACTTTGTACATGACCTATGTGTCTTCCTTCACTCGGTTCTGAATCTCATCCTCAAAGCTCCTCCGTGAGATGGGGCGGTGCTCTTGCCACTGTTTCCCAGAGGGGGGATGGAGACATGGAGAGACTCCGTGACTTGCCAAAAATCATAATTGTGGCTTGTGGGGGACTGGAGGAGGCAGCAGCTGAACAAGGAATTGATCACAAGCCTTCTGATAGCACCATGATGATTAGAATAGGCTACCTTATCTGCAGATAGGTGTAATTCCACTCTCTTTACCCAGCCTTTTGTCTGTCTTGTCTTCTGAGATAGCAGGCTCTTTAGAATAGGTACCATCTGATATTTTATATAGCACTTAGCAAAATATAGTCCCAATCTCACTGAGCCTCTAGGCATTACCATAATCAGTGCATTAGGGGTCATTTTTTCAGACAGAGATTTGAAAATAACTTTGAGGAGTCTTTTGTAATGAAAGTTTTCGTTTGCCACTCTCTGGAGAGGAGGTGGAGAAGGGGAATTTACGTTCTCTCTCTCACATGCAGAGTTGTGCATCTATATTGAATTTTGAAGATGCTGTAAGTCCCCAGCTGCCCCAAAAGAAGTGGAGCATTCTGGGTATTTTGAAGGAGGAAAAAAACCCAATGATTTGAAAGAGCCGAGATATTTAGCTTTGAAAATTAGTTACTCAGCAGGCCAGCATTAAAATTAATTTAATGGAGTGTAAATTAACATACTTGACACTTTTTTGATCATTTTTCATAGACAGTGTTGACCGATGGAAATAAAAGCTTTTCCCCCCATAAGGTTAGGACAAGAAAATTCACAAATTTACCACTCTCACCCCATGGGGTGCTTTCCTCTTCAGGAGTCAATGTAGTACATCAAATTTAAGTCTTTAAATATTAAACATTGGCATACGCTTTTGCATATAATAAACCGACTTTCCAAAAAAATGTTTCATTCACTGACACTGGAATGTGTAAAGAATTTTCCTTTCAAATAAGCTGTGGAAGTTAATTAAGTTCACTCAGAGTTTATAGCAAGGATTCTCTAAAAAGTACAGAGGAATATTTATAACCTAGTCCAAAAATGCAACACGGTGAAACTTTTGATATGTTGATAAGCGATAAGAATGTCATTTGAGGTTTATTTTTTTAATAATAATTTAATTGTCATTGTAAAATGCCTCATAGTTGGGACAGATTAAATTGCCACAAAACCCATTACTGAAATTCATAACCCCCCATAAATGTAAAGTGTTTGCTGCTGTGCCATAAATAAGCGCGCTGGTTCTAAGAAAATGAGGTGCAGGAGATAAATTAACAAAATCCAAACACACAGGACATTAGGTTGCAACAATTTGCTGTAGACGCTGCTGACGGGAATTCAGCTGAGCCCAGAGGAGAGGCAAATTCAATGTTTAATTATGGCCTCGGTAAATCATGTCCCCTCTGTGTGTTTTGCCGTATTGACGTGGTTCAAAGATTATTTCACAGTCCAGTTCAATAGCACTGGTAAAGTATGTACATTTCAGATGTCATTATACTTGAAAAGGTCTGAAGAGCACAATATTTCTCCAAAGATGTGTAGGATCCACTCATGGTTAAATGAAAGGAGGTAAATCAATTTTTGTTAGCCTCATGCAAAAGGCTCTGGGTCTGGTTTTCCATCATTTCCACCCTGGGTGGTCAGTTTAGCTTGTGTTTGGTGGGAGTGAAAATACAGTAATATTTCAGAACTTCCCATCAGTTTAAATGGCCACACAAAGTTCAGACCTCTGGCAGATTTGATCTTTTAGCTGGAGTGTGGCATCAGCCTGGAAAAGGAATCAGGTTGCAATGATGCATGTTGGAAAGAAGATGGGAAGGCTGGGGAGGAACATAGCGGGTGGGAAAAGGAGATTTTAAACAACTTAATTGTCACACAGAAATGGCATCTGTAGTAAACATATTGAACTGATAAACAATGCAGCTGCTACAGATTTCACACAGAGAAGTAAACGCCATGGCCATATGCAATTCATTACCTGTGTTAATTAGGGAATAAATAAAAAAAAAAGGAAAGAAATTGTAGGAAAAGGGGACAAATTGGATCTGCATCTGCAAACTGCACATCTGTCCTGGCCCAAGACCACGCAAGAGGTCCTCTGCTCGCACTTCTGGCCAAGGCAAGACGGTGCCAGTAGCTTTCCTGCTGCTGGATAATGCATAGGACATGGCTGCTAACTTGTTAATATCTTCTGGCAAAAAGACAAAAGAAACCCCAACACCACTACCCTCCCCCCCCCCCCCCAAAAAAAAAAAAAAAAAAAAAA
>VFFE01007119.1:543188-641288 GCA_008921705.1 Burhinus oedicnemus | reverse complement strand
CCCCCCCCCCCCCCCCCCCCCCCCCAAAAAAAAAAAGGAAAAGAAAGAAAGAAAACCAAGAAAAATGGAAATGGGAAATGCACTTTCAAATGCCTTTTCTGGGTGCATATGCTCACCCTGTTTTTCCAACCAGGTCCCTCTCTGTTGACTTGAAGTAAAATCCCACCAGTTCAAAGCAAAGTTAGACCTCTCTGTACGACACTTTGATTACAGTGCATCCCCCAAAATGCAGCTGGTCCTTGGTTTTGAAGCTGGAATAGACTCCGGCACTGATTACAGGGACTGAAGACACTTTGGAGTATGGAGGGCTACAGGGCTGGAATATTTCTGCTTCACAGCCAATTACCACCTGAACCCACCAACATGGTCTCCCTTCCACATTTAACAAAAGCAGCAGGAACTCACCTTGAAGAGACTTCGGATCCACTCCTGCAGACATGAAATAAAACTAAAGACTCCTTATTAGTCAGTTGGAAACTCAGGGACAGCTGCTGAAAAATAAAAAGTTACAAAAACTCTCAGCTTTTAAATAGGGTTTCATGTTAGTACTGTAAATTAATGTAAATGTCACTTTAAAAGAGAATACGGAATAAAAACCTAATAAAGCTGCACAGCACTGCAGGGGTGGTGAGTAAATTGAGGGAATATTTGATTAGATTTCAAATGCTGCTCTTTAATTTGTATGCTCTCACTTATTTCCCCCCTGCTCCTCCTCACACTTTCCTCATCTATTATATCTGCTGGTGAATTTTACAGTCCTACCTAAAAGGTCTCTCTTGTTGCTGTATGAAAAACCCACATTTGCCAGGACCCGTGTGGTGACAGCTTCCTCCAGACTGCGCCCCAACAGCGGACGGGGAGAGAAGAACCAGGCGAATTCCCTCCCAGCGCTGCCGTGCCTGTGCCACCGCCTGACACCAGCAACGGGATCTTGTTCAACCCCCTGCCCTTCGTGTGCTGACAATCAGAGGGTGATGGCAGCCCCAGCACCCCGGCGCCGCCCTCCCGCGACGGGAAGGCAGGTGAGCAGAGGGGACTCCTTTTGGCATCTCCTTCCTTCCAGCAAAGCCACGCTGAGATTAAGTAAGGCTGTTCGCTTCCAGGGTAAACTGAGTCGACAGAGACCTGCAGAAACAGATGAAGCACTGTCCTAGGCGTGGGATGCTTTTGGATTAAATCAAAAGGGTTTAAGGAAATGGAATCAAGAGACTTGGTGAAAGCTCCCGCGTGTTGTCTATCTGTAACCCCAGCAGTGCAGGTACCCTGCTAATGGTACCAGTGCTGTGGTCCGGGAAATGGGACAACCTGCGGCTCATGCCCACAGTGACTCAGTTGCACGGGCTCAAGAGATCCCTAGGTCTCTTTTCCTGACCACCGACACTTTCCAGTGATTTGGGACCCTCCGGGATAACGGTGCCAAGATATGAATGCAAGGTAAAGGCTCCTGGCAGAGGCATATTTGCCTGTCTTTAAAAGCTCTAACCCTGGCAGAAAGCTCTGTTCTGGTTTAGCAACAGCAACCTTGTAGTAGAGATAATGATCTGAAATCTCTACGGCCTTTAGCTACTTCTCTTTTGCCTCAGTGAACTGCTATTGTCGACTCGCTGCAGCTACAGACTGGTCTCCTCTGCGCCGGTCAGGCTCTTATCTTCATTCCCTGAGCTTTGGCCAGACTTGCAGAAGAAATGTGCTTAAAGGCTCTTCTTCTGTCTCAGCCAGAGTGTTATCTTGGCATCACTGAGCCTTTGCTACTCTCTTCTCAGGTGGCATCAGTCACGTCCTTGCAGTTTGAAGCTAGAAACTATCTCCTTCATCCTTATACACATTATTTCTTGAGTTGTGCAAAGATTGACCTCTCCTTGTCCTTTCTATTCCCCTGCTGCTTAACAGACTGGCTGGAAGTGATGGACTCTTTGCTTTTCTCTTAGAGATCTGAGGGCCGGTCGCAGTGTGTCTATCAGCCTGAGCTGTCTATCTGTGTGTTCACGCTTGCTCAGATAACACTACTAACAGCAACATGCGTGTGTTTCTCAGCCTCTTACCTTGTGACATTTTCAACATTTTTCAAATTCATCCCTTCCAGGAGGCCAGCAAACAGTGGCATGGTGGCGATGAGACTAGTTAAAGTGAGGATTCCTAACAGTATTTCATTATTCCTTACTAATTTCTTCAAGCACCAGAAAGCGGTGAAGCAGCATGTAAGAGTGCCTTCAAAATCAGGCTGACTGTATTGAGTAGCTAAAATTGCATCCCAACGGGTGGAAAAGCAAGAAAAGATGGAGGAAACTCCCATTAGGAAAAAATCTAGTCTTAATGAACCAGCAAACTTGCCTCCCTTTTTGGAAGGCGGTATCTCTGAACCTCGATGCCGATATGGGATTTTAGTTTTAGTATTTGTTTCTGTTGCTGTCTTAAATGCCTAGGGACAGATAAGAATGACAAGCAACATAAATTAATGATGCATGAGCTCTGTTCTGCTCGAGTGGGAGAAGAGATGGAAACCGGGAATGGGTTGATTGCGCAATGCGAAGTTTGGCCATGTGACACATCAGTTTTGCCTTATCAGACTGCTTTAAGAGCTGTGGTAAGACAGTGATTCAGCTAAGCAAAGATGAGACTGACACTTTCCTTACGCCCGTACCCACACAAAGGAAACGAGTTATCCGACACTGCCAGAGGATCTGACTTTGTCCAGGGACATTACCAAAATTGCTAAAATGGCTGGTTCATTGTTAACACACTTTTTGTAGGTATTACACCTTCTGCCACCAAAATGGTATGTAGCATTGGTGATACTAGCCATTTGGCCATGACTCACTGCTGTTTTACAGATCCTGTCCCAAAGCTAAATTTATAGCAAATGAGAAAGGGTCAGGACTTTCAGCAGAAACAGACTGAAGAGGAGACTTTTAATGAGTTTTTCTTGGAGATCATCAAACTGTCAAAAGAAACCTCCGAAAAATCAACTGGAAAGACAAAACTTGGCTTTCCTTTGATGTTATCCTCTACATGGCCACTTTGAGTCCCAAGAATCTCAAAAGAAAGATCATTGAGGAATGGCAATATCCAGCTCCTCTTCCCTCCCATCTCAAAGGATGCAGCTGCCTCTGCAGGACACCTGCACCCTTGCAGGACTGTGTAGAAAACACTCTGTTGGGCTAAAGTGCAAATGTCTCAGCTCAACAGCTCAGCATTATGCTGGCAGGGAAGGACTTCGGACTCAGAGAGGCTCCTTGTTTTATATATACATGCAATCAGCTTGAGCCCCAGAGGGCTCTTCTTGGTGACTCTCACTCTGTTGCAATTGTGTGGCACCAGTGTGTGCTCTGTGTTGTCTGGGTCCTCTTTTATGACTCTTTATTCACTTAAATTTCCTAGCCCTGGCCAGAAGGAATCATAGTTGCTACACAGCCTCTAACGTCCCTCCTTTCGTCTCTTTCAACCTCTCTGGGGCACTTTTCTCACACATTGAAAATTGCCTCTGCCTTCATCCTCCATTGGCTGTTGCTTCCAAGGCCTGTATCCTGCTTTTTGTTATCGCTTTCTCACTCCTTTCACTCTTCTCTGAAAACTCGTCAATCAATCCAAATTGTTGCAACAACCAGTGGGAAGCCTCTAACCTTGTTGTCATTGATTTGAATAATGCAAATATTAATGAGTGGAAAACTCATTAAGAAGAAGCAGGAGAATTCTCACTGACAATCCACCTCTGCTGTAATGCCAGGTGGGTCCTGTTACACACAGGAGAAAAATGATCAAGCTTTTAATTCTAGCTCCACTGGTATGCTGATATCTGCTCCACAGCCTGGATACTCTGTCATCCATGTTGCCATATTTTTAAGAGCGATGGTCTGCTTGCATGTTCTAGACAATATGTTTTGAAACTTATTAATCAGGAATTGTCCAATCTCTTTATGCTGAAGTATCAGTAAAACAATTACTTCAAGGCTAAATGAGGTCCACTGAAGAATCACTTGATTAAAGTGAGAATTCACAATAAATAAATACTTCAAATATTTCATTATTGATGCTCCGGGGGAAAACAACTCTGATTAAGTCAAAGAAGGGGGGAAAATATTTAAATTTGAATAAGTATGATGGACTGGCTATTGTGTTGGTGTAAATCAGCACAACTCCAATGAATTTACTATGTCTATGTCAGTTTGAGTGAGCTGAGTGTTGGATATAGTGTATTACTTCTCACTGGATTCAATGGGGATATTGTCTAAAAGGAACTGGAAAGAAAATGTTTGTGTGCCATTCATTGCTGTGACATTTTCTTGCTGTGCTCCTTTTTGGAGAATCACTGCACACGTCTCTTATTCAGGTACCCATCTTTAATCTAGGGCTCAAAAGATTTATACGTATCACAAGGTGCTTGTGAATCTTAATGAGCAGTATTCAGGAAATGTCATTTCTTGAGAGCTGATGCCCAGGTGCAATGGATCATGCAGTACAGCAGAAGTATTTTCAATTTCTTATTAACACTGTATGGAAGAGATAAGGAGTAATCATTAAACACAAACATTTATTTAAATGCAGAGTTAAGGTGGATGCTGTAAACACACAAAAGCCAGAACATTACACAAGATGAAGGGTCAACGTTTCCAAGCTTGGAAGTTTTAAGCCTCTACATCACAGTTCAGAGACCAAATACATTGTGACTCAAATAACACCTATGTTGAGCACCCACAGACCCCTTTTCCAGTCTGCATTTGTAGTCCTTGTACTGTTTCTCACACACGTGTAATTCAGCATAATACAGTGTCCGAGAGTGGCAGGGTAGAAGCTAGAGAGTTTAATGGTTTGCCTGTGCCAAAAGATTGTAAATGAGCCACATACTATCTCTGCACCTCTTGACTGCCTTCCAACTCGTCGTCTGCTTTTCCTCTGCAGCATTCAACCTACTGGGGACAAGAACTGGGTCTTACAAGGTTTTGTTTTGTGTCTGGCACAGTAGGGTCTCGATCTTGATTGGAACCTCTTGTCATAGGTCTTAGCAGAAACAGCAAAAATACAGACAGGAAAAATTGGGGAAATGCGATTACAGCATAGGAAATTGTAATGCAAGACAGCATGACATCTAAAGGTTGGAAGAGCAACACTTTTCAGGGTATAATTCTGCAGTCAGTAAACTGTGGATTTAATTTTTTCACCTTTTCTTGTAGTGGAAGTGCATCGCTGTCCAAAAATTCTGCTAAATCAAAGTGCTGGACCTTTATACAGCGATAGCACTGCATAAAAGGAAAGAAGTGTATCTTAAGTCATTAACTGTATGAAAATCAGTTAGTACACTCAGTCACTGACAAAAAAACCCATAAAACATCAGAAGAATTTTTCAATGTCTCAATAAATTCAGCTTTTTATTTCATGCACAGCTAACCTTAAAGTGACCTGGTACCCATATACTTTTTAAGAAGGGTGTTTCTTCCCCTACAAAAATAAAAAAGAAAACTTCATAATTTGCAGGGAAGAATCCTGAAAAACTTTACTCATAAGAGTATTTTCAAATAAAAAGTTTTAATCTTTTATAATTAGGGAATAGAATTAGAATGCCTCCTCCACCATAATTAAAGGTTAGATTCTCCATGGCAGAAAAACATAAACCTCAATACTGATGTTCACTATAATGTACCTAAACCACATAAATAGGCCTTGGTGTCACTGCAGTAATGTTATGTGTTGCTCACCAAATGAACTAATGCTCTTTTTGTGTTTCTCATAGCAACAGAGGTGTATTAGATTCATACTTTCAACACTGCTTGAAAGCAATTGCATTTTTTACTAGTTATATGGTGGGGAGAAGCCACGTAACTGAACTGGAGGTGCCATCTGAAAATGAATGATAATGTAAAGTTTCTTCCATGATTTCTCCCTTAGGAAGATGTATGTGAGACAGAGCTTTCAAATGGAATGGGTTGAGAGTTTTCAGATAAACAAATTTCCATTCAGAAAAAAAAAGTTTAAATTAGTAGCTGAACTGCTGAAACACAATCCCTGGAAAAAGGGGGAATCCTGAAAGTTCACAGGAGTTTGCACTGATGTATTTCAACTTAAAAATCCAATAGAAACAATTAAATTATCTGAATAGTTCATACAATAACAGAAGAAAACCTGAAAAAACCCTAACATTTCTTTTAAAATTAGAAGGAAGGTATTTTCAAAATATTTTAAAGCCTTTAGTGGTAAAAGCCCTTCCATTTCTGCTTAGAAAAATCAGTAAAAGAGTCTTTTTCAGTCTAGCAGACATTGTAGCAACATCACATAGTTGGTAACTGTCACAGAACAGAGTTGAATGGAAAATTAAGTATGGTTTGGGGTTTTTTTTTAAGTATTAATTAATTAATAGAACATCTACCATGGGATGTGGAGAATTTGCTATTTCTCTACTGGCTTTCTCTCCAGCATGGATGTCTGTCTCAGAGGCAGTCCTAAGGTACTGAATTGTGTGTTGCAATATCTACCACCAGAGTACTCTTGACTAAATCCCTTTCTATCAATGGAAGCTATGAATCTTTGACGTTCTCCATCTCAGGCAAATAAGGGCAAGGTCTGTGGTTTGGAACATAACATCTAATGTCAGATTCAGTGGCTTGAGATACACTGAAATATCTCATGAGGATAATGATTTTATATGGAAGCAAATTAGTCTGACAGCTGAAGTAGGGTTGTCTCTGTAATGGCTCACAACCAATTATATATATTTTTCTTTATATAAGCAGTGGTTACATACCATCAGTAAAATGTCTCACTAATGAAATAAAGCAGGAAGGAACAAAAAGTAGTCCAGTCTCCAATGTGTGTGTGTCCCCCATGAGATGCTCCTTCCGTTCTGCTTCATAAATTAGCGCCCGTGTCTCCCAAATACTTACGGATGCAGTACATAGAGATCACTCCCCCCCCCTCCCATTTTCAGTGCCAGTGGCTCATCCTGGGTCTTCCTTATCACAATGCAAGCAGCAGAAATCATGTCCTGTGGCAGGAGATTAGGACTCAATGTAGGACTGAACTGCCCATGATCCAACCATGCTGATCCTGGCTTTATTCCAAAGATTGCCTGCCAACGCACTCAGGGGTTCGAGGTCTCCCCTCTGCCCCTGTGACTCGACTGAGCCTTCCAGAGCTCCGTGGCTGTTGCCCCGGGCTATGTTTCTATTTTATTTGTAATCCTTTGAAAGCAATAGCCAGTTCTGGCAGATGAATTATATTCTGTCGAGAAGCAGCAGGGGATGGCTGGGACCGTCTCTCTCTCCCTGAATTCTAATTTAAAGAGAGGAAACAAGATTTCATTGAATTTTAACAAATTAACCATTAATCACTTATGAAAACCTCCTGATGAGGACATGGATCGCCTGGGTTATGAATGGGAACAGCTTCATTTTGCTGTGATTGTTCGACCAAGTTAATCCCCAGCTCTCTTTCTTTACCTCCATCATGCTCCTCACCTTGTTCCTTGTCTCCCTCATTGCTGCGTGCTCTTGTCTTCTTCCCCCCACCTCCACCCAACACATACACCTTCCTCTCTCGTGTCCTCTTCCCTGGATGCACAGCCCCTGCTGAACCTGTCTCTGAATCATTTTTGATGTCATGCTGAATATGGAAATTAAGGCAAAAACAATGTCTTCCACTGGCTGTGTGGTGTGAATATTTATGAGGGAGCCAGCGAGGAAGCTAAATAGGAGCTATGAGCCAGCCAGCCAGCGAGGACGGCAGCTGACAAGGGCTCATTCAGCAGCGCATCCTTGGCTGCCGGCAGCATCCCAGCAGAGTGGGGGCTGTGTGAGTGACAGCATCCTTGCCTGGGCAACACAAAAAACTAAGTTGCAGCCATTTCTCTGCTTCCTTTTTATTCCTCCCTTCTCCAGCTGATCAATTTCAGCTACAAAAATAATAATAATAAAAAAATCCTTGGATGTTGTTCAGCTGCAGCAGACGATTAGACCTTAAAAATCAATGTTTATGTTCAACAGGGCTATAAAAACCAATGCTTCCCTCTACTTATCAAATCAGAATTGGAATCAGAAAGCCCCTTGGCTTGTTGTACAAGGGGTCATGGCTGGTGGCACATGGTGATGGAAATCTCTCCAAGCCAAGGCTCTCTCCTGTGCTGTTTCTCCTCCTCCTGCCGTATTCTCACACTCAATAGCAGAGTCTGTCCCTCAGGGAGGCATCACTCTGCTAAACACCACACGGGGGACCAGAGTGTAGATGGGTACCAGAGACCTGGGGGAGGGAAAAAGAAAAAAAAGATGGTGTAAGTCTATCCATTGGAGTAAGCCCCAGATGGAGCTCTGAAAAATGCCATCTTTATTTTATCCCTTAAGGATAAAGCACACCTAGGAAGGAAACTGATTGAGACCTGGGTTGGGCATGGGCTAACTGGGGTAAAACAAGAGTCCTGAAGTGAATCATTGATCCTTTTGCTTCCCCTGAGGTCTGCAGAACTTCTGCAAGGTATTTTGTTAGTTGGACTGCAAGGATGGGGCTATTCCTGCTGCCAGGCACAGGATGCGCGTGGAGCAAGGAGAGAAACTCTACCTCTTCCAGTCACAGTCTTTAATGTAGTAAATCCTACCATGGAGAGGCTGACGGCTTCTAACTTACCTAGTGTCTGAAGTTAATATAAAATAGAGAAGCTTTTTGATTGTGGGGTGTGCAAATCCCAGTGATTGAGCTGTGCTGCTTCCCTGAAGAACTTCATAATTTCCCTGGCTGGATGGCATCACTTTTAAGTGTCTTGAGAATGGCAGGTCCTCCCAGAAAACATGTTTTAAATGATCTAGCAATTAACTGCCAGAAGATCTGGTGCTCATGAGAACCAGTGCCCCAGATGACACCGCACAAATTGAAACATAGGCCAGGTTATTAAATTTTTGGGATGCTGGATCACTCAGCCACCACCCCACTGGGGGTGCACAGAATTGTCTTCTTCTGTAGTTACTTTTCCTAGCCCAGACCCAGGTTTTTCCCCATCCGGTATCTTTCACCAGTTCCTCTTCAGAGCGTTCTGGACTGACCCTTCTTGTGGCCGCTTGCAAGCTGAAGCACATGACTCCTTGTAATGATGTAGGACTGTGAAACTCCCTCCTTAATTATAATCTTTTTGCAATGATATACTGCTCTGTCTGACTCAGCTGGAAAATCTTTTCACTTCTAGACACATACTGTGGGTTGTACATATGGCTGGGCTAGAAATTCTTTGGTCCATCTGGGTAATCCTGTTAATCCTTCTCCTCATACACACATTTCTGGTCATAGAGTTGGTGTTTTCTGCTGCTTTTCATCCTTTTCCCACCAAGCCTGCAAAAAAGGGATCCAAAGCCTATGGCCAGTTACAGGCCAGTGGATGAACTTGATGGCAGAAAACAATCTGAAAAATAAAATAAATAGGCAAGAGGGTGAATCTAATGGGGTGGATGAAAATACCGATATATAAATCCCATGGGGTAATATGCTGGAATATATCACTGGTGCCATAAGAAACAGTCGCTCTGCTGTCTGCCATTGTAGCAAATAAGATGTCTGGAACATGCTATAAACTTATGGAACCAAATCACTGCAATATAGGAGACTTTCAAATTAAAATTGATTAGGCTATCTATCTCCATTGACAAATGGCACTGAAACCCTTATAGGCAACCTAGGCAAAATCATCCTAAGGACACTCCTAAATTTTCTGCCTCTGCTTATCCTTCAGTTCCTATGGACACTTATATGAATTGTGTGGGCAAAAATAAACTTGAAAAGACAAATCTCAGTTTTCTTATTTCCAGGGGAACTCAGGTATGGCTGGAACATAATATGCTTTAGAGAAACCTGAATATCTCTGTGTCCCCAGATGTATCGCTATTTGGTTATTAGTCATGATTAGTCATTTTCTCAGTTGTTAAGTCACTTTAAAGACCTGTTCTCCATCATAGCTTGTATTAAATCTCCACTTATTTACTCATTGCAATCCATCAGTCATTTTGACGGTAAGAAGTTCAAAAAACTTGAGGAAAACAGAAGGCTTATTTCAGATTTGGCTTCAGTCAAATGAGTAAAGCTATGCCAGAAGTATTTTACATGACAGGTACAATGTCTGAGTTAGTGCAAATTGCATGCCTGTTGTCCCCAACTTTGGACCAGAGGCACATAGTTACATTAAAAATATTTGCGGGGGAAGCACAGCTAATTGAGATGACTGTTAACTATCTAATGTACAAAGGCATTTAAAGCTCAGTATTTTACTTCATTATAGCTGATTAATAAATACATGAGCAGCACTATCATGTTGTTAATTCTACAATAGAAAGCTTGACGCAATGAATAGACACTTTCTTGTTATCATTTGTGAAACTACAGATAAATAGGCAAGTAGCTTCCCATGTAGATTGTAACTCACAAGAATATATTAATAGCTCGGCTACATAGCTGCAGAAATGGTGTAACATCATGACAGCGACTTACTGCTTCTGGATATCTCTGTAACAAAAAAACCCAAACACCCAAGCTCAGAAGAGGCCATTATTTAAATAGCTGTCTCATTTCATGTAATTTCAAGTTCAATGGTGCGGCAATTCTGCAGTATTAGATCTACTGAATGATTATTAAAATCACACCTATTCAAGATTAACTATGAATTAATTATGAGAGGAATTCAGAAATTCAGATGCCTTCCGAGATAGGCTCCGGGATAAGGATAGGGTAAGTGTCAAACTCTGGCACAGGCTTAACCTGTTGTTAATTTTTCCAAGTGTATCTTCCTCTTTGTCTCAGCAACTATACAGGACAGCTGACTACTTGCACCCTGGATGCGCATAAGGGACACATGTAATAAGTCAGATGAGTCATGCCCTAGGTGTGTTATTTCTCTCCCTTGATGATGACGACGGGAGCCCAGATGATTAACTCCACGTAGAATATGACACCTACATCTAGTCAGAATGAGTCCCCACTGGGGAAATCTAAAGCACTCAATCACTGAAGGAGATAAGCAGCTCATTGTGGGCTTGAGCCCTTGATGTCCCATCAAACCTGAATTTGCAGAGTAAATTGCAGAGAGTTTGTTAGAGTTCAGCTGTTGAGTTATACTCCACGGACAGAGCAAATCAGGGTCTGGCATACCTGTGCTACAGTGAGGCTTCAGCAGCTCGGTATTGTATCGCAGCCTCACTCATCGGGGCTCCCTCTGTTCCTCCTTTCCTTTATCTCCCAAGTCTGCTGGGACTTCTTTTCTCCTGTCAGTTTTATACAGGAGTCACTCAGGTACGATGGCAGTAAGTAGTTTTATATAGATATAAGGTAGCTGGACAGATAGGCAAATGGTGGAATAGGTACAGATGCTTCTGTTCAGAGCAAAGAAAGAGAACAAATCATTCATACAAAAGGTTGTAAGAAGGCATCCACTGTACGTGAGACAACCTGGCTCAGAGAAGGGTCCTTTTGCTGGTCTCTGGCAATGGGAGGGACATCAGTCATTTCTAATAAATGAAATGCTCCTTGGTAGAGCTCCACTTTGCTCTGTAGTCTGGAAAGGGAAGCTGCACATATTTGTGGCACGTTGGTCACAGTTTCCTTGGCTGCTTGCAATAATTCAGCCATACAGCTCCTCATGGACAGTGAGCATCTCTGCTTTGTCTCCGTTCTATTCCAGTTTCTCAGCATGATAAAGAATGGAGTGAGCTCTGACAAGCAAAGGTGGGTTAAAAGCTGCTGGCGACTCCTACCAGTGGCAGCTAAGCAAGCCTGGAGAGATCCAAAGAGATGAAACCCTTTTCATATTGACTTCATCCCCAAAGTCATTTCTGAAGCTGCAAGATCTTGGGGAGAGAAGGAGGGTCACATTGTCAAAAAATCCCCATCTATGGAAGTTGAGGTTATTTCTTTGCCAAGAAAAGTTAATAGCAGGGCTGTTAAAACCTGGGCCTGCATTTCCTTGCTCTGTTATGTGAGCCAAGAAAGAAAATCCAGCTTTTTCAAAAAAACAGAGACTGTTTTTTAAGCCCACTGTCAGAAAGCCACAGCGTGACTGTGAATCAGCAACGGGAGCGGGCAGTGCTCTGTGTATTTGGTCCCTGCTCTGCTTCCAACAGACAACCAAAACTCTCACTGGTTGTAAAAATTTTATTCACTACAATGACAATCACACAGACACGGAGGAAATGAGGGCATGGCATAGACTCAGAGTTGTTAGTTTGCCAAACCTCCTTTTCTGCCAAGGTCTCGTGTATGTACATCCATTCTTCACCTCTTTGTCTACAGAATCAATTACATGGTGTCCAGCTACCAAAGGTATTATATAGAGCATTGGATCTAAATGATACAGTAGATGCTCTTCAGTGATACGGCTGAACAACTCTGCAGCCAGCTGTGATGTATGGGCATTACTCAGGTAGAGCACAGCTTGCTGCATGATACCCATTTTCCATTGCCGTAGGGCCATGATAGTATCTTCTTTCACCCTGAACCTGTTGTACCTCACCTGCTTGCCCAAAGATGCACGAGAACCATACCAGACCTGGCCCATTAATAAACATCTACCAGCTGGCAGAAATTTAGGCTTGGACCCAGTATCTCACCACCTGATAGTCCCATCCACACCATGGGGAACCTCACAATGGTCCATCTGTGAACGTGCTGAATTTTTCTACTGGGGACCATCCTCCCATTGCCGCCCCGATTCTCCTCAGCCCTTTGGGAGCGTGCAGGGTTTTGTAGCACGGCATGCACAGCAAACCGCTGCTCTAAACCTGCGAGGTGCGTGTGAGGGAAGAATATGTGCACATCCACTCGTGTGGCTGCAGGATGAAGTGCAGCATCCGACCCCGTGAGCAAATGTGGTAAGAAAGGATACTTACACATGGGTGTTTTAAAGGGAAATAGACTGTACTGGGGGGCTGATACTAAGCCAAGGCCACCACTCTGAATACACACATGAATTCATATTGTAATCACTATTATTTTTTCAGCATTTTTTTTTTTTCACTTCCCCACTTGTGAAATGGTCCTGAAAGAGGCCCAGCTGGAGATGCGGGTACTGTATTTTCTCATTAGAGTTTGGCTGTCCCCTCCAACTCCTCCTTACTGTTTCAAATAGTCTCCTAAGCAAAATGCGAATCCACCAGTGTTCCAGTGGGTTCAGCATTTGGCAGAACGAATTTGTTCATTGCTAATTAAAACAAAAGATTTCTGAGGCGCTTTCCACTTTGGTTTATTAGCTTTCCTGTGCGATAGCAAATAGGAGCCCTTGTTACACTGTCAGCAGAACTATTATTATTATTATTTATTATTTACAGTACAACTTGTGACTCACTTCCTATGTTGGTGGATCTTTCGCCATCTGTTAAAAAAATAATAGCAGTCATTTTCTGAAATATTATTCTAATCCAAATGTTAAAATAGAACCATATGAAGCCAATTAAATAGAGTGCGTGTTGTTAATCTGAGTTACTTCAGCTCAGCTAAAGAAAAAAGGCAAAAAAATAAAAGGGTTGAGAAAGGCCTGAATGTAAAGCAAAGATGCAGACTTCAGAAATCTGTGAAGATTCTGCCAACATTTTCTTGGAATTTTAGATTTCAAGAGAAAAAAAATTGTAAACATGTCATCTTCTAGCTAAGTTTAGGAGCGGATATGGATCCAAATCTGGATGCAAGATTGCAACTCCAGACCAGGCTTTATGTGAATCCTTAAAAGATCAGAAAATTTCAGTTTTAATCCCTTTAATATTTAGTGCTCTTAGCTGTTTTTGTTCTTACTCTGAGTGAAAAAAAATTACTTGATCTGGTTATGTTGCCTCCACCTGAGAGTTTTATGTAAGCTTATGACTAATTAACATGAAGTTCCCAGGTGGTGCTTCTAAAGACATTGCCCCTGCCTGCAGAAGTCAAGGAGAGATGAAGCAAATACATCATGAGGAAATTATGGTGGTCAAGCATGAGTATGCTATCCCTACGGCATGGTGATCAATAGCAGCTTCACTTCAAACATGTGCGTGTGAGCATTTCTTTGGGCTTTAGATCTCTGAGCTTGGGTCAAAGCATATTTGAAACAGACAGAGCTTTTACCTGATTTCATACTGAAGACTTTTTCTTATGATACCTCTGAGCAGGATCTACACTGGAGTTCTTGTTTAACTGAATTTGGGCTAAACATTTCAAATCCTGAGCCTGTCTTTGGAGGAGAGGGGCATGATCTTGAGAGATACGTGTTTATCTCACCTAGTGAGGGCAGTGATGTGATCACCCCACACGTCCTCTGTTGAGGGGGGAGTCAGCCGTCCCATGGGTAAATCAGCCCACTGAAAATTTGAATCGCTTTCTGGAAGTGTCTGCCTTTCTCCAGCAACACCTGCAGAGAGCTCCGATGACTACAGCCCAAAGCACCGTACCTTGCCAAAGGGCCCAACATGTAAGCATCATGAATGCATGAAAATTGAGCTGTCTTTTAAGGCTTTTTCATCAGTTTTTCATGTCAGGTTGGAAAGATCGCTTGAAAATCAGTCTCCAGCGGGACATCCTTTGCTTCTTGGGCTGGAGATGGAGGCAGAAAGGTTGGGGTGCAGCAGCATCTTCCACTTTGGAGAACGGAGCTGGGTTGTCCCCTCGACGGCGTGCTCCAGCCCTGCAGTAGCAACAGAGGGATGCTGCTGAGCTCCTCAGGCCGAGCAGCCGAACTGCATTCCTGGCTGCAGTTATTTATATTCCCCGAACAGCGTTGTTTACACAAACTGCATGAATGCAAATCAACGTGAGGAAGTGCTGGAGTCGGTGAGGTGTGCAGCAGTAACAGGCTCCTGGGATTGGTTTTAGTAATGTAGTGTTAACACAGCTACACATGGCTACACACACTTTCATATCCAAGCGAGGGAGAGGGAGAGGGAACACTCATTACCTGGGACACTGGCCGAGTCCTTGTACCTCAACAAGAGATAAAAAATAAAAATGGACTTCATTATCACAGGCTGCCTGTCAATCACCTGCTGTCGCACCAAGCCTGCCTTACATTTCTCCGACTGAAAGGTTCCCGTCACCATTGGCCGGGAAGGAAAGCTGGATGTGTGGAAGGAGACAGAGCAGGTAACATGATGACTAGCGTTAGTCTGGTGACTACTCTCTTGCCCTGCAGCACACATGCATTCAGAGGAAGCCTGCCGAGAAAGGCCTTTTCTGAGGAATGCCCATGCATATGAATGTGATATAGATATGAGGTGGTGGCCTTCACCTTCCCCTGAGCAAGGGATGTCCAGTGGGTAACACTTGGGTTACCCTGTGGAGCTCACCTCTCTCCAAATCCTGCAGGCGATGTCAGAGGGTGGCATCAGCCAGCTGCTCCCTAAATGTTCATTTCTAGTGCCAGAGTATCCTTACACTTCTGAATTCACCAGTTTCCGTTTGCAAACTAGAAGCAACCGTGTGAGACAAATTTTTCTGATCTTTAAATACTGAATTTCCTCCCCTGGGGATCCCAAATACTGTCTTTGGAGATCTTTAGGGCGAGTCCTTGCCTCTCTCTTTCTCATCAGTAAAATGGGGCTAATGATGCTTCAAAGCAGGTTTACCAATGTGCTGCCAAGATCTCTTGAGTGCCAGTGACCTTTTATTTAACCCATCAGCATCAGGCTACCTTTCATTCCATCACTATATATTCTCAGGAGGCTTTCCTGACAGTTTGGTCTTTCTTTTCTCTGCACTTACATTTTCCACAATACAATAAAACAATAATAATAAAAATCTATTAAAACAAGTTCCTTGCTAGTTTATGGTAATTAAAAGCAATAAATATTCCTGCATGCAATGCTGTAGACCTTGACTCATCGGTGGGTCAATACTGCTTTCCTGGTGTGGCTGGGTAATAAATCTTTATTCCTTTTTGAATGGAAATAAGGATGGGTTTTTATTCATGAATTCTGTGACCCGTTGAAGTGACATTTTCAAAACAAACACTCCAGAAATGAGGAGTTTTCTCTGCAGAGTGGGTTAATCTGCTCTCTTCTCAGCGTGTCTCTTTCATACCGATGATTTGCCCGATGCCTTTTTAATCCCAGCAGCAACTTCTCAGCGAGCAGGAAGAAAACTAGAATAAAACAAAGTAGCTTGGAGAGATCCAAGACGCATGTGCCAGGGGCAGGCTGCAGGGGAGGGGGCACAGGGGTGGAAAGGATGGTCTAGAAGAGGTCTCTGAAGATCTGACTTGCTCGGCAGGGCTGGAACTGCAGATTCACTGTCCGGTCACGCTTTGCCTCGCGCCGAGGCTGGGGGTGGCCTTGAAGTCCCAGCCCTGCTCAGCTACATTGCTCCTGCCTCCTGAGCTGTCGGCCTTCATTAGCTTCTACTACTAGATGGAGGGTGTTTCTCTGAACCCAGATCAAACAGCAGCTTTTTGAGCTCGTCTGCAATTGACTTCATTTGGTTGTGTAATCTAATTGGCTTGGGACGCTCTGCGAGCCGGGGAACGAAGCCAGGGCTTTATAAAACAAACTTGCAATGCGAAGCATGCGAATTCCCGCCGAGTCCTGCTCCTTCCGAGCGCTGCGTAGTGCAAGTCAAGCACCAGGACGAAGTCTCTGGGTTATTTTTCTCTCTCTAAGAGGTTGTTCTTTCCTTGGAGGAGGCTAAACATAGCAAGAGGCCCCTTCTCCAGCAGAAAGGATTAATCGTCAGCTGAGCCGCTGCTTGTCATTAAACTACATTCTGAAATACACTCGGGGCCAGGTTTGCCGTGGGCTTCAGGGGGTGTAGTGGCTGCCTGGAGAGGAGGGGCAGGGAGAAAGAGCTTTCCTTTCTGTCGTACACGTGGATCAGTGCCATTTCTGAGCAGAGGTTTCTGTTCCCCGCTTAACTTGTTTTTTTTCTGAGGTCAGCTTCCATTGCCATCAATAAGATATCATGCAAAGAGAAGCAATTTGGCCCGGTTTGGCTATTCCACAGGCCAAAATTCAGAGCTTACCGCTTTCTTAAAGAGCTGAGTGCTGCCAGACCATCCAGTGTGTGTAGCATCCGCAGATGTTTCTTGTTCACCTCTTTCCTCCCGCTGTCATGCTCACCACTTGGTTTGTCAATCAAACCTTATGGGTCCAGTATTTGCTCAAGTGTGCTGTGAATGTGTCACACTGCAGCCACAGAGAGGTGGGTCTGTGACAGCTGAGCTACCTCCACCCATGCTATTTTGGTTGGAGAAACACAGCACACCTAAAACACTGCCTCCCTGAAAACCTTAAGCTTTTATAAACATCACCAGGTTGGATGAGGCTTTGAGAAACCTGGTCTAGTGGAAGGTGTCCCTGCCCATGGCAGGGGGGTTGGAACTAGATGGCCTTCAAGTTCCCTTCCAACTCTAACCATTCTATGATCACCTAGCTAAGATTTCTGGATGCGGTGCTGATAGGAATCTGCTCAGCCCACATAAATGAGATGGGCCAAGAGGGTTCATCCCTCCTCTCTCATCCAAGATCACCCAGGAAGCTCATCCGTGGATTGGGAGAGGCTCTGCCATCACCCACTTCCCTGGACAGCGGGGTTTTTTTTCATTTTGCTGAACTTGATCCATGTTCAGTCCTCACGGAGAGGAAATGGGAGGTATTTTGACCTACAGAAGTGGCTGGAAAGATACAGATGCTATAGTGACCAGAAAAGTCTCTGCTCAGATGGGATGGGACTGTTGTCTGGTGGTCCTCATTCAAGTTGACATTTGAAACAAAAGAGGCTGGAGTAAAACGACGTTTTCCTCTTATACTCAGAGCACTGAAGTGGCAGGAGCACTCACCAAGATTAATTTGAGTTATTTTAATTATGATTCTCTCCCCTCTCTCTCTCTCTTCCCTCCTCCTCTCTCACATACACTGTCTGGACAGGGAACTGCAGGTTTTCTTCCACTTAGGATTAATTAAAAAGGAAAAGTCAATAAGTTTCTCAGCAATTACTGTCTTTTCCATTTGGTCATTTGAGACAGTAAGGGGCTTAGAAATTGAATTTCCAGAGAGAAAATCATGTCTCATGGATCCAAGCACAAAGTTCTTAGAGGGAGAAATTTCTGTGTTTTCTTTAGCCTGCCACTGTGTCTGAGAGAGGACAAGCATCAACACAAATGGGAGACTGGAGGTGATAATGACAAAATTTGACTGCCCAGGGTTTTATTGACCTTTTTTTTACCAGATAAGGTGACTGGTCATTATCACAACCCTAATCCAAAGCCCTCATCCACAGTCCTCATAAGTCAATGGAAATCTTTCAACTGACATCAGTGATCTTTGGATCAGACTTCACTTGATGCATGGGGACACAACAAACTCAGCTCAGCAGTAAGGTATGGCTGCTTTTTAGATTTCTACTGTGGATCTCGGCCCCTCTTCCTTTTATTTGAGACAGACTGTTTAAGGACAGTACAATGCACCACTGGGTTAAATTTTTTGTTTCTTAGGAAAAATGGGAGCTGGAATGGAGACAGGGTGCAAATCCAGAATGGAGGGAAAGGAAGTAAAATAAGCAGAAGCTAATAGAGAGTGACAGAGGAGGGAAAAATTAGAAAAGAATACAATAAACCACCTAACTTGGTTTTGGTTTGCTGTGGGGCCACCCCACGCTCCTCCATATGGAAGCGAGTGCGGAACCACTCCCTCTCCTCTCAGTTTAAATTCAGCAGAAGCAGAACTTCTGGTTTATTTTCACGTTCCCATTGAGTGCTTGCTGCAATTATTTCTTGGAATGAAAAAGAAGAAAAAGGAGGAAAAAAACCCCCAACCTCACAAACTCTGTGCGTGCTCTTTTGCTAACCAACCTGCTTTGCCCCAGAAACCCCGCTGGGTGTGCAGCGATGCTCCCTGCAGCTTTGTTTAGGAAAGTCACATTTGCTTCGCCCTCAGTGAGGCTATTAACAGCCTTTTCCCAGAAGAGAGCCTCCTTTTGTTTACCTGAAATTGCTGAGGAACAAAATAAATCTAGATTCAACGAGTAAATAAATAAATGAACAGATAAAGGGGGGGAGAATCAGAGAGAGTTTTACTGGGAAAAACACAATCCCAAAGGTATAAAACTGAAACTTGGGAGGCTGGGTGCCTCATACAGGGCTCTCTGCAGCTCCTGACCGGTTGGAGCCTGGCTCCCAGCAAGACTGATTACGCTGTCACCACAAACGGCATGTAAAAAATTGTGCCTCATTTTATTAGCTGGAAAACAGTGTTTAATGCAGCTGGAGATGCAGCTCAGGGTAAACCGTGGAATTTTCCTCTTGGAAAACCGTCAGGGCCAGTAATGACATCATTTCTCCATGAGTTCGATCCAGTTAGGACCATGGCTGTCTGTTGTCTTCTCTCTCTTGCCTGACAAATACGCCATTCTCTGAGAGTTAGAGGGCTTTAAGCCTGTTCTGGGACAGAAGAGAAAACATGGATGGTAGGCAGCCAACACCAGCCTTGGTCAACCTGTCACTGAAAGGCAGGTAGGGATTTCCCTCATGGTCTGGCAAATCCATGCTGGTGACATTAAGAACTGGGATTGATTCTCATCTAATAACAGCAGCAGATGCCTTCCAATAATGTTTAAAAGCTCTCTCTGCACCCTGTCACTGTGAAATGTGGAGGAGCCCAACCTTCCCTGACTCGTGTCTTTGCACAAGGATTCTGAAACCCTCTGCAGCAGAAAACGTCCTCTGGTAAACCCGTGGTCATTGATATTTCATTTCCACCCATTAGATGTGTATTATAATTTCTGGCTGTGATAGTACATGATATAAAGCCTGTAATAAGGAATAGCATCCACAGAAAAAACAATGGAAAGGCGATCTGAGGAGAGAGATGTGCCAGCAACATTAGAAACCATTTGCCACTAACTATCCCTGTATGTCAATATATCCACAGGACAGCAGCCTTAGGCTGAAGGTGCAACAGATCCTAAATTAGGGCGACATGGATAGGATTGCCTGTTTAGTTAAGTGATTCATGGTTGGCTGTTTCTCTCAAGGAAAGGTTGCAAGGTGAGTCCTCTGTGTTCCTATTGGAGATGGGGTAAATCTCTGCACATGCCAATCCGCAGCACACAATGAACACAAATTTTCAGCTGACTTCAGTGGAAAATGTGATTTACTACTGGTTTTCTGTCTATAGAGCTGGAGTATTGAGCTTCCTGACACTCAGAGCTAGACAGATAACCAGCGATTCATTAGAAAATTCCAGTCTTCCTTTCCTCCTGCGAGTTGGCCACTCACAAATTGCAAAATTCCCAACTGCGATTCGTTGCTAAAATGGCTATTTACAAATGCCTTCAGAGGGTGGGAGTCAAGGCTATACTAAGCTGCTCGCAAACAGTTCATTGAAAATATCCAACATTCAAAGTTTGAAAGCCGAGCCGCGTGGATAGTTACATGAGCTGTATTGTATTATTTCTGATCTCTGATTGGGCGAGTTGCATAACTAATCTCATCAAAACCAGCATCCATTTTGAACTGCATGTTCATGTGTGTAATTTGGAATACGCTTTTGGAAAATATTAAGCTATTGGAGTTCCAAATTGACTTTTGATGAGTATTCTCACTAGTAAAGCTCATTTGCTAGAGTATTTGTGGAAAGCGGCCATAGAAACAGACCAGGAGATTCAAAGCAAATTTGTTCAGGACTTCAAATGAATATACACAGACATCTTTCTGCAGTATTCACTCACCATTAGTCATGTTGCAGTAATACCTGCAGTACATACTTACAACTGAGTTAGACTTTCCACTGTAAAGCTGTGTTTGTGAGATTTATTAGCTCAGCGGTTTCAGAACGGATTTGACTGAGATTTTTAATACCAAGTTCCCAGCTTGGAGGGACACTTTTTAATTCCATCTCCTCATGCCCCCTCCCCCTTCCCTCTGCAAACCATTACAATAATTTAAGCAATTGATCACTTCTATAGCTCAAAAGCCTGAGCACAGAAAAAAAGGAGAGGAAAGTAGTGGCTAGGGGGACGGTCAGAGGATTTTAAACACTGAAGCGGAGAAGCCCCACGTTCTCTATAAGTCGACTTTCTCATGCTCAGTGAGAATCCCCAGAAGCGTGAGTAATAAAAGAAAATGCTCTAGAGGTAAAACTTAAAGGACAATATGTGAAATCTCATTTACAAGTGAGAAGCAAATGAGGCAGAATCCAAATGCTATATAGCAAAGCAGGCTCTAAATCAACATTTATAACAGCAACTTGGCAGGTGGGTTTTACCTCTCACCAACCTGTATATGCATTAAAGTCAACAGGCCAAAATGTGTTCTTTGTTTCATTAAATCAACCCTGAGCTAAATTTACTGAATTCAAGGAATTAAGCAGTCATAACTACGAACAGAAAGTGCCTCAAAAAGATCTGGTAGGGGAATTTCACTTCTCAGAAATCTTACCTAAACCAAAATCTCTCCAAAACAGTTTCATTTACAGAATCATCAGATCCTGTAAACCTGAATATCAACATGTCTTCCCAGTAAGATGTGGTCCAGTTGTGGTGTTACTGGAATTGTCTGTAAACATTGCTCCATTGCTTTCCATTTTCTCCATTTCATTCTGCTCCACCCCATCCCCAACATCTCCTCCGTGCCTGTGTCTTTCACATCCAATTCGTACTTACCTGGGCAAGCTGACTGGCACCAGGAATTTTTGTCCAGTTGCAAGCAGTGTCAGAGACTGGTGCTTCAGCTAATCACCACAAATAACATTCTGAAGACACAGCCAGAGTCGTGGGGCCACTCTGGGGTTGCAATTTGTTAAGGCTATTGTAGGTAAATCTGTCAGGAGATCCCATGGTGATGGTGGTCTGGCACACATGGACCCATCCATGCCATGCTTGGCCACTGTCTTTGTCTCTTGCCATTTGCCCATGAGGCTCAGGGATTCACCACTTCGCTGCAAAGTGTCAGAGTCCGAAGCAAAGGTCCTTGAGCTCACAGAAGAAGAGGAGCTGTTTTTGTCACTAGAGAACAGTATCTCAGCGCATTGTTTGCTATAACCACATGCTGATTGAGTCATGTAGTAACAAAACACCTGCCCTATAAACATAAAACAAGCTGTCACAGCATATCAACACATGAAGAGGCAAAGCAATATTGGAACAGGGCACCAGAATTACATGCTGGCTTCCAGTATCGGTGTGGAAAATAGCTGTTCCTACCCAGACAAAGAAGGCTTTGCATTTTCTGTTTGAAAACTCTGGTGCATTTTGTAAGAGTTATTTCCATCATTTTCTAGAATGGAGAGACAGAGGCATTAAAAAGTTACATCATGCATGCTAAGAAGGGAACAGAGTTCACCTCAGGCAGAAATAGGACTCAAACCAAAGGCATATAATATGTATTTTTCTCTTACCACTAGTCAATTCTGCCATACAGGAAGGTAGAAATGAAAAGGGATCACTTCAGCAAAAGCCCTGTCCCATTTTCCTTGATTGCAAGCAGGAATGGAGAGGAAATGCCCATACCAACCACAGAATATTCCCGAATGTCTGATCTGAAAAAATTAAACCCTTTAGCAGAAAATACATTGCAAAAGTCAATCTGCTTTTTCTTCCTGCAAGAAGCCTCCCTTCCATTGTGGAAGGCTGGAGACAGATCCTGGCGGCTGCCCGGCATCCCCTGAGCACCTCTGACCCCTCTTCTCCGCGGAGCCTCCCACGTGGGCACATTAAGCAAGCAGACTTGGCCGCAGAGCCAGCATGTGCCCCGCCAGGGACACAGGCTGTGTGCTCCCAGACATCTGAAGGTGTATCTCTGACCTGAGATGTCTCTTCCCTCTTTGGCATTTTCTGCAATTACCCCTATTGCCTGACCTAATGTAGCTGTTGCATTATTTGCTTTTCATTTTACCTGCTCACACTGGACACAATTCGCAGAAGCTCTTATTCCGTCGAAAGAACAGAAAAACAACACAGTGATGTGAAAGGGCTTACACACTTCTGCTTTGCAGGAAGTTTTTAGAAAACATCCTTCTCTGGATAGGTTTTGAGCTGTGGTTCTTCCTTGGGCATAGCCCTGCAAACCAAAATCCCATAACAAACCACATGAAAGAAAAGAGGGTCTGACTTTGGCTGATTGCAGGGATTTTTGCAGTGCTTAAGCGTACATTCCTCTCTGTGATAGAGATTGGTCAAGGGGTTAGGCGCATGGTATAGATTAGCTCATGGTCTGGTTTATTGCTCGTGTGTGAAACTCCCCCTCTTCCAAACTGACCTGCCTCCTCTTTTGATACGTGATGCAGTAGCTAGGTATGTTCTGGGGCTGAGAAAACTAAAGAGACAAAGGGTTTATTCTGGCATGAAGCCTTTGTCACATTTGGTCCTACACAAGTGCTGTTTTGTTAGTTTTTCATGAGACTCTGGAGTGTGCTTTGCTCTTACACACAGAAGGCACTTTTGGTCAGGTTGACTTATTGCTGTTCAGTCTTCAGAGATGGTCTTGGAAAGGCTCTGGGCTGGGGGCAGCATGTTCTCTGCAGAGTTCTCACATGGAGAGAGAAGGGAACGGGACACTCTACAGCTTTCCTTTGACCTTCTCTCTCTTCACTCTGGCTTCAGAAATTGAGGAAGGGGATTTACCACTGTTGCCATGACAGGATATCTCCAATGGCACTGGCAGTTCAAAGTAGACACCACTATCACTATGTAAAATGTAATCCAAATGTTTAACTTCCTTTACTGCAAAGTCCAGGGCTATAATAGCTTGGAGTAATTTAAGCAAAGCCAACTTGCACACTGAACAAGGGACAAAACAATAGCTTGGATTAACCTGACCCATGAGGTTTCATAGCTTCTAGAACTGCACTGCAAAACATTTCACCCAAGTATTCTGACCCTCATTCAAAAATATACCTGCAAGTATTTCCAATGCTACAGCTTTTGCTTTGAACAAAAAATCTGTGAACCAAACTCTAAGAGAACAAAAATACATTGCAAAATGACACCACGCATGATACAGTTTTAATGCTATTTGCTTCTGAAAAAATACACATTTACAAAAGTTCAGTGTATGAGTATCGCTTATTATGTGGTCAATGCCTGCGGTTAGCTAGATAATGGTGATCCTCATTGCTAGGCTGTAACACGTAGCCTGTAACTCCTTGAAGCAGGCATTGTCTTTTTATTTTGTGCTTAGACATTCCCAGCACAACGGGGGCTTGGTCCAGGGCTGAGGGTCCCTCCATATGGCTGGAATACAGATCAATAGTGGGAAGAAGGTCCTTAGTATTCAATTTCATGCTTCTAAGTGTCTCAGTTTTGAACATGGAAAGCAATTATCATAATATTGCAAACTGGCAAAATGATAGCTGTGGATGAAAATGCATTTTTTCTATGGTAGTAGGATTTTTCAGGCTAAAGCCAAGCAGAATTTTTTCTTTTTTCTTTTTTTTTTTTTTTTAATTTAACTTAGGTAAATGAAGACAATCTGACCCACACTTTTTTTTAATGTTAAATTAATGGGATGGATGAATCACCAGATTGTTATTAAAATGAGAGAACTGCATGGCTGACCATGCTAATAATACCCCCTTCGAAGCTCAGCTGCGTTTAATATGCACCTGAGAGAATATGCACATTTGCTGTGCAGCTAAGGAAGCCAGGAGTACAGATTTGAAACACAGCCTTGCTTCACCTCAAGGTCCGGTGAATATAGACATTGTCCCATCCTCCACTTCCAGTTGACAGTGAGGGGATAACCAGAACTTGCCCACCAGCTTGTTTTGCTGCTTGTTGGTGTATCAAGCTTTTGTATATCTTGCTGGCTTGTATTTCATGCCAGACCTTTAGACCCTAGGCCTCTCACAGAAGAATTAGAGGCATATTTGTTTTTAGCTGTACTAGTCTGATATCTCTTAGTTGACTGATCATAAGAGGAAAGAGTGAAACAAAAGTTTGGGTCCTGTGAGCCTGTCTTTGGTAAGGAAGAGAGGAGACATCTCATCATTTCTTCCTTCACCCATCTTCCCCCTCAGTCCTCTGCTCAAAGTGTTGGCCTAGTGCCATGTAAATCCTGCTTTTTAGGTTCTTGAGTCAAGTTTCATCTAGGATCATGCTTTTTGACTGAGCAGGGGCTGAAACTGCTCTGCTCAGACATGCATACATGGAGCCTGGGGCTGGTATGGTGGCTACCTGCTGCCAGCTCTTGGCTGTTTCAGGAAGATCTGCTTTCTCCTCACCCACACTGACATAGGTGGCCATTGGGTGCAGCAGAAAGGGGCCACCTGGAAGACCTTCTGCTCCCTGAATTAGAAATATGTGCCAAGTATATGTCTGAGGCTTCAGCATTGCCCTTTGGAGAGGGATGTGTTTAGCTTTGACTGACTCTCCCAAAAGGAAAGAAGAAAATCCTGTTGCGTCCCTCTTCTGTGCCCACCCTGCTGATCTGTGTCCTCATGGCTTTAGATTTGCAAAAGAGCCCGCAAAGCACCATGGCCCCTGTAAACCCGGATGCTTCATAATCCCCAGGTTGATCATTTACCACACAACTAATTATAGCTTTTTCAAGGCTCCTGGTTTTGCCCCTTCCCTCTCCTCCCTCCTTTTCATTTCCTCTATCCAGGGCCTTGAAATCCTTGGTCTTGACACAATAATTGATGGATTCTGGCTGTACAAACATAAAGGCCTGGAGTCTAAATAGAGCCAGATGGAGCTTGTATTGTATTGTGTGTTTTTCTTAAATAAGGGAAAGATTTATAAATTGATGAAATTTATTGTGAATAAGAGAACATTGTCCCTTTATAATAGGCTATTGTAATTGAAAAACACCCATGAGTAGTCTGCTCTTGGGTCACATTAATGCTTTGTTTTTCATTTGTTGCTCTCCTGAAGAGCTCACACAGATGCTTTGTGTCTCCCGTACCCGGCTGGGCTCTGTATGTCACATTCACTCTAACTGCATGCTGCTGAGCTCACAAATACCGGTATTTTGCAGCCAAATTTCTGTTCTGGGTAAGTCTTATCTAAGCTAACAGACACTCAGGGTAGGGAGGGTCAAAACCTGGGCTGGAAACTTTAGTAGCTCTTGAAATGATCAGATACTGGGAAACAGGTAGCTTTTTTGGGGTCCTCAGTGACAAGGCTGGAGGTCTGGGACCTGCGGGCACCCGTGTTAAGGGATGATTCCTCTGTAGCAGTACCGGGTACATCCTCCACCCTCGTTGTCTGACAGAGGTCAGAGAGTTGCTCACAACTATGCTCAGTTGTAGGAGCAGGCTCAGGTTTCAGGGCTCACATAGGAGACCACTTCACTGGAGTGGGAACAGGTTGGTCAGGAATGTTGGTAATGTCCTCAGAAGAAGGGAAGTGCTTTGCAGCTCTGTTTCTGCTTTCACTCTATAAATCTCTGCACAAAGACTCCCTCAGTAGATCCTTCAGCTCCTTAGAGGCATTGAAGAAAGATAGATGCTGTCTGAGCCACCTTATGTTTCAGTTCTTGGTATGTTTTTATTTCATTTCTTAAACCTTAGAATTATTATAAACTTAATCTTGTGCCTATGGCCAGTTTTCTAGTTTTGGATATACTCTATGGTATAGACAATGAGAGGTATGGAATCTACAGGGCCTTATTTTTGTTCCTCCTCAAACTGCTAAGTGTCATCTAGCAGCTTGCTTGGCTTCTCTGGCCTCAGTTTCTTTAGCAAGAACCAAGCAACAGTGACCTTGGTAAAGTGTTTGGAGATCTACCGGTGATTTTAGGACAGGAGGTGAATGCTGTCCTCTGGCCCTAGTTATTTAAGGGGACTGATTTGATGCACCTGAGTAGAAAGCTCAGAGGACCAATGTTGCCACCTCAAACTGCACAGCAAAATCAGCTTCTCAGCCTTAGGTTTCACCAAGAAGACAGCGCCCGCCTGGACGTGCTGGGGCACTGGTTCTCGCTGACTCCCACAAAACAATTGCTGCTTTCACAGCTGTGGCTGTGTCACATCCAAACACTGACTGTGCTGTTCAAAGTCAATCAAGCCCAGAAATCATGGTATTGTTGCTTATTGATTGTTCCAATTAACCCTTTCAACTGGGAATAATTTCCAAGGTTGTTTGTCTCAGTTATCTGTTTCCCTAAGGAGCTGTAGAACACACAGAGCAGTCTTGCTGCTGTGTGCTAGGGAGACCCAGATAAACCCAGAAAGGATATAGAAGCTGAAGCATCCTGAGCTGTCTGAAACTAAAAGCCTCTCAGACATGACTAAGAGTTTGTCCTTGAAATCAGCAGTTGTCAAACTCATGACTTCCTAAGGGCACCTTCCTGCTTAATGCTCCCCCCTGCCTTTTTTTTTTTAAAAAAAAATATCAAGGTGGCTTCAGCTTGTAGGCATCTACTGATCTTAACTGCAGCACAAGGACAGGGAAGATCTCCCAGAACTGATGGTTCAAATCCCAAAGCTCGAGAGGAGGTGACAAGGTAGGAAAAGTTTCTAAGGAAAGGTTTTCCTAAGCATGTATCCCACCCAGCTGGGAAACACTGCCCTAGCTGTAGCATCTGCATTCATCCAAGTACCAAGCTTAACCAGACACCATCATCCCTATACAAGATGTGAGCCTTTTATGCAAAGAAAGCCCAGATCTTTAGGGCAGGGCCAATGGAACAAATGAACCCACCTGGTCTCGAGAGCTTGTGAACACTTGTGTTATCTTTAATCCCAGACAGTTCCTAAAAACCCTGGCCTTCCTCACCTGAAGACCCCTTGGCTCGCCTCCACTGCCACTGTTGGCTGGCCTTGTGTTTCATTGCAGCTGCCTTTGGCTTGTTTTGGAGGGGCAGCCTGTGGGGATCGGGAAAGGTCTGTCAGACTCCTGTTGCTCTTTTGCTCACTGCATGATAAAGCCCACCGTAAATTCTGCCCTAAAAATTCTTTATAGAGTCCACCTGTCCACAGCAAATAAATCAATTGCTCTAAATTAAATTCTGTAAAAGCTGAGTGGCATAGGGTACCATGTCTGGATTTATTCAGGAGCCAGGAAGACTGTAATTTTCTAAGTCAACACTCTGACCCTGCTTTATTCATTCGCCGTTCGTGATAAAAGTGGATCTTTCCCTATATTTTGGCTGGTTGTTTCTTCTCTCTGAAATAGCTGTAATAAGCATGTCCCTGAGAAGGGGGTAGTGGGGAGGAGGCACACAGGGCTGTCATCCAAAGGAGAGAATTAAATCAGGATGTATCTGCTCACGCTGGCTCCTGTTTTCACACAGCCTTCTGCTTATATTTTGCCTGCATTAACTTTTCACAAGCAAAGCTAAAGTGCCAGGCAAAGGCCTCGTTAGACACACATCTTGGGGAAGTCTGATGTGCCATTAATTAAGCTCTTTCACTGCCTCTTTCCTGCTGGTTTCAAGGACCAGCCTCTGTGCCTTAACTCTTTTCTTCTCTTTTATTTCCCTCTCTCCTCAACAGTGCTCTGAAAAGAGCGGTGGAGGGCTCTTTCGCAGATGGGGATGGGATGGTGTAGTGCCCTCTAAGTGAACTCTCAAGTCTTCTCTAGCAGAGGGAGAGCCCTTGCCAAGTTTGTCAGACACTGGCGCACAGAGCGGCTCTCTGTCAATGGCTTTGTTGGGCAAAGTCAGGCTTTGACAAAGAAGAAGGAGATGCCAGCACATCCTGGCACGGCAGCATCGGTACGGCACCGTCCCCCTGCCGTTACCCTTCAGCTGATGGCGTTGGGAGCCTTCCCATTAGAAGGGCTTGCACTGTCAGCTTGATTGATTCACTCGGCTAAAGATTCAAACAGCAATTCACAATATTTGGCTCCTGGTGTTGCTTTTCTTTAATTTTATTATTTTTCTCCCTCTGCTGTCCCCTCCAGCAAAGTTTATGGGTTATTTAAATCATGGAGGCATGTTGTCAGAGACACAGGGTGCTCTGGCTGGCTGAGCCCTTCCCCATTGCCCTTCCCCTCCGTCCTACAAAACCACTTTATGAGGTGAAGATCCAGCTGAGGAGCTGATCCCCTCTACAACCCGACTAAGTAATGGCTTATTCAGACAAAGCATCCTCCCTCTAAACATGCAATAGAAATTAATATAGAATTAAACATATATTTCAATATTGACTATATCTGTCCTAAATATACTTTATGCAAAGAGCTGAGCGGTCAGGGCTAAACCTAACTTCTGAAGTGGTATTTTCATGTCTATTTATCCATTAGAAGAAAAGGAAGTGTAACACTATATATCTTCTCTGCTAAGAAGCTATGAGATGGAGATGATACTAATATTTTGATCTTTGTCTTCCCTTGGCAGCTCAATCTTCTTTTCATACAGGAGGAAAATTGGGTGCCATTTTCTGCTGAGTCTACTGTCTACTTGGTCCTTAATGATCCACCTTTTCCCTATAACTGAAATTCCGAACATGGAAGGCTTTAGCAGTGAATCTTATTTTGGGTCCCTGAATAGCCTCTTCCCTTGTAGCTGCCACCACTGCCCTTTCTTCATCCCTCAGTCCATGTCCTCACGTTAAGCTGCGCAGAGGTCTGGTTTGCAGGCAGGGAAGCAAGTGCCAGTGAGGATGTCAGAGCCAGCAACGAAATCCCTTTGCAGGCTCCTCCTGTCCTGCCGTTCCGCAGGTATCGGGGCCAACCTCTGCTCTGTGTGAGAGCCGAAGCAGAGCTCTGCTGGTGACACAGGGAAGGTGACAGCTCAGCGGGAAGACTTCTCACTCAAGGCAGCTCCTCTCCACTCTCTGCCTGCTGTAATTAATATCCTTTTCCCTGCAGGCTGTGAGGCTCTGACAGGCTTTATTTTTAACTCCACTTAATGACAGAGTATTAAGACAAAATGCAACTTTTGTGAGCTCCAGGCCTTGGGGAGGCGTGAGGGCCTTGGAGCGTTGCTGTACCTGGCAAGAAAGCTCCAGTTTGCAGGCATGTGTGAAACACAGCGAGCTCAGTGTGCCGGGGATCAGAGACCATCCAGAGCAGACTGTGGAAACCATCTGACACGCGTTCAGTGGGTGGGAACTCTAGAAGATAGACTTCACAGGCCTGATCCTGCCCAATAAACCAAGGAGGTTTTCATAGAATCATAGAACCGTTTAGGTTGGAAAAGACCTTTAAGATCATCTAGTCCAGCCATTGACCCTACTCTACCAGGTCTGCCACTAAACCATGTCTCTAAGCACCACATCTACACAACTTCTACACACATATAGGGGTGTTGACTTGACCACCTCCCTGGGCAGCCTGTTCCAATGTTTGATAACTCTTTCAGGGAAAAATTTTTTCCTAATATCCAGCCTAAACCTCCCCTGGTGCAACCTGAACTCGTTTCCTCCTCTCCTATTGCTAGTTACTTGAGAGAAGAGACCAGCTCCCATCTCACTACAACCTCCATTCAGAGAGCTGTAGAGAGCAATAAGGTCTCTCCTCAACCTTGTCTTCTCCAGATTAAACAATCCTAATTCAGCTGCTCCTCATAAGACGTATTCTCCAGACCCCTCACCAGCTTTGTTGCCTTTCTCTGGACATGCTCCAGCACCTCAATGTCCCTCCTAGACTGTGGTGCCCAAAACTGAATGTGGTACTCAAGCTGCGGCCTCACCAGTGCTGAGTACAAATGGGAGTATCTCTGCCAGCATCCTCAGAGGGAGGTCGTGGGCATAGGCTATCCGGAGACAGATGGAGCTTTAGGGTATAAAGCTTCCAGAAGTGGTGAGGAACTTCCAGAAGTGAGTGATAGCAGGGGGAATGTCTCAAAGATTTCTGTATATCTGCAAGACAGAATGCAAATTTGTGGAAGATGTGGAGTGAGAAGAGACAATAAATGATGCTTTCTGTTTAACCAGTAGGCAAAGTAGGGCAGGTTAACAAAGCAGTTGGAGTCAGTACGGAGTGGGAAGATAAAGGATTAGTTCTAACCAAAATGTTGGCCATAGCTTATATATCCCTCATATAAGGATAAAAAAAGCAAGGAAGAGCAGCATATGGAAGCAAAGTGTGGAAAAGTACAAACTACTTGAATATTCTTTCTGGAAATAAAAATCTTGGGCATTCTTTATATAATTTTTTAGGGTCTGGGAAGTTAGTAATATAAGAACTTCCTTATGCTTTTCTTCTCCCAGGCCTAAGTAAAGAAAAAAGTGAAAAAATTACTCTAGAATTGCTAGATATTGACAGTTATTATCTCCAAAGTTATCAAAAGTTACATTTCAAACACCACAGATTGCATTTTTCAACTGTCTCTCAGAAATTATGATGATGATAAGGGCTTATCTTTATTTCACACAGGCCGGTCTTCCCTGATGACATTTTTTCAGGAATTGTTTTTAAGGCAAAATTTCTGATCAAACTCCAAGTTTCTAGGCTGGGAAAAGGTCAATATGGAAAATTTGGGTGCAAGCCCTGTCTCCTTTGCATGAGCGTGAGCACATACAGTTATAAGTGACTGGAGACATGATAGAGATGGATATTTCTAAGGATTAGTCTTATAGACCTGAAAACGAGATTCATTTTCTTTGGGAAAGAAACAGAGCTCATGCATTACAGAGCTGTGCGCTTATCAGGTTAACAAAGCGACTTCTAAACTGAAGTTAGTAAGACATTGCCCAGTAAATTTCACAGGGTTTTTATCTCTTCTCCCTTCCCTGAACAAGGGTGGACCGGGTAAATTAAAGAGGGAAAAGTTTTCTTATGAACTCTCAGAGCATCTTACTTTCTATGATGCCAATATAGCATTGTGTTCAGAGTGTCGTCAGGCATTGTTTTGAGTGATGTCAAAACTTAATGCCAATAAGCAAGAAAATTAAAGAAAGCCTCAAATCTGACTCTTATTGTGGCTTGATTTACAGTAGAGACTTAGACTGGACTGCTAGAACATCCTGAGGCTAATGCTTACCCTTCCGGGACTGAGAAATCCTGCAGAATTCAATAAATGCATTGTTTCCCCTATTGTTAAGTTGTCTTCTACTGATGAGGAATCAGGACCTCTTGATCATGACCTGTAGTACTTGTAGTGAGTTTTTTCCAGGGTTTCCCTCCTGATTTGTGTCCTGACAGGAAAACATTGCCAGTGCACCAAGCTGAAAGCGAGCACGTCACTGACTTATTTTACCTAATGTTCATCTCTTCAGTAGCAAGAGGCAGGCGTTTCCCTTTTAGGATCTTAGCCTCTCCCTCAGCCACGTATTCACAGTGGTCTAGTTAGGTGATCTCTTTTGCCCAGCGATCCTTTCTCATAATCCTCTGTCCACCCTCCAGTGGAGGAGAAGCTCCCCTATAATTAGTACCACTGGCTCTGTCGATGGATTCCAGGCCAATGCGCAGAGTAATTGCTGCTCGAGATTACTTATGACACAAATGTTGACATTCTGTTGGCATAACTTGCAATAATGTATGCAGATTGCATCCTTCTAGTGCCTTAATTATTACTTCTCCGCAAGAAATAGTCAGGTTACCCTCTGCTTTGATTTGAAGGAGATAATTCCCCCTTCAGAAGTGTGGTTGTTTAGAGAAAGGGGAAGGGCAAAAGGAGAGGGGAGGAATGGACCGAGATGCCGCATCGTGGGTTTTCCGCCGAATGGAAGGTGCCTGTAGCTCAGCCTTGGCCATGTTTTCCTCCTTTTTTCTGCCTCACTGTGGGAGTGGGGAGGTCTCTCTCAAGGTGAAACTTTCCCTGGAAAAACAGAGGAGTGCTGCATTTAATGAGCCAAGACAGATGTCCTATTCAACACCCAGCAGCATGCATGAAAGTACTTAGTATTTAGTATCTGTAGTGTGATAGTGTCTAGAGGCCACAACCAAGGTTGAGGCCTTGTTGGGCTAGGCCATGTATAAAACACCTAGCTAGATAAAATTCCTGACCCACAAAGTCTAAGCTATAAATTAAACAGGAGGCTGAACGAGCAGAGAGGAAAAAAGAGATCCATTTGCAAAGCTCAGATCAATGTGAAAGCTAGCAACAGAAATCCAGTAAATTTGACACCACCTTACCCTTATAGTTTGAATTTCCTCTCTATCTAGAAGAGTCCTGGGAAAGCTGAGAAATTATTACACAGAAATACTGTATTCTGACAAGTTTATGGAAAGAGCAACAAAAGAGCTTGAGAAACCCAGTCTAGGAAAGGAAACACAAGGCTCAGATTCTCTAACATGTTTAATGTTATTATTTTATTTTTATAAACTGACGAACACCTGAAGACATTCAGAACAGAAAATGAGACACAAGAAAATAGTTTGCAAAGTATATCCTTGGAGAATACAACTGCACAGCAACAGAGGATGCATTCCTGGAGCTCTGGAAATAAAACCACTGAAGACTCATGTTTTAGACATGGGAGAAAGTGACTACTCCATGTCTTTGCAAGGGAGAGCAAAAATCTGCAGGAGGACGTGCCACTGCTTTGATGTGCCGATAAATTCTTTTTTTTTCCCTGCTCAAAGCTCCTTTGTATCTTTGAGTTATGTAAAGTTTTAATCTGTCCTGCTATATTGACCATTTATATCAACTCATTTATTCTGATATCCTGCATGAGGATCAAATGGTTTGGAGAAATTGTGTCAATCAATCATTCACCTGTACCTGTTTCCTAAATATTGCATTACATATGGAGCCAGCTGTACGTAGCTTATACTGGAGAAGGACAAAACCTTTTCAGGCCTGTCTGACTGAGTTGAGATCTCATTCTCTGGCTTACATGGCAATTGATGCTTTTATTGCATGGGGAAATAACTAACTTTCTTAAAACAAGGGAGCCTGGTGGACTTCTTGTCTTGATAACCTCCCTGAGGCGCTGAACTGTGAATGTCACCCATATGCTAGGTGCATTTCCCTGAGCTGCCTTTTTGGTTTCACTAATTGTGTCCATGTTCTTCCACTGTCTGATGGAAAAAGAATAGGTCTGCTAAGATTAAACTGAAAGGGCTTGTGAGAAATGGGTCTCCTGAGATAATTGGTGGAGGATAATTGACATAATTGGGAGTGTTCACTTTCTTTACGTCCTTTTTGGTCAGGAGGGATCCATTTTCCAGGATTTAGATAAAAATGGATACCCTCTCCCAAATAATTTTCTATTATTGTCCCAGAAGCCAATTAACACAAGGAACTGTGGCCATTCTTTCGTCCTGGGGACTAACTGAATGAAAGCCTTAGAGTATATTTAAGTAATAGACCTAGATGTTATAGTTATCAAGTTCTCCAGCAATTCTAGGCACAATAAATGAATAATAAATCTTCCAGTTTTTGGAGGGCTTGAACTCTGACTTTTCCAAAGCAGATTGAGAGAAGCTTTAGAACAGATAGATTTGTTAGACCTAATTAGATCTAAGAGATCTTGGTGGCAGTCTCCCAACTGCTCAGTCACAACTGCAGTTCTGGGTTGCAGTGCATCCCTCAATGTTCATATGTTTGTGTGCTGGATTGGAGCCAACGGCCCAGCAGTAAAAATTAAGTTGAATAGGATCATGTTGTGGTGAGTATTTTACCCCTTTTTTGGAACTGAAGCTGACCTGGCAGGACTCTCCTTCATGAACCAATTTCATTCTGCCTTATTCAATAAATGCACAAACTGTTGCCCAAAGTGTCTGTGTGTGTATATATCTGTGATAGCATGGTTTTGTGCTACATGAACTTTCCTCTACGTAGGAGCATGGCTAACCCCTGCACTGAGATCTTGTTCGCATTTTCCAGGAATATTTTACACTCCCTTTCTCACATACAAGTTGACTTCTCCCCTTTTTCCTCTTCAGCCTGCTGCCCCTTTCTTCTCTGCTTTCCCCCTAAAAGCATTCTTCTCCCTCCTCAGCAAGTTACCTTTCTTCTGCCTCCCATCTCAGCCAGACAGGGGCAAGCATGGCGGATCCTGGCCCTTCCACAATGACATCTCTCCCACAGGACCTGCCCCATCTCTGGCTGCCCTAATTCATAGAATCATAGAATGGTTAGAGCTGGAAGGGACCTTAAAAATCATCTAGTTCCAACCCCCCTGCCATGGCCAGGGATACCTTCCACTAGACCAGGTTCCTCAAAGCCCTGTCCAACCTGGCCTTGAACACCTCCAGGGATGAGGCATCCACAACTTCTCTGGCAACCTGTTCCAGTGCTTCACCACCCTCAGAGTGAAGAATTCCTTCCTAATCTCTTACCTAACTCTTCCCTCTTTCAGTTTAAAACAGTTACTCCTCATCCTATCATTGCACTCCCTGAGAAAGAGTCCCCATTTTTCCTGTAGCCCCCTTTAGGTACTGGAAGGGGCTATAAGGTCTCCCCGGAGCCTTCACTTCTCCAGGCTGAACAACCCCAACTCTCTCAGCCATTCCTGCTGCTGCCACCTGTATTTGCAATGGAGGAGCAAGATACGAGGAGTCACACTGTGGGAAAGCTGCATCCCCTCCAGGGTGAAAACACATGTGGGGAGAAAGGAGAGGATGGAGTGGACAAAGGGCAGGAGAAGGGTGAAGAGCCAGGGGAGATGCAGAAAGCAGTGATGAGAGGCTCAGTGCAGCAGTCGAACCCCTCCGTGTCCCTCGCAAGCAGACACTTGAGCAGCTGTTGTTGGTCCGGAGGAGAGCTGGCCCCTTCCCCTTGCTCCTGGCTCAAACCCCTTCCCTCCCAGCCGGCCCCCACCAGGGCAGGGGCCAAGAACGGCAGCACCATCCCGGTCCCTACCCAGCAGGATGGGGAAGTTGCCCTCTCCCCACTAAGCGCCCGATCACCATCCCTTCCCATCCTCCCTGCTCTCTCTTCTGATGAAACACAGCCCAGGTTTGTTTAGTCAACTTCAAGTGAAATGTGGTGTGTTGGCCAAAACCCTCCATGAAAATCCTGTTAATTTGTTTGATGAGCTGACTCCAGCTGCAGCCAGACGAATAAACGCTGATTGGCTCTTTTGCTCAAACTCTCCATAATGAAATGAGCCAGCTTTGTGCCTCGGCTGAGCGTGCCAGCCGGGCTCGGCGCGAGAGGTGGCTGTGTGGGGAGGCGTGGGGAGGCGGGGGGGAGCAGGAGGCAGGGGGAGATGCGTCTAATGGCATCATTTCCATTTCACAATAGCTAATCCTGCCTAAATCAATGAAGCCCTGGCATCCTAATGAAATTGGGTTGGAACTTGTTCAGTTTATGATGAGCTTTTTAACCTCGGCTTCTTAATTAGCCTGGTGCGGGGTTGAACTGGGAAAAAATGGAACGTTTTTCTCCCCAGCCCATCTTTCATGGGCAGCGTAGAAATGGTGAAATTAGATGCTAATCTGCTGGTTGGGTTTAAAAATAATCTCCGCATTTAACTCTCCTTAGGGGGTGTAAGGGAAAATAGAGCAGGGTTTTCATGTTTACGAGGTTGGCACCTTCCTGGTAAGTGCAGGTGTTTCCCAGGCAGGAGAGAAAGTGCCCTCAGAGGGTCCTGCCGAAGTGGGGAGTGGGGACTGTCCTGGGGAGGAAGGTAGAGGGGAGGAAGGGATGAAAGGGAAATCTGATCCCCAGTTGTGAAATCGCTTTGAACAGAAATGTTGCAGCTCCTTCCACAGAAATGACAGTTTGGAACCAGGTGGGATATTTTGACTTAGGCAGGTGTCTTGAAGAGCATTTTGACGAATCTCTGAGTAGGAAGAATATTTGTGGCTACCCAAGTGCAAAGGGAATGAACCAGATTGAAGGAGGCCGAGACTCTCCAGAGAAGAAAGGCTAAAGTCTCCTCTGGCAGAAGTGCTCCACGTCAGGCAATTAGTTATGTTTCCTTGGGCGCAAAGCCTGTTTTCACAGCAGGGGCAAGAAAGCCTCTCTGCAACTCCTTGGGTCCATCCTTCCAAGGGAAAGGAAGACCAGACATCCATTTCTCTTTACCTCCAGGAATAATGGCTTGGGAGGTCACTGAGAGCCATTTGGGTAAACAAGCAGCTCTTCCTCCTCTGCAGTTTTTGTCCCCACAGAGAGAGGGAAGAAAACATACCTTCTTATCCCCATCACACTCTCCAGCAGAATAAAATGTGACTTTTTCCCTAAATAATTTACAGCCTGTCTTCTTCCTGAAAGTTTTGGTTAGTACAAAATGACACTTCTTACCCTTTAATGCTCTGATGAAATATCCTTCCATTTATAATTTAGGAACTGGCAGCTGGTAGTAGCAGGGCAGGTGTAATGCTGGCGTCTGCAGGCAAATCCCTTGGCACTAGTTTGCTCCCAGGCCACGGGCGGAGGCAGTGCGGGAAGAACCGAGGACAGGATCAGTGCAGAGACATCCCTGCCAAACCTGTGCTTTCTGAAAGTGTAAATAGCAACTGGGAAACCAGCTCTGGTGCAGCTCGGAGGAATGTCTCACTTCAAGGCGAGCAGAAAGGCTTAGGGTTATGTTCAGCAGAGGCAGACTGGATCATTGATTGAGATTTGAGCCTAAGGAAGGGGAAATAAGGTCAAAACCCTTGCCTTACCCCAAACAAGCTTTTTGAAGAATAGCAATGGCACAGCCCTATCCCACCGCTATAACGACACGAAAGAAGCTCCATGTAGATCCAAGCATGGCCATGTTGCGTGCAGCAGCAGGAGCGTTTCCCAGCCTATATGACAGGTGACGTCAGGGAAAGGCAAATGAAGAAGATATCCATCTGGGTGCAAACTGGCGATGGTACTTTTGACTTTTGCCTGTCTCTCACTGCCCATGGCCTTGCCTGCGAGGCTTAATTAGCCTTGAGCTCTGTAGCTGCCCTGTACAATGGCTATGCAGTGCGGGAGTGCCTCTGGCCATGGGCTTTTCACAGATATTTCATTAACGTTCAAAAATGGCACTTACTTGCTAATAATCTACCAACATTTAATAAACACAGCCCAAGAGTTTTATAACCTGTTAACTTCCGAGTGGCAATAATTAAACAAAAATGATAAATAATTAAGGCCTAATTACATGGTATCAGTCATTTCATTTTCCAGCAGGCACGTTAAGTGCATTTGCCACTACTGATTGGGGGCCCATTCTACAAGCGCTCGGCACTTTCTCTGCGCGCCTGGATGGAGAGTCGGGTTCCATGCAGCTTTATGGTGGAGAAGAAAAAGGAAAATGTGCTTCATTAGCTGGGTAATTGTCCCCTTCTACCACTGAAGATAATTCCCACTGAGGCTGTTGCATGACTTTGGGAAGCCAGCAAATAGAGCCATTTGTGTCTCATGTTTCCGTGACAGACTGAGTTGTAGGAAATGGCACAGATGCAGAAGAACAGCCCTGTGCCACACGCAGAGATACCTCTTTTCACTCTCCTTCACTTTGGATCTGGATCCCAAACTGACATTTGCACATTGGGCCCTACAGAATGGGATGAAACAAACCCCAGTGCATAGACAGATGGCAGGTGTTTTAAACAGTTATATCAGGATCCAAACTCATCCTGAGACCCACAACTGATGTAAATCAGCAAAGCTCCAATGTAACACCAACTCACAGCACCTGAAAATATTTGCTTCTGAAGTATTTCGGCTGGATATTGAGGACTATCCTGAGGACAGAGCCATAGCTGGAGGGGCTCTCCATAGCCTGTCAGCTGGAAGACTCAGAAGGACAGAGCATGCATGGAGCTGGCAAAAAAGGGAAGGAGTGGACAGCACTAAAGCTCTGCGAGGGTCAGAGTATGTAGCAGGCGCAAGTGCAGGACACTGAAGTCCTCTGTGCTCTTAATGGACAAGGATAGATGGCACAGTCTGATACAGGCTAATAAAAGGGGAGATGAGCTGACAGTACAGAAGACTGAAGCTCTGTCTGGCTGGAGTGCAGGGATAGGACAGGGCTGGTGAAAGGATCAGGAGGGAAAGCATGCACTAAATCCACTTAGTTATCTGCTGCCAGGGCAGCATTTGTCTGCTACAGGGAATAAATGGCTTCCATTGCTTCGAAAGCAGGGAATTGGCTTAATTGATCTCTAGCGGACCCTCAGTCAAGGAGGAGCCTTGCACATGCTTTAGCTTGCTCCCCTGAAGCTGTACATCGAGCTGGTTTGCTTCAGTTAATTTCCAAATGGTTGCAAAAAGCTTCCTGGTATTCAGGCAGCAAACTCTACTCAGTTTTTTTAGCACGTTCCAGTTCATCCCCTCCAGATAGAGGACGTAATTTGATTTTCCCCAATGAATCTATTTTCTTATTTTACTCAGCCCCACTGTTGCAAGTTTTGGTTGTGTCTGACAGTCCATCAGCACTCCCCAACATCCCAGTGCTGTCACCTTCAGCACTGTGCTCATAGATTACACGAGTTTACTGCAATAAAATAGTCAAGGAGTTTACTGCAATATGGGGTGGGTGGGGTGAGACGCGAACACAGTCCTAGAAGTTTGCTGTTTCTCTGTTTTTCCATTTGACTCCATTACAGTCTACTGGGTAAGGGCTAGAGACCTTTATGCCGCAGAAGAAGAGGCTGTTTAAGTCAGAAAGCATTAGCCATGCAGATGATCACGCGGAGTAGCTTCAACTGCTTCTGGGGGTTAAGGAAGGACTGTGCATTGTAGGACTTTCCTACCCAGCTTGCAATAGTATATCACCAGCTGCTTAATGAGCTTTTATGCTTGGGTTCCAAGGCAGCTATGGATTTTGCTTTTCAATTTTTATTTCTTCCCCAGATGGAAAGAGAATGAGGCTCAGACACAGGGTCAAGTTGTGGCCACTAAGTTATCACCTTAGCTCTTCGGCAGGAACTATGTGCGACTTGAGAGCCCACTGCAAATGCAGTGCAACACAGCTCTTTTATTAGGGGAAAAGCTGGGATGAATTACCTTACATTTGCTGTAGTGAAGGAGTTCGTATCACATCAGGCATAGAGCCTCAGCTGAAAAGTGATAACTCTTAATGTGTGGTGTCTGAGTGCACATTTTCACATTTAATTGCACACTGTGGACACTAAGAAAGAAGTCTAAACCAGCATCCCAATGCAACGTTTATCCTTTCTGCTCTCACCAGCCAGCCCGACCCAAAAATAGCATTCACACCCCTGGCCACTCACTCACCTTGCAACTGAGATTCAAACCTGCTTGGGGAAACACAAACTGCCCTGCTAGTGAAATCCATCCTGCGAATCACAGAGAACCCTCAGCATCCACAGCGAGCTCCATATTCCCACTTCAGCAGCTGGGGACTCAATCAGGCAAGGTGTTTCTTTACCCCCCGGAGCACGACATAATGAAATGCTGAGGAAACCACCTTGCATGGATAGAAAGTAAATTCTCCACAGGGGAGAATATAGTGAGAGAAGCAAGTGGAGATGCATTAGCAGAACAATGCAGATCCTCATAGAAATGGGGGCACATGTCAGCTGCATCCCACTGTGAATGATGTGTGGTGCTGTGTTCGAGGAACTGAAGCATCTTCAAGCGTGCCGGATTGCACAGAATTGTGGGACTACTGCTAAGTAAGTGTCAGCCCTGGATCGCTGGATAAATCTATGTGTCTGGCTTGATGTGCCATTGGAGATGCGAGGGCTGATTCTGACCTGACCCAAAAGCTGATGTTCTGGTGTGGGTGAGCTAGCTCAGGGGATTTGGGGTTTGACTTGAGGTTTCAGAGCACTCACATGTGCGGCTTTTGAATCTGTGGATCTGTTAGAAGATCCATCCTGGAAGAGGAGAAGAAGAAAGTACAGTGGCAGGCCCCAGTCTTCCAGGCACCTGCTGCTTCTAGCCTAGATTATTTGCAAAATGAGGCTGCAGGAATGATTTCTCTTCAAATGACACCACCTTAGGTGATGCCTTACCCCACTGTAAGGAGAAGGTAGATTGCTCCATTCTGTCCAAGATAAAATTTCTTCCAAAGATGGCTTTTTCAAGGGCTATTTCCACACTCAAGATCCCCCTTAGCAAGAAACACTGAGCTATTTAGAAATGTCTTAAGCGCTGATTTTAAAGAATCCAGTGAGGACTGCCAGTGTAGCCTGTTCAGAGTGAAAAATAGACCTTCTCTACCAAAAACTGGAGAAATAACTGCATTTTCCCATTTTCCAGTTGCCCTGAGATAGCTGTGTTATTTCAGCATCCATACTTAGTCCAGCCATCAGAGCGCACTCCTGTGCTGGAGGATTTCACCCTGGGTTAATGCAGCATCGAGGAAAATGGGCACCTGCTTAGCACAGTAGCAGTTCACAGAGCAGTCGCTGGAAAGGATGGATGCTCTTTCCGCAAGCAGGAAAGGATCTGCAGAACGTGCTTGCTGGGCCATGCAGCAGTAGAGAGATGATACAGAAAACGTGGACAATTCAGCAGTGGGAACAGAGAGATCTGACCTGTGGAAAAAGGCCTCTTTCTGGGTTGGAAAGACAGATGCAGAGAGGGTAGTGTTAAATCTCTGAGTGGGTCTGTTCATGGACAGATGCTTCCTGAGATGTTACCAGTCAGCCTTGCACCTGCTGCTTGGACATGACAAATGTGCTTTTCGCCAATAACCTAGCCTGTAGGTAGCAACTCTTTGGCATAAGACAAAAAAGCACAAAGTCGCTAGAAGCTGTGCTAGGCTTATTTCCACAGAAGCCACTCTCCTGCTTCCTCTGCAAAGATCTTAGAAGGACCCAAACCACCGTCGCTGTGACAGGGTCCTTTTCTTTCTGCCACATCCCAATTTGCGTTACCCGGTCCTCTCAACAGCCACTATTGTACAAACTCAATTGCTTTAAATTACTAGAGGCCCTGGTCTGCTCTGCCATATATGTTGGTGTCTGGGCATTAAATATTTATTGAAAGATTCATTATTTGGGCATTAAATATTAATTCGTATGAGGGAATGAATTGGATGATTTGTATTTGTTTTTTACGAATTGTCTTGGAATCGGAAATGTCTGGTTTCCAGAGGGCAGTGCTTTGGGGGCAGCTGTTTTTTCACTCCTGGCTTTTCTGTGGAAGCACTTATTGCCTGTCCTTCAGACATCCCCGTCCCCACGGTGGCTGGCTGCCTGTGCTCTGGAGATTAACTTCGCTATCGATATGTTTGAGTTTTGTTTACAAACCACAGAATTTAAGACAACTTCTTTCTGCCCCCTCCCCCCCCCGCCCCCAATCACAAGTCACACACACGCACACACATATGGAAGAGACTTAACTTAAGATGCTCAAGCATCAATATAATTGTTTTTGTTACCAGGAGATGTCTGGTTGTGTTCTGTCTCTTTAAGTGAAGTTTATGGCCTGAAAGGTAATTGATTTGCAATGGTATTTAAGACAAGAGCTGGAGGATACTGCTGTGCTCTTCTGCAATACAGTAGCCTGGAGAAAACCATTGCTAAAGCAAAAACATTGACTTTTTTTGTGATGTAGTCTCTTCTGATGCACTCAGCAGGGGTGAAGTTTGCTCTATTTTTACAGAATTGTCTGCTATTTTTACAAAAGTAGTTTGGACACTGTACAATCTTGCAAGTTGTGCTGTGACTTAGGCAATGGGTGTGGGAAGGGAGGGCAGGACACTCCATCCTTGTGATTGCTGCTCCCTCCTTTATCTTTTGCCTTGGATTACATTGTAGCTTGTTTTTCCAAGGAAAGGTAGTTTTATGTAGGAGTCAGGCAGGGCTGGAGAATCTGCTGAGGTTTAACTACATAATGTATTATGGCACAATGGGAGGGATAAGTACATTGATGATTATGGGTAAGGACAGTGCCAAGATAATATTAGGGGGTAGGATTAGAGAAGGTAGATGGGAAGATTTTCCTAATACACTGGAGCCATTTGTACAATTGGTCTATCAGAAAAACTCTGTAAATTGGAGTCAGCTGCAGAGATGGGAGAACATGAAAGGCCTAAAGTTGATGGCAAATCTCCTTCTACTTTCAGTAGGATTTGAATTTCACCTACCCTGTATGGAGCAGGAGCAGCTGGGTATTTTATCTTTAAAAAAATAAAACAAACAAACAAACAAACAAACAAACAAACAAAAAACCCAAAACCCCCTCAAAACACAAAGCCAAACCAAAAAAACAAAACCAGACAGGGATAATCTCAGTAATATACCTGAGCAATCAAACGCAGCAAAGTCTTCTTGCAGCTCACAGGGCTTGCTAGAGTCCCCATGCTAGTAACATCAGAGCACGGGCATTTCCCTGGCATGAAATTACACAGGAGCTGGGATTAGTTACTACTGCAGTATGGATGGTAATAGTCAAGATGATCGTGGTAATAGTCAAATAGATCATTTTGTACAAAGACTTCTGTCAGCAGCTAGTAGATCTTCTCAGGGAGAGACAAACTGCCAGAAATCAGTGTCTGTGAGCTTTCCCGAAATTCATCTACACAGCTGGCCAAGTCTCCCTGGATACAGATGCCCACAGTGAAATGGATGTGGTGGCTTCCCATTGCTGCATGCTGTGAGGAAACCTTTCCTGGGAAAAGTGGCATGGATATATCAAAAATCAGGGTGCATCTAGGACAGGGTGTCAGTAAAAGTTAGAAACCTTTTCACTTCTGTCACCTGGCTTTCCAAGGGAATACCTGCCATGCACTTTGACTCAAGTGAATTTTTATTCTTATGCTAGGCAACTTAAAACTGAGGAGCTTGACACATTATACAGTTTCGTCGCCTCCAATGGAAATTGCATGCATTCTGTGAGTCAGCTCTCTCCAGAAATCATGCTCAGAGAGCAAGCTACAGATAAGTAAAGACTACTTTGTTCCACCACATCGCAGGTCAAGCCTATATAGGAAAGTTTATTAAAGATTGTCACAGAATGGAAAACAAGTAAGCACCTTGTTCAGGCTGCCTGAAGAGATTGGCTGCCTATCTCACAAACCTTGCAGGTACCGTTCTGTGAGGTCCCTCCAGTCTGGTGTTGTGGAAGAAGCTGGAGCTTCACAGAAGCAGGCAGCAGGGGCAAGGAGGTGTGCACAGTTGTCACCCTTGCTTCCCATGGCCTGGCATTTGGGAAGCTTTACCCTCCCAGGACATCCAGAACACTTCGCGGCTTTGCATGTTTCTATAATAGGGGATACACAGATTTCTGCAAGCAAAGGTGTCTGCAACAGCTTTGTTGGACTTTCTGCTGTTTTGATATATTAATTATTCATAATGATTTTTCCAAACCAACGGCTAAAAGTTGTCCTTTCTATTACAGGGAGTGACAGATTCTCTGCATTCCCCTTCCTTCTCCACCTTAAGGGGAGGCGACTCCTGCCTGCCTTAATCTTTTATAGACTCACTGAATAATAACCTTTTCTGGTCATTTACTCAGCAAGGATTTGTCATTCCAATATTTCATTAATCCTATAATATGAGAACCAAAAGATGTGTACACGGCTGAGCGGCAGCATATAATTCCTTTGGTAGCATTCACAACTTAAATACACCACACACAGTGTAAAAGTAGATAACTTTTGAAGGCAGGTGTCAAAACCACTATCTTCCACCACTTTGGGGAACCACTGACTTTTGTCACCAGACTGTTAATTAGGCATTAGGAGGAGACAAGGGGATTCCAGCAGATCAAAACTCCTCTGTCTCTGGGAAACCCCTAGCTGAATCAGCCACTACAGCAATGACATAAATCCAGGCAAATGTAATTTAATCTTGTAATTTTAGTCCATCCCTGTGCCAGTGGCTCCACATTGATCAACGAACTGCTCTGAAAGCTTTCGGAGATGCTCTCTGCCTGCTGCGCAGGGCACTGTCCCTCTTACACATGGTTTTCTTAGGAATGTGCCCACTCTCTCAAGCGCCCAGGGAGCACTGCTTTTGTGGGATTATTACAGAACCTCCTGGGGAAAAGACAAATCAGATTTTTTATCTGCTTTTCTGCTTGCCACAAACTAGTCCCAGCTTCCAACCACTAAAGGCACTTCTGTTCCTCTCTGCTCTGTCAAAGGACTTAAGATGATCAATTTATAATGTCTACAGAGTGCTAGGATGAAAAGATGTTCTGAAAATGCCTTGGATGAAAAGATGCTGTAAAAAAATAATCTTTACCCTGATAGACTGATTAAAATCTATTGTGCCATGGATTAGTGGGTGAGTATTTATTGCGCTTATTTTTTATTCCTGTGTACAGATGCTCTGGACCACAATGACCCCTTTGAAGTCATTATTGGCTCTTGCATCCATGAGTAGCATAGAGGGCACATTAATAAGCTGTGTATAGAAAAAGACAATGAAGTCCCCAAGAAGTCATTAAGAGTCTATTGTGTCAGTCTGACTGTAGCCCACAAAAGATACTGAATCTGTAAGCTAAAAATATCCTTCGGAAATGCTGTTGACACAGTTATTTTACATTGGCAGCAACATCCTCCCCACATATACACATGCTACCCTTGCTAGTCCTGCTCAGAGCAATGCATGTTCCAGGAAGCATCTGGCTCTTCTTGGGATTCAGCGATCTCCAAATGGCACTGTCTGTACCGGAACCTTCCAGCTTTGTTAGTGAAGTGCAAGGGAAAACAGGAACTAAAATTTTAACTTTGCCCTACAATGCCCATTGTGTGAAATGCTACACAAATACCCAACTAGGCTGGCAGCAGAACAGAACAGGACAGGAAAAGATGGGAAGAAAACAGGTACCCACTGTGTTTCTGACCTTTTTGGACCCAGAAGTGCTCCAACCTCACAAAAGCACTGTTTCTGATGCCTAAGCAACTCTTCAAGAGGAAGGCTTTATCTCATTCCAACAGCAGAGGAGCTGACCTTATATTTTTCTAGTGTTACCACCCCTGGCAGTCTACCTCCTACGTGCTGGCTGGGACACTCGGAGGAGCCTGTCCCGAAGGTAACAAACCTTTGCAATGGATGGAGCAGCTCAGCTGACTCAGAGCTATTGCTTTGGGCTGTCTGCAGGCTCAAGCAGGCATTAGCACATTTTCAAGGTATTCCTCACAATTTCTGGGCTTAGGGACAATGTTTCCTTTTTTAATGGAAGCTGGAATTCAGTTGTTACTAGTCAAAATCAAGACATGGAGAGAAATGTATGTTCAGCCCTTATTCTATGCTGAAGAAGTCCTAAATTAAGAGGACAGTTCAAGTTATCCTTACTGTAGTTATCACTGTTGACACAACAAAATAACACAACCCCTTCAAATGGCCCAGTTGCATTGTAAAAAAAACTAAACAATACCAACACAGCAGGCTTACCCAGATACGTAAAACTACTCTGATCCATTCCTGGAAGTGTGTAAAATATGACAGATATTTCAACAGAGGGTTTGAAAAGTCCTTTAATGGGGAGCCATCTCATCCTAACATGGTCTGACCCTGCAAGAAGAGATTGCAGAATATAAACAAGCACTGAAAGAAGCAAAGAGAAAGATGGGAACTGATGTAAAATCCAGTTCTGCTTTTCCCTTTCCTGTTTAGAAAGGATAAGGAACAAGATTATTCCCTGTCTTACTTGGCCGTGGAGTCTCCAATATTGTGTCTAGCTCATGCTGAGTAATGCGTATTGATTGCTTTGTTACAAGCTTTATTGTTCAGTCCATCACCAATAAAAAGTTTATGTAAAACAAGAGCTGAAGAAAGCAAGTGAGAGAATGTGAGCTGGAGAGTGTGAATGCACACAGAGGGTAAATGTTACTTTTATTTCCACACAGAAATCCTACGCCCAGATTTTAGCAGCAGGAATTTATTTTTCATCACCCTGTTTTAAAGCCTTTAGAGGAAGGGTTTTGTTTTGTTTTTTTCCTACTTGCTCATGTTCGAGTTTTCTCAGTGAAATAAAGTACCAAGAAAGAAGGGGAAAACCAAGTAAAGAAGCTAAATTTGCATATGAAATGGAGTGGCTGAGCATTTTGGTGCATTTAAAAGGAACAGAAAAGGAAAGAATGAGAATTTACAGCAGGAAACCTGAGTTGGCATGACAGTTTTAAGGCTGGATTTCTCTAAGCACAGTACAGGTGATGCGTTGGGCATAACTACCAGTGCTTCCCTCTGCTTCTCCATGGCCTTTGGGGTGAAAACAATTTCATTTCTATGGCCAAATATTATTGCATGCTATGGCCTTCTCTAGGATGATAAATGAAATAGGGCTAGTGATAATGACACTATTTGTAAAGGGGAATGCTCCCCTCTACTAGCAGCTTGACTGAGTTCCACCCAATGTGCTCTTTAAACACTGGAACTCTCCTCACCAGTAAGTAGGTATGGAAATAGATACCAGGGATAAAAGAGGTTTTGATGGTTGACCAAGACCCAGCCCAGGATCCTGTTACGTCGTGGTACCAACACCGTGATACAGCTGCGGTGCTGGCAAAGGGCTGTGGTGTTCCCCGGTTGGTGCCACGGCTCGCGGAGTGGTCCACTGTGTGTGCTGCACCCTGGCCCTTTGCTCAACCCAGCCCTCCTTGCAAGCTGCGCTTGTTGCTGGGTTTCCCTGCAAAGCATCACCAGGACATTTATCAGTCTCGGTTCTTGAAGTTCCATTAACTTCTCTTGGCCTCAGACAATAAAGCCGTGGAGTTAATTTCATTCATTTAACCAATGGGAAGGGGGTGGGGGTGAAAAATAGACAGAATGCATTTTCTTTTAATGTGATGGATACAGGATGCCATGCTCGCAGCTCCGATACAGTCAGCAGTGTCAGCACTCACTAGCATCTCGAGCTTTGCAAATAATGACTCACTTGGTTCAGTGGTCAAACTGAGGCAAAATCATGGAGTTAAAAAGGGCTTCAAGGTTATTCAAAAAGATGTTTTGATTCAAAACTGAAAGTTTACTTTACTTTAAGGTGTTTATTCCTGCCTTTTGTTGTTGTTGTTTTCTTTTCTAAGTAACAGAGGATAAAGAGGTCAGTTTCAAAAAGAAAGTGTTATTTCAGAAGGAAAGGTGGAAGCATTCTGTTAGGAAACAGAAATGTGGGAAAATGTTTTGACCTCTCTTTTTGTTTCTTAATTTAACTTTGTATTTTTGTCCTAGCTGAAATTCTTCACATTCTGTGTCTGAACTGAAAAGTACTGCTTATCACTTCCCCCAGATATTGGTGAATTAGTTTTCACAAAGAACGTTGCCTTCGTCTCTCCCAATGATCCTGGTTTTGCCCAGGTGAAACGCAAGCAAAAAGCATTGCAGCAGACAACAGAGAAGTGTCTGCTGGAACATCAACATCACTTTTTAAGAATGGTATTGGAAGAGAAACAAACATGGAGCATCCCCTCTTTTTTTTTCCCCATATAACTGCTCTTTCTCCAACATGGAGGCTGCCTGCCTGGGCCTGTTTAGCAGCACCGTGCTTGATAGGGAGGATGGTTCTTGGTGCTCCAGGAAAATTGGAGAGTGTGGATCAAACACATAACCATGGGTCACCAGAGGGAAATGCCAGATGGAAAGCAGAGAACAATGCCTAGCAGATGTGAGAGCAGTGAAAACAAGAAACAAAACCCTATTACGCACTATTATTAGTAGCCTTCCTCCTCTTGGAATAAAAAACATGGGCTATTTAGCCCACTCTAGTAGAATTTTCTTTAAGGAGCTGCAAGTTGGCTTTGATAACTTGCTAATAAACCCAGCTAGGGAGCCTTCTTAGACAAATCCCTTTTTACCCACAAAATAAAGGCATCGGTTATTTGTGTTACTCCCCATCAACCATGCTTACTTAAAGAAATAATGCACCATCTCCATATCTTGTGATCCTATTTGAAAACTTTGGCCATGTGTCACAACATGATTAAATCACCTGCTCTACAAAGATGCTATTTAATGAATTACAAGATAATCCAAATTCTGAAATGAAAGAAAAAGGGAGAGAATGGCCTAAGGGACACCCATGACAATAAAAAATTACTTCAGCTAAGCACAGCGTTGAAGGGATACAACTTGCTACTGACATTATGCATCCTCAAATATGTTCTGTCTGCGCTGGATGAACGTCCCTGTTGGTCATTTTTGGCTAACAAGAGCAAAAGCAGTGACAGGGCAGCACTGGTTAGTGCTTCACCACCACTGAAATTCAGCCACCTCTGGACACTAACAAGACAGAACTGTAGAAAACTATATGCATGAAGGATAGAGAGAAAAAAGAGAGAGTAAGCAAAAAAACCCTCACATCCGTTTGAAAGGTGGGAGATTTGGTACAAAATAAACTCAGATTACCCTGGCAGAGAAAGTGTTTTGTGTTCTGTGGCTTGTCATCCACAAGAGTTTCTTGGTCCATGTTTGTTCTGGGTCTGCTGTTGGTCTGAGATAGCTGCTCCGTGCAGATAGCTGTGGTCGAGCAGGTGCTTCGTGCGCAGCTGGCTGAGCCACAGCTGTACCGGAGAAAGGTTTCTCAGTCTCTTAGAAATAAGAGTTCAAGAGCCAGATAATCCTTGCCAAAGGCTGACAGCTTCCTGTGGCAGATGTCACTTTGGACACGAGCAACGAGTTATTTAATCCCAACTACAGAATCCAACTTGTGATAGCTTTAACCTGTCCTATAACCACTCACAGCACCCTTATTTTGATAGGTACAGCAAATTCCTTTCATTGAATCGGGAACAAGAGGTTTTTGCTATGTTTGAGTGAGTGAAAACCCAAATGATTCTCTTCCTAATTAGCCTAATGAGCCTTTTGGCTCTCACATGATGACAAGTAAATGAATTTGCCCTTTCCTTGACAAGTTCTTATGGGAATGATCCGAAGCCTTTCGTAACAATGCATCAAAAGTACAAAGTCATTAAAAACAGTTGTCCAACTATGAAATTAGTTATTGATTAATATTGCTTCCAGACAGCCATATTGTTCATTCAAGAAAAAAAAAAAAAGAAAAAAAGAATTCCAATGTTCGTATTTCTTAATGAAAGTAGGTTACTGAAATACGCAAAACATTTGAGATCCTGAGGTCATATATGTCTGTATTTCTGCCCTCAGACACACTCACTTTTTTCACTTGGAGCTCAACAGGGGCCTTGCACTGAGAAAAAGGAGTTGATCACTGTAAATATCTTGACTAATCTCATCTTGTTATGCTCATTCCCAGCTGCAGAGACCAGCTTCTCCTGGAAGAAGCCTTACTAAAATGAGCAGAACTAGTCCTCCTGTGAGTCACAGGGACTTTGTCATCTCCCAGGCTGTGAGGCATGGTTAAAAAAAGAACAGAGGGCTCCTAAAAGTAGCTGAAAGGCTCATGATCTGTGAATAGAGCCAGGAAATAACTGAGTCATCTCAAGTATTATCAAGGGCCAAAAGAGAGGTACGAGAGAGAACAAGAGCGCAGAACAGGCTGTGGGCAATGGCCCCATCTCCACAAGGATGATTTCCATGGTCACCCAGGCAGGTTAAGAGATGCATGTCTGCGGTTTTACACCATTCAGCCTCCGTAATCTCTCAGTCTTTGAATGGAGAAGAAGGAAAATGATCTAGGGGAAAAAAAAGCCTGTTTCCCTGAACTTTCAGTTCTCAGAGGAGCCTGGTCCAGCAAATGGCACAGCTATAATGTTGTTCTTCCATTACAATTGTTTCAGAATTATTTCTCTTCTATTTCACCTGAAGCTGATCAGTCCCTAGGCTCAATTGCTTTCAAACAAATAAAATACCATCTATTTGTGTTTTCGGTTCTGTGGGGAAAATTTTGCTTATTGTGATAAACTAAATAGATTGTTTTTGTCTGTGTGGGGTTTTGTTTTGAAGAATGAAATAATTTTGCTGGAACCGAAATTCTGATTTTTGAGTATCTCTAATGCCACTCTTCTATTATCAGTTGATTTGAGAAACAGTTCGCATACCTGATACAAACACCTCTGGAAGTTTGAACCGAATTTTGGAAAACATAACAGAAATTTTTTCCTGTCTTTCTCCTCTCTGGAAAGGAGCTGCTGAAATGCCCCACGCATGCCTGCATACTCACACCCACAAAAATGCTAGTATTTATGCTTTTCCCATCATACCTATAAGGATGAGCAATCTTTCAAGAAATGCCATACTTAAAAGATATATAGTCCTTGCCCTCTTTTTTGATATAAGGTGTTCAGATAGTTTGGAAAAGTTTTAGATAGTAATCCAAAGTGAATCTTATCAGGTTTGCCTATTATTTCTTATCAAATCTGAAACATGCCAGGCATAATTTAGATTGAGATATTTGGCATTTCACAAACCCTTGCTACATGTCACTCAAATCCAAGTGATGGGCACTTCAAAGAAAACCGAGGTGCAGTTTGGAGCACTTCTTTATAATTTTCTTTGGACCAAAATTTCTTACTTGGAAGCCCTCTAGTTAAGGCTTGCATTTCTGATAAATTCCATGCGTTATTAACCTAATTGGACCCAACATACATTCTAAGATTCTCATTAATATTTTTTAACACATTACGGCATCTTTACCCTTGAGCAGTCAACCGAGTTTTCATCTTCATAAAAATGGGCTTCTCATAATCAGACAATATCCAATCATTTCCAGTCCATAAGGTAAATTTCCTCTGTATTCTTTCAGTTTTGCAGTTTTCTTACCAATCAGCACAAAACATTTCACCCTATGTATTATATCTCCATAAACCTTGCCACTATTGCCAGAACCTACTACCTGGAAAGGATGCGAACTTGAGCTGGAGGACACGTCAAAGAGATGATGTCAGGCTAAATGAAAGAGGACACAATTCCTAGCATTTTAGCAGAATTGTTCCATTTATTCTTGTAATTTAGACCCTTTACTGATTCTGGTCATCTTCAAAATGAATAAAATACCAATGGTATTTTTATAATATGGTAATAATATGCCAATGATATATTATTTACCAATATTGGCTGGTAAATAAACATTACTACAGCCCATTGATTGTTAAGTTACTTGTTAATTTATCTGTCTAGTGATTACATTTTGGAGTCCAACTCCTGAACATCACAGTCTGAGGTGATACAAAAAAACATGAAAAGAATGACCCTAAGATAAAATGATTACTGGTGTTTGTTAGGTACTATGGCTGCAATAACAATGATAATCAGCCAGAACAATTATTGGGTAAAAAAGTTTTTTTTATATAAATTCAGAAGGTTTTTATTGTTATTATCTAAAATTGAACTATGTAGATTATTTTAAGTGGGTAGGTTTTTGTTTTGTATCCATGAAATTGCTACCATATTAACAAGATTTTCCAGACATTAATGGATTGATTTCTGTATAATTGTAACTATATTAATTCATCCCAATTACCTCTAAGTAAAATTTAAATTAAGTTAAATTGGAGAAATTAAAAATGTTCGAAAACTCTGCATGGAAACCTTGAGGCATCATAAGATTGTCATTTCTCATCTCTAATATCATTCATTCTGCAACTGAGAACACAACACAAGTAGTCTCGGTTCTCCCAAGATTTGTAAACTGTTATTTTCCGTATATTTCAAAGCCAACTTAAAGGTCTCTCCATAAAGCAAATACGATTATTTTTGTTCCCCACTGATGGAAAAAGTGTCTGTGGCTGTTTCCTCATTTCTGTTGGTTTCTTATTTAGGAAGCTGATGCATAAACGATCCATTTATAATGTGAAGACATTCAACTGTAAAGACAGGTTTAAATATATAGTAGAAACACTGGCATTGGTCTTAAAGAGAGAGAGCAGTCATGATAGGCATAGAGGAATCTTCCAGCACCACAGGCTCTTGGCAACAACCCACAGCTCTTGTGTGTACCGTTGCTCCAAAAGGCAAAAATACGCTGCTTACCAAGGTCATGGCTAGGATGAGCCCTCTGCGGGGCTTGGTGGCAGATCCAGGCTGAAATAGCTTTTGTCTGATCTTGGAGAGCACAACTGTATCCTAGTTTAGCCAAGATCTGTATTAGTTATATTGTGCTAGAAGAGTTTTAAGTTGAAACTAGCTTCAAGTGGAACCTCTTCATGACCAAGTTGTCTCATCACCAGGATCGGGGGAGCTGTGCTGAAGTTTACCTGCAAACGAGAACTGGGAATAGAACTGTTGCACATGTGGGAGGAATTTGAACAGTTTGGTAGAGCAGGCATACACATGCCAACTTCACGTATGTTTTTCTACTGTGTTTTTTGGGACCTCAGCACCTGATATCTCAAGGTATTCCAGCTCACTTGCATCTTATTTCTTTCTCTTGTGACTAGATCTCTTCCAAAAGACCCCTCCAAAACTACATTTCTCCAGTTCCTGATTTCTAGATACACACTGAGTGAGGAAGGGCCTTGGGCTGCATTTCTGTTAAGGTGGTTGATGGGCTGCACTGATGTGGAGATCAAGAGGCTGTCACATTGCCACTGCTAGCATATCACGTCTTCTCTCTAGCTGACTTTTTCCAGTCATACCAGCCTCTGTAGTCTTCAAGGGTTGGCCAGCTGGTCTGCTCTGAAATGTAGCGGCTAACCAGAACTAGCACGAATCAGATGATAAAATACTCAGTTTAGATCATCCATGCTCTGCTAGAATTAGGCAGAGGCAGGTCGCACTGAGGAGAACCAACGAAAGCCATCCCCCTCCCTGCAGCAGAGTCGTTCGTACGGAGAGAAAGCTGCTCTCAGGAAAGACATGGCTTGCAGAAAGGTGTTTCTTAATTGCATTTTGGTTCTGGACCCTCTGGTGAGCAGAGACACACTGGGAACAAATGAAAGTTTCTGGTGTTGGGGGAAAAAAAAAGGAGGAAAAAGTTTTGCCTCTTAGAGCAGGGAAATAGTTTGAGGCTATGTTTTAATTAAAATGAATATCTGCGCTATCTTAATGTTATTGCCAGTTAAGTGTAGCAGGGTGATTTAGAGTTCTATAACACAATTATACTCCGGTAATGAAGCTCCGCAGAATTATCCCAGGAATTCAAAATGCAGAGGGGAGCAGTAGCTCTCATTTGTAACCATGTTACAACCTTTATTGTTACAGTATTTTCTGTTTTCCTCAAAGATTAACTCAGTCGTATTTAAGCCTCTGGTTACATTAAAGAGAGATCGGGAATGGGTGGCAGAAGCTGTTTTACCGTCCCTGCGGCGGTTTGGTTCAAAACATTCTTCTACCAGTAAAGAGCTGACTGCTTTAACCTGTTCATGCTCTTGGTCTTTCTACTGGGGGACAGGATGCACGTAATTCACTAGAAATATCACATGCAATGTGGTTTTGCAGGTGAGGCCTCAAATAAGTGAATATTCTAGCAGGGAAACCTCTTGAAGGTGCCTCGACAGGTGGCATGGAGCCTTTCATGATCGTTTTACTCCTTTGCAACTCATCTGCTTCTGGTTCCTTCTGGTGTGCTGAGGAGGTCTTGTTTGCTTGTGGGCTCCTAACTGGGTTTCCTGCGATGGAAAAGAAGGGCTGCACGGGAACAGGCAGTTCCCTGCTCTGCTTAGTCCTCTTCCATACACACGAAAAATCATTTCTACATCTTCAGCTGTGTTTCCAATACAGCAGAAGTTACACACTTCAGAAAAATGAGTGGAGTTCTGTATTTAGACTTACGTACCATTGAGTGTGACCTCTGGGAGTACCTGGGTCATGCCCGGTTTTTGTACCTCAGTATGCTTTACCATGTGAGCCAGAAACATTCATACTCTCCCTAAGGAAAACACTCAAATTCAAACAGATTCACCCTTCTGTCCGCGCACATGAAATGCCTCATTTCTCCACCCCAAGAACTAATTTGGTCAGCCCAGAACTGAGCCAGAGCACAAACCCTTCAAGTCCCCCAAAGCCTGGGCTTGAGCGAGATATGCTGAGTTAGAGAGTGAATGTGGAAGTGTAGACACACCAAAACCTGCTCTTCCACAAGGACTCTTCACCTCTGACCGGGAAAGGCCCAACTTTTTTCTCCCAGAAATGGGAAAACTGTTTGGAGAAAGCAAGAAGTCCTGTCAATCTTCATTCCCATTTGGAAACAAATTTGTTTGGCGTTAAGGAAAGAAGAAAACTGAAACAAAGCTAACTTCACGTGAGTTTTCGATTTGCAGCAGACAGATTAAAAGCAGAAAGGAATCAATACGATAATAAGAGCAATCCTCAGGAAAACCTCCAAACCCCTGCGGCAGACCCCAGCAGTCTGATTAATCCAAGCAAACAGCCTGTGGATACTCCCTCCCTGCCTCTGTATTTTTTTGCACAATTTCATGTCACAATCAGGGTCCAGACTGCTCAAATGAGGCATCTCTGTCAATCTTACAGGATTTTCAGTGTTCAAATCTAGCATCATATTCCTGCAGATACAGAGACTCTAGCTCTAACCACGTGACACTTTGGGGGGAAAAAAAAAAATTGGGCAATAAAAGCATGTTTTCTAAATTCCTTACTGTTCTGCTCTATGGTTCAGTTTGAAATAAATTGGGATGAAAGAAATGTTTCAAATCTGAAATGTGCAGGGTTTCTTATGTTTTCAAAATGGAATGTTTCTATTTGCTTGCTCGAAACTAATTTTAGTTTGTCCATTTCTTTCCAGGGGAGCCTTTTGCAACCATGTTTCCCAGATCTTCGCAATAAGAACAGCTCTTTCTTTCAGGCCCTGGTCTGTTCACACTGAGATGTGCTTTTCTGCCTTCAGGCCTTCTAAAATATTATCCAATGGGGCAAAATGCTGCTCAACATGCGTAAAGACCTTGCCTTTCACCTTTAGGTCAATTCCACCTCTATGGCCCAAAAAGTACAATTCTTCCATTGTTAAGCTTTACCTGAGGAGTAAAGGCTGTCACCTCACAGCTGTGTAAAAACCCACAGCTTAAGCTTCAACTCGAGGAAGAAGCACACTGTTAGCATAAAAAATAGGTCAGTCCATTTTCTGTAGAAAACATTCCTTCTGCAAATTTTTGGTCCCTCTCCAATCGCTTGCTAAAAGCTCATGACCATGGAATAAAGGCTAAGGTCAAATGTCCTGGGGCTATGAAACAATATCTCAGGATGCAGGTGTCCTTGGGCTCTGATTTAGGTTTCCATGTGTCTTATTGCATTTGCTTAATGATTTTCTAGGCACCTATGGCCATAGCATCTGGGCTGCTGCCACAAATTAAATGCAATCAGACATTAAATCAAACTGTCTACAGCAGGCTGCAGAAACAGGCCTCCTCCTTCTGCTCCCACAATCAGGCATAAGTGACTCAATAATGGTTCAAATTCATGCAAAGGCATTGCCGAGAGGATGTATCTTGTGGTGCTCTTGGAGAGTTGGCAGAGTGACTGTGGGTTACCAGGAAATCCACACTCCTGAACTGGAATACTTCCACCATGAATATGAGAGAAAATAGGGTTGGAAAATATCTCAAAATGCTTAAATATTCTACAGCCTCACTATATAGACAACCAGCCCTTGGTCTCCCTTTTGGGCAAAATCTCAGGCATCATTTATGCAGCACAAGGCCCTGAGGTTCAGACACTGAGACTTCGGTGGTTTATGGCTTGTTATTAGATATTTATTGTCCCAGCATGACTACTTGAATTTGCAATAGCACATGTTGAGGGAGATGCATGCCTATCAGGAGGCACTGCCCGGTGTGAGTGTTCGTGCCTGCACTTGTGTTTGATCCTATTTGGGATCTTATATTCTGTATGCCACTATTGGAGCTAGACACATACATGACCATTATCTGCCTGAGTGCTAACAGCTGGAATGTATAAATTGTCTGGTATAAAGAAAGAATTACCACGAAACAGTACAATGTAAATTCAGCCCTGTTTTCAGGTGGGGAAAAAAAGTCGTATCTAGCAGTATGACAATATGAAGTTATGTCTTGAAACATCGACTCAGTGACAGTTTGTCAAAATAGCCAAAATAGCCAGATACTCATTCAGCTTAATTCCCTTCATCGTAAGAGAGTGAGGAAGAATCTCAGGGCATGTAAAGATCTGTCTGCATGTGCCCATCTGCTTCCAATAGCTTTGTATCGCAGCTTATTTGGAAAGTATTATTAGCTCTTCACATGGGAAGGAAAGGTCACTGTCCCTGAAGGACAAATTCTGTCTCTCTGTCCAACAAACTCCAGGAGTCATTGGTCACCCTCGGATGACAGCTCTGAATTGCAGGGCAGTGTTTGCTGCATTTATTTCTCAGAGTAATTCAGTGGGCGTGTGCGAGCGGAGGAGGGTGTCAGGCATTTGGCCGAGTTCATGGTGTGAAAGAGGCAGTAGGCCACGGTCACCTCAAAAACACCGAGGGATATTTACAGAACAGAAAAAATAATCAGAAGCTGTTTACTGATTAAACTTGAAGCAAGCCCAGTCCTTCCAAAAGAGCAATCATCTGCTATTCATCACAGATTTCTGCAAGTCTGGATGCAAGAGCTATTGCAAAGCTCTGGAAGTCCTTCATGTTCAAAGTCACTTTCTGTTGTTAGTAATAATGATACAGTAGCCCGTAGAAACCTTGACTGAGCCTTGTTTTAGCTTCTGGGCAGATTAAAAAAAAAAATAAATCAAATACAGGTGATGAACCGAGATGAAATAACAGCCTTTCTGCCAGGCAGCAAGTCAGTGGCACAGCTGGGAAGTGAACCCGGAGTTCCAGAGTCAGGCTTTAACACCCCACTTGTACGGCCTTCTATGGCCATGCAACACCTGTGACTGGAGGCCAAGTCTGGGTCAGATACATCTTCAACCAACAGTTAGAATTAAGGTTAATGAGTTGCAAACTTGCTGGACAAATACAAACTCTCTTGGGTGAAAAACCACTGAGGTTTCAAGTTCATCTGTATCTGAATGAAAATGAGACCTTTTCCTTTCTTATTTTTAAATAGGTTTCCTAGGAAAACAGGTTTATGCAATTGGATTGTCTTTCCCCACCGACTTTGGATCCTGTTGGCCAATGTTGAGCACACGTGGCAAAGGGGGACAGAGATTCCCACCAGCTTTGTGAACACAGGCAGCTGGGTGAAGAGAAAGAGCTCAAGTGGTATTTTATGGCCCCAGTCCATACAATCGTTGTTTCACACTGTTTTCAGTGATGCCACAGCTTGAAGGGTTAAATCTATTTTCCACAACAGAAATCCAGATCACCAGGATATTTTTTCCCTTTTAGATAGTCATCTTCCATTAGGAAAAAGAAATCAGTTGCCAAGAATTTTGTCTTGCTCATAGCAGAGCTGCTGTGTAGGTGGAACTGTCACATATTAAAACTGCTTCCAATCATTAGCAAAACTCAAAAGGCAGCAACTTACTTTCTCTGCTTCATCCTCAGTTTAGGAGTGATTTTCTAATACACCTATAGCTTTGCCTGGGAAATTGTCTCACACCTTGAACACAAGCAAGAAAGGAAAGGAAGACCAACTTGGTGATGAGCATATAAAGACCCTTAGAGAGAAAATGAAGCAGAAACCCTTGGAGAAGGCATATCTGATGGAATAGGTCCTGTACATGACCAAAGTGCACTCTGTAGCACTGAACTCAGGGAGAACATGAGGTAAGGGACTGGATCTCACCAGGAATGAATGATGCCACATACGGGTTCTTCATCCCAGAGGCATCACTTCAAGTATTACCCAGGTCATACAGTTACGCTCTGTAGCCAGGAGAGTGCTTTGGTTATTGACATACAGAACGAGATATCAGAGGACATGGTTTTTAAACCAGCTTGAACAATGACCCTCACCGCAAGTCATTTCAGCTCTCTGTGCTTCTCTCCTCTATATAGTGAGGACAATACTTATCATATGTATCGGGGCACTGTAAAGCTTCATCTGCTGAAATTATTGTTGCTCTTTGTAACTATGGAGTGTTACGAGAAGAGATAATGGAACCACAAGTGAATTTCACATTTGAGTGGTAGCCATTAAGCCTTGCAAGAGTCCCCTGACTTTGACGGCATTATATATCTTCACTACAGTGAAAGATTAGCCTTCTAGGATTCACCTTGCATATAAACCTAGCCTAAGTTTTGGCCATATTTCCTCTAGTGTTGTTATTTACTCCAGAGGAAAAGGAGTATGTGAGCATTATTTGGACCTGCTTCCTGGTTTGAAATGTCTGCCTAAAAATACATGCTGCTCCCACTTTATATCGTTGGTAGTGACATCAGCACACATTGCACTGCTAGTTGCCAGAAGTCAGGAATGTGCGTCTGAAATCTTCTGCTGAAAAGTTTCTTTGGACACCAGGTACAGTCTCATCTCCAATTATTTTTTCTTTATGGATGTTTGATATTTTTTGTGTTGTCTGTGTAGATATCTTTATGTCCCTTGCTGACTGAAAGATGCCTCACGTTAGCGCATCAGTGGCATAATCAGATAATATGTTCTGTTATAAGAAAATGTCAGTCCTTCTGTTTACAGATAGGTGAATGCAAATGCAGCGTAAGGATTGTCACAGGTCTGTGCAGGAGTTATTCTAGGCACATGGATGAGCATGGGGTGCACACATGGCACAGAGAGATTGGTGTGTTTTGTCGCATATGCACACATCAGCTGCAGTTCATGCACACAGCACGGCACGAAGCTTCCTTGAACTCTCTGCATATTTTTTGTGGAGCTGATCTCATGTGCCCAGTGCACACAGATAGCTCCTGCCCAGCTGTCTACCCTGTCAAAACTGCAGGATGGACAAGGAAGACACGTACAGAAAAACTGGATATGGCAAGAAGTACCAGGAGAGAGGACAGGGGAAGTCCACATGAGAACCAGGAACCGAGCCCTAGCTGTCCTGACATTGAGCCAAGGAGCCAAGAGTTCATGCATCACATTCTCTCTCGTAGCAGAAAGGACCATCCTCATCCAAAGCAACAAAGACACAATACAGCTTTCGTAGGTTCTCAGCTAGGATGAGTCATGGACCTTTCCATTGTGGCACAGCTCAGGCACCGTGGTGGGGTTAGAAGAACTAGTTTGTCTTGCCATTTCAGTTTGTGGGTTAGTAGTGGGATTTTCAGGTCTAGGGTTGTCAGTCAATCTTGTCCCACTGCTAAAAGTCAACAAAAAATAAACTCTTTGAAATGGAAAGCAGAATTTTGCAGGGAGCTCGGGCTGTAAGAATTGTGACAAAAAAATGTCTTTTTTATTCATTAAAATTCAAATGCAGATAAATAACCAACAGCTCCAGTGAGGATTATGGAACTTCTGTATTTATGAGGAAGCAGAAATATTATAAATATTGAGATTGGCTATTTTCTACCTACATACCTTTTTTTTTTTTTTAGAACAGTAATAACATTTGCTAGTCCAGCAATAATACTATGCATTTATGCAGCGGCTTTCATCCAGAGATCTCCAAGCACTTTACTAACATTGGTTGGATGAAGCTTCACAGAGATCTTATAGAGCCAAATAATGAATTATTATTCTGTTTACAAATTGAGAAATGTTTGCACAAAGAGATCAAGCAATTTTGTCCAGAGGCAAAGGCTGAGAGCATGGCAAAGCTGTGGCAGAGTCTGGGAGCTGTGATTACAGAAATTATTCTCTATCTGAGGGACTTCACCAGTTTAAGGACGTGGTTAGAGGAACAAGAGTTACTGCAATAACCGACAGTCTGAACTTTAAGCACATCAGTCACTTCAAACTATCTGTCTAGGTCTATGTGCGTATTGTAGGTTACAGTAAATGAGAGCAACTTATTCTTGCAGATCAGCATCAATATTGTATGACTTAAATACGATCTCAGAAGGGTAGATCAACTCAGAGTTGTGTACTAAATACCTATGCTGCCTCATGTATTCGGTTAGTTTAGGTATCTCTACATAGCACTGAATTATGCCATGTAAATGTCACTTTTATGGATAAGGTCAATTTAAAATATGTTCCTAACAGGAGCAGCAGCAACCACAACAACAAAAACAACAACCCCAAAGTGCTTTAAAGGTTGTCAAAGCTTCTCCTCTACAAGACTTCTTAATGAAATTTCCACCTGCTTTAAAAAGAAATTCAGTCATAAAGATTATGTGAAGGAAAAGAAAAAGTGTCAAAATCAAAGCCAAAATAATTATAGACTGAACATAACATGTATTTTCATCAACTTTTACCATTTTAAAAAGACAAAAAAATAGCTAAATGTAGGACTGTTTCCTGTTTTCAAAAGGAAATTCTTCCATGATCTCAAAATATGGAATAGGAGACTTGGGTCTTCCCCTGCCCGGACCTAGTCTTCAGAATATGCTTCCACCTGTACCACAAACTGCCTCTGACAATTAAGAGGTTTCCTTTCTTAGATTCAGTTCTTTTTGTGTTTTGTTTTGTTTTTCTTCCCCCCACTTTTCCTTTTTGCTGTCTTCATGACATGTCTTTAAGCGATCAAGATTACTGGGCTGGATAATCTCCAAGCAATTAATTGGCTAAACTGTGGCTAAGGTGATTAAGAAATTTTAATGGCAGAAGAGATGCTGATAATGAAGATGGTGATGATGATTTGATTTGTGGATTACTAAATTTATTTTGCTTGTCATCACTGGCCATTTTGATATAGTAGGTTCTGGCTCCATGTTGCAACCTGAGTATGTGCAGCAGGTGGCATTACGCTCTCCTGGAAACATTCACATGCCATGTTGAAGTACATTTCACATCACCACTGATGTACGTATTGCTGCCTGGGAACTTCTCATCTAATCTGATGTCTTGTCTCTCACCCACTAATTTGTATCAAACCTTTTCTTTCCATTTACACTGTAATACCTCTTTAAATCAAGAACCGATGTCTTTTTAAGGGCTTTAAGTGGCAGGGAATCCACAGCATGTAGCTGTTGCAGTGATTTATTACCACTGCTATTTAGAGTCATACCTTCATCTAAGTTTGAACGTCTGTGAAGTTTCCATCCATAGTGCTTTGTTAGAACATTTTCATTTCAATTTAAGAACATTTTGCTAACAAATCTCTTCCCCATGTACGTACTGAATGACCATGATCAAGTCATCACTCTGTTCTGTACCGCATGCAATACAACAATATCTTCTGTTGGAAACAGTTATTCCAACTCTCTCATCAAGGGATGGAAATACAGCTCTCTGTGAAGCATGGGCAGCCTGTCTCTTGCCATGCAAAAGACTGCAGTTCTCAGCCAAAGTTATTAAAGTGACCCAAAGGGAGAGATTTTAAGGGAAAATGACTGGTATTTTCTTATTTCTTTTGGACTTGCCTGTCTGACCCTTGACTGTTTCTCTCCAACAACAAGTAAAGCTGAGTGTTGGGGTGGTTTTGTTTTATTGTTTTAGTGTTTCTTTTCCCTATGGATCACATTCCTAACCATGGAATATTGCTGGGATGGAGAAGGCAGGAGAGCGGAGGGCAGTGCTGAAGGCTTTTAGACTAACACAGCGTCTGTTTGTGGCTCGATTCATCCAGTGGCAAAGCCATCACTCCTTAAAATCCCCTTTAAGCAATTCTCTTTGGTGGCCTGAATCTACTGAACTCCCTCTCCAGATTCCCAGGCAGAGCAGAACACTCAAAGGGTTTCTTGTTTTCTTGTCCCTGGTGACCAGTACCTGCTATGCTGCTTTTCTACTGCTGGCCCTCGACTGATGGATCTGGCAGCATCCGAGGGGAAGGTTCATAGTCCAATGGATTAATGACGCTTTGACTGACTCGGTGCTGTTTGATGTGTTGTAGATATGCTCAGTCTGTGTCTCCTGTCTCTTTATCTTCCCCGTTCGGTTATGTTGACAGCTTCACCACTTCCCTCCTGACTTGGCTTTACAGCACACGAGTTTCTCAGTAGGAATTTTTGCCTTTGTTTCCTGGATTCTCTCTGCCATCCATACAGCAATCCGTCCTCTTTATGTAAGGAAGGTGCTCGTGAACGTGATAACCCACTTATAAAGGAAAATGGTTAACTTGCTCTTTAAGAAGAGAAAGATTCAAATCAAAACTCCTGGTCCCAAAGCTTTAGGAGATAAAAAACTAAACTGCTGCTCTGAAAAATCTGAATTCATCCTGACTGCTGATGCCAAAGACATCTCTCCCATGCAGATTGCTCAGTGTGCCTAAACAGTGGCATGTGCCACAAGAGTGGAAATGCCTTCCTACCACCCGAGAGTCACACAGTACAGAAATTCTCACTCAAAGCTGCCAGCCAGAGACTGTGCTTTCCACCAATGTTTCTTATCATGTGTGTCCTTATCAAAATGCGCAGTCCAAGCTACAGCACAGTTCTGGGCTCTTTTCCCAAGCTTGTGAATGTGAGAGATGCTGGAGGTGTGAAGAGGGAAGTAGGAGCCTGGGGTATGTAAGTCTTGGCACATCTGATGAGGACAACAGATGACCTCTAGAAAAGACTTAAACACAGAAAGAGAAAAAGAAAAAGAAAGAAGAATCTGACTGTAGAAACACTTGGAATCTAAACCTATGATGGCTCCAGAGACAAATAAGCTGTGTTGCACTGGGGTCTTATTCCCCAGAACTCGATAGACTGTAAGAGGTTCCCTTTAGCCCTGGGGTATTCTGTTCTTTCACTGAGTTTTAAGTGCAGCTCTCTTTATCCTTCCATTTAGTTGTTCAAGCTTTGCAGAAAAATGGCAGGATTTCTTACAAGGTATGCTAAAACTTGAAGAAGTTATAGCCTCATGTATCTAGGTAAAATGCCAATAAGGAAAAATATTACTGGATGGAGAGGGAAATTCTAGACTTCCAAATTGTCCCACTGAAAAATTAAAATGCCTTTTAAAATTTTTCCTCCCTTTCCCAGTTGAAATATAAATGAAAAATCTTCCATGGTTTGAATCGTGACTTTTTTTGTGTGTGTATGACTAACTCAGATTTCATCCTACATGGAGTTCCTGACTCACTAAGACCATTTTTGATGCTCTGGCGATGTCTCACTACCAAGAAAGTGGAACTACATAAAATCACAGAAAATAAATTTGAAAATAAGTGACCTCAGGTGGTCACCTAGTCCACCCCTGCCCCAAGGCATGATCAGCTACATCTAAATCTTTCTTGACAGATGTTTGTTTAACCTGCTTTTAAAAGCCTCTGGTGGTTCCAATCTCACAGCAATCTATTCCAGTCCTTAACTGTCCTTACCATTGGATGTTTTTCCTTCGTGTCTAATCTAAAATAAACAATTATCTCTATTTTCTCACCTCTTTTGAGACACGAAAGGTATGCTTTTAGACGATGAGACCGCACTTTTCAACTGAGAAAGAATCATTCTCCAATTAGGCAGCAGGTCTGTCCTTTGAATTCAAACATCCCTGTGTTTGTCATTGTATGCTTACACATTTTTCTTTACCGTACATAAATCCCCTTTCATTTTTCTACTTCTTCCTTTGTATTTTCTCTCTTGTCATGTCATTATTCCTTGTCTGTATGTCCATTCTTCTCCACTTCTCTTGTTTTTGCCTGTGTTTGCAATACTTCCTTTCTCACCTCCCAGTACAGCAGGTGAGAGCCCAGTTAACGCAGCTGCAGTTCCATCAGCTGATGTTGTCGGCAGCTGAACTGGCATATCTGATGTCAAGGAAAGCTCTCCATTTTGTCCTACTGGCCTTTCTCTGAATTACTGATGTAAATATGTGGCAAAAACGTCCCTCATGCAGGCTGTTACTCTCAAATGAAAACATGACATGTCCATAAAATGTGATCTATGTGTAATCATCATACACATGCCTTCAGACAGGGGAGAGAAGTGACTTGCTAATTAAGTTTTACAATCCAGCGGTTGTGAGAAAGATAAAAACATGTCCCCGGTCAATCCATTACAAAGAGAACAGAACATCTGACCTTTTCATCCTGCCTTCCGTTTGCACTCGCTAGATCCATAACCTTTTCCAGCTGGAACGGAAAGTTCAATTAAGTTTTGTTGGCTCAGAAAACTGCCCATGTCCTGGAGAGTAGATTAGGCACTCAGGGGCTGCAATTATCCATCTGGTGCCACTTCAGCTATAATATCTATATATTTATATACATACTGCCATCGCTTGCAAGGATAAACATTGTGCTGAGTCGCTCAGAGGAGGGTCACAAGCCTTGCCGTGAGGGACTCTTCTGATCCCCAGGATCCAAACCACCAGGCTCTCTGCAGGATAAACCCAATGTCAGCAGAGCTTCTGCCACTCATAGCCTCAAAGGGAAGGTGTCAAAGGGGAAGGATTCATCACATGCCACGCAACCTTTCAGGTTTCCATCTCTGTCAATCCACTGATCTGCGCTTCCCCACAGTCCAGGGGAGGCATACAGAACCTCTGGAAATAATTTAATCTTTGTTGAGAAATAAATTTTATAAATATAGACACATGTGTATATCATATAGTTAACACTTTTGAGGACAAAGTGCTTGGCCTTGGCAAATAATTCATGCAATTACATCAAAGATGAGGCACTGACAGCAACCAACGCATCAATCATCTGGCTGATCGATAATGCCTGCCGTATATGCAATCAAACCTAATCAGACTCACATAGCCCCGGGATGAGAGAACATCTGAGATCCTCATGACACACAGCGAGGCTGTAGCTTCAAGGGCTCATCTGAAAGTTTGCTGAGTAGAATTTTCCCTTTGGGGCTGTTTTTACCCTGTTTGCAGATCTCCAACTCTCTCTAAAAGGGGAGGAAACACGTCTTAGATTATCGCACCTAGGTTATAACGGAGTCCTTGAGAAAGGGGACGCAACATTCACATTTGTTCCTAGTAAATCACAAGGCCAGTGGGCATTGCAACTCATAACACAGGGCTCTGCCTTTACCAGAGTTTTATAAAAAGTTCAACATAAATTTTGCCTTATCCACTGCACTCTAAGAAAGCCAGCGAATAAGCATGTATTTGTATTACAAGAGACAGTCTGTTGTGCTGCAAGTTGCTAGCAGTTTAAGTCAGTACCATGAAAACATAGATTGTCCTGCTCAAAATGACAGAAGACTGCTTCACCCTATCATCCTCAACAAAGAAGGAATTCTGAGCTTCCTGCTTCAGAAGTTCGCAGATTTGGGAGATGTGATTTCTGACCTCCATCAGGAGCCTTTCTTCAGGGGTTGGTGAGCCCAGCTTTTTCTCAAGTGGTTGCCACAGTCATCAAGTCCTGCAGTTGCAGAAGATAGACATACCTGCCTCCATTCACACTAGTCTTAGGACACAGGAACACTCATCATGTATCCTGGACAACGACCTGCTAATGACCTCTGTTAGCATCAGAGCAACCATTTTGCCTAGGCAATTTGGCTGCTCTGATGACCAGCTCTGTACTGCTAGAGCAAAAAAAAAATTCTGAGACACGTACAGAAATCATCTGTTGCTGATTTCCCCCCCTCCCCTTACTTGCTGACTTGCATCTTTTCCTGGGGAAATAAAGACTCTAAGAGAACCCTAGGTCACAGGTTTACAGTGGCTACTCTGAGAACTGAGGGAACATTTTTTAATCTACTCCAAAAGTTGCTTCTTCCATCCCATAGCACTCTAATGACCACCTCCACCTTGATTCCAGCATCCCTCAGTATCTTCTTATTTTTTCCTCCTTACCCTTCCTACAATGTGAAAAAAACTCATCAACTCCATCCTGAAATAACAATGTCCAGTAACAATAAACTGGCTGCACCATGGGCCAGGAAGGGCGTAGGCATGGCTGTTTCTGTTTCAGTGTCCTAGAGCAGGAGTCCAGGCTTGTCTGCCCGTTGCCCACAGCCTGCTTGGTGGCACGGCTGCCAGCCAGATGTGCCCGTCTTTCCCCAAGGGACTGGGAAGGATCCCACCCTGGCACGGACCAATCTCCCTCTGCTTCGCCACCAGAGTGGGCTGAGTCTGCAATTCTTCGGAAACCTCCCGCCTTTGCCCTGCCAGTTTCCGTGCTGTGCCTCATTAGCTGCTCAGCTCTCTTCAGCTGGGAGACAGGAATCTGGCAGGAAGGTGTAAACAGCCAGTTTAATTGGGTGTTTAGAACAAAAGAAGCAGTGGCAGTGCTGTCATTCTCCAGCTAGCTTACAAACAGGCAGTTTGAAAATCATTTCCTCCCATCTGCACGGAGTTAAATCTCCCAACACTTGCGAGCGAGCGTCTCTCTGAACACGGGAAAAGCAAACAAACAAAAACGTGCCGTTTCAGATGGTGAGACAGTGTTTCTGTCCTGGCTTATATCCTGTCCTGTGCAATCATTTATCATCTGCCTTGAGACTCTACAAGGTTGGGACTACCCTTCTTTTTCTCCCCACCTATCCTGTGCCCGTGCATGATCATGATACACACCTCTCTGCCTTTCATCACCTTCCTCATAGTGACTTCCACTGCCTGGGCAGCCAATGGCAGGTGCCAAAATGTCCAGATGTGATAACAACAGACAGATCTGCAGCCACATCACATCAGGCCTGGGAATGAGGACACCTTTTCTGCTGCCCCTCATCATACAGTCCCCTATAATTATCAGTCCCCAGGAAAGAAGGCTATTTGCTTATTATTTTTGTTTCTGGGGGTCTGTACTTAAACTCTGTGTCTCTGAAAGGAAGGAGAAGGAAAAAAAAACCTCCCTAAAAAATGACCAGAGATGTCCTGCCTGCACCTATAAACGCAGATGTGGATTTATTTGTGTTGCTTAGAAACCTGCATCTGTGGCCTGTCTGGTCCCTTCATGTTTATTTAAAATCACATCTAATAGAAAAAGACATAGCCATAAGGCTCAAGAGTGAAAGTTTACCAGGGTCACTGGTTCTGCCACCTGAACTATTTCTCTGATCTGTCCTCCCAAACCAAACAAACCATTTCCATACAAATTGGATCCTGGGTACAAAACCATAGTATTTCAGCCCAGGTATCTCCACCCTAGGTTTGTCCCCTGCCCCAAGAAAGTAATCCTTGTGTGTGATGGGGGCAGCAGTATTTCACGCTGACAGGCATCTTAGTTTCCTTAGAAGTGTTGCTTTTTTTCCTCCCTACTCGGAAGTTGTGTCCAAAGGGAAGGAATAAGCGGAAATAAGCAGATTTTAACGGGCATGCCAAATATCCACAAGTCCTGGACAAATGGCTGCAGCACATTGTGTGGGTAAACCAGACGTGCCAGGGCACAGGGAGCCTGGTGTACCTGGAGCACATCAGCTTTACTTGTGAATTGTTCAGGTAAACCTGTGCATGGCTGGACACTGGCTGCCTTCTCAGGCACCTTCAGGGCTCTCAAGTGCACATTTAGGGTAGAACTGTTCCTGGCGTGTTCGAGATGCCCACATGACCACAAATGTCCCTTGGCTGCTGCTGCAAATTTCCCCATTGGATGCACAGAGCTCGCTATCCCCCTGTGGGGCGTGATATGACAGGTGACACAGATTTTTGTAGAATAAACTCACAAACCAATTTTTTTGCTTGTTCCTTTGTTGCTTGTTGGAGTGTGTTGTTTTCTTGCAAGGAAACTGGGGAGAACATCCGATTCAATATGCCAGCTACGTATCTTAGTCTGGAGAGTCTTTAGGTTTGGTTTGGGGGTTTGGTTCCTTCTTGGAGTAAAACTGTAAGAAGCTAATTCCCACACAAATGCCTCCTAGAAAGGGAGCCAGGCTTCCAGTCTCATGCTGACAACAAGGCTATAAGGAGCATGGAAGTCTAGGGCCAGATATCATTTCCACCCCAGTTTGACAGTGCATTAATTTACATTTAAGCACAGTACCAAAATCCTTGCTGTTCTCTTTTCTTTTGTTGAAACAATAATGGTCTAGAACCAAAACTTGAAATCTAACAAATTCTGAATGTCATGGTTTTGTAAGTTTCAAACATGAGACAACTATGATTTACTGTGCTGTTTTTTTGTATAACCAAGGCCATAGATTTCTTCCACTTACTGGTTTCTGCATGAACCTCAATTGAGTTATGGTTTAAGCAGGGACATGCAGTCTTTAACACCAGTCTCAGGATAAGCAATCTAACCACATTCCCTGAAAAGGATTTTCCAGTGATTCATCACTTTCACTGGGAACCAGGTGACACCTTAATTCAGGTTGGAACTTCTCTAGCTCCACTTATGATTGAAGTTAGCATTTCTATAGAAAGGCAGACAGAAAGTAAAGAAAAGGAAATAGTGTGTTGTCTCTCTGTATTTTTGCATATCTCATTTCCCATCGCAGGATGATAATGCAACAGCTGAAATGCTGAAATGAAAGGCTGTTTTGAGGATCTATTTAGCACAGCCATAAGCAGAACATACAAGAAATTTCATGAGTCTGATTCTGCTGACATTGCCTGCCTGAATCAGAGATTCACAGCATCCCGCTTGAGAGGAAACAAACTTTCAGTGTGTTAGAACCACACGTCTGGTATTTTTGAAGTTCACTGCCTATAAATAAAGCTTTTTTAACTGGAAGTCTCGGCACAAAACACAGCCATGAGGGCTTAGAGCGCTGTCTAATTTTTCAGCTTCCTGCACCGGGACTTGATTGTTTTCCATGGCCTTTTGTGCTCTTAGTTTATGAAAAATCAATACTTTAATATAGAAAACGAATCCCCCAGCTATCTGTTTAGAGCAGTATTACCTCCAGCTCTGTCGCTCCTGCTATTCTGTTCACCGCACTTCAAGAAACGGGTGCATGCGTGAGCCCAGCAGGATGGGATCCCCTCCTTCAGGCAGCGTAGGGTGCAGGATGTGCATGGAAAGGCATCACATCACCTTCGACACGGAGTTTGGTCCCTCCTCTGAGCTTCAGCAACATGGATTTTGAATAACCAAAAGGGTGGAATTTGGACACCAACTGCTACTAAGTGCAATGTGGCTAACCAGGAATTTTCAGATTTAATAACCTTTTCCTTCCTTATCTGATTGGAAGGCAAAGATCTATTGAAATAAAGGAAAGGAACACTTTATTGTATTTTTTCCAATTCAAAAATACATAAAAAACGAACCCAAAACACAAAAAGAGATGGGTTGCAGAAAATAAGGCTGTCAGTATTTATTTTGACGTTCACGGGAGAAAAAAACAGGTTTGAGATGTCATTCATTTTCACTAAAAGAAAAGTCAAGATTCAAAAGAAAAGAGCTTGAAAATAACATATTCCAACTGATTCATTTCAGCTGTGTTTTGAGATTGTTATCCTGAACAGCTTGGTTTGGGGAGAAAATTGTAACATATGTCATTTAGCATGCAGTGGTACCGCACGGCCGCTTCTTGGGAGGGCTCTCAAGGAACAGCCAGGGCTCCTTGTGCAGGTAAGTGGCTGGATGAGCAGAGGGTTAACAGGCACAACAAAGTTGTTTTTTCACTTGAATTTTTGTTAAACGGCTGATTCCTGCTCTGAGCCTGCAGAGGCCGGGGACAGCCACTGCCACCAGAACTGCATCTACCCTGGAGCAGGAGGGGAAGCAAGCGAGGAACTGCTATGGGAGGTCTGCGGCTGAGCCCTCCCTGGGCATCAGTCCCACAGCAGCAGTGACACAGGCACTGGAGACATGTTATGGCTCTAGATTTCCTGCTCTCACTCTGTTTCTGAAAGGAGGAGCTGCTGTGACAAAGCCTGCTGCTGGGAGCCATTGGGTCCCCGTCCCTCCTGCTGAGGGCATGAGGACCTCACATCGGGCTCAGCAGGGGCCCTCCCATGGCAGTGTGTTGGTGTAAATCAATCTGATTTTCCCGAGGACACTCCTAATGCCCTCCGATGATTGTCCATTGCTAAAACAAATCTTTTCTTTCCTCCAGCACTTCCCATACTTTTTCTTTTCAAACAGCGGGCCCGCTTGGTGCTGGGACATGTTGCCTTTTCCTTGCTTCTCCTCTCCCACAGCAAAGGGGGAGGGAGGAAAACATGAGGACCGTCTATTTGAAAAAGCAGAAACATGTCATGCTGCCTTTCCCCATCCCTCAGGCTTCAAACCCAGCAGCTCTCACCCTCCCCTCCTACCCTATCATTCCCAGCAATCCCCCTAAAACAAAACCAAAAGGGCTGGGAATGAGTGGTCTCTGCAGGTAGGTAAGCAGCTCCTGTGTGCAGGGAGTTATTTTTGGCGAGGTATGACATACCACGTGGCACAATCTTCACAAAATGCCAAGCAGTCAAAGCCAGAGCCACGTGCTCCTAACCTCTTGCACTGAGGTAAAAATAAACCTTAATAAAAGGGCTGAGGAGGCTTAATGGGAAGTGGAAATGTAAAAAGGAAAAAAAAGAAAAAAAAGAAAACTGTGTTAGGATGAGTATCGGCAGATCCGAGGGGACACAATGGGATGTCTTTGCATCTGAGTGTCTCTCTTTTCATTGCAGGTCCTCCATCCTCCAGGCCAGGGCTATGGCAGGCTGCCTGTCCGCACTGGAAGGGTTTGCAAGTGTTTGGTTCCTGCTGAACAAAAGGCTCAGGCAGTGCCAGGCAGGACGAGATTGTCTGCACAAGGCAGCCATGAAGCCAACACACCATGTGTGGCTTCTTACTGATTACTGACATTGGCAGTGGCCTTGTCAGGGACCACCGGAGATTTACTTTCCCATACCTCATCCCTCAGTTCCACTTCCATGAATGGGATTTAATGAGTATGGAAAAATGCTGTGCAAAAGATGGGCATATCAGCCACGGCGGTGGTGTTCTAGGTCTTCAGTACATTGAACCTCAGTCTGCAAGTAATAAGCTTCTCATGCTTCATATGTGGATGCTAACAAGTTAAATCGGGCTCAGAAATCATCCTATAAAATCTGTTTGAGCCCTTTGAAAACCTTAGTAGGAGTTTCCATCTCAGATTAGTTAGCCCGCCAAGCTGACTTCACGTTACTGCGAGCTTCTCCTGGGGAAGTCTATCTCAAAAGGCTGGAGCAGTTTACAAGGCACCCTGGCTGCCCTTCCTCTTCTCACTTCCATCTCACTCCCTATTTTCTTATATTTTGCCAGATTTTTTCATCGTTTTGTCAAAGCTTTTCACAAAATGGCTGGCTTTGAAAGAAAAAAAAATCTCCACAACCCAACAACCCCAAACTCCAACACTGCAGGAGGTCTCTATGTGTGTATTATCTTTAAAACAAAGGGAATACTAAAACAGTGGGTCTCCCCAGCCATAACACACTTCTCTTTCTATTTATGTGTATATCTGTCCCAAGCAGTGCTGAGAAAAGCTAATCAGCTAGAGGGTGAAAGTCCTCCTGGTGGGACTGTGGCTGTCTGATAGGAACAGCATTGCAGTTCTGGAGAGTACGCCGTTCTCCTGTGGTGCCCTATCAAAGGAAGATTAAGTCCGCCTGCTAGTCTGGGACTGTGGCTGTTGTCAGGGGTCCTGGGAAGGTCATGCTGTTTGCATTTTCCATTTGCCTAACAAATTAGGGCTCCCGGAGGCAGGATCTATAGACAGCACTGCCAAGATGGAGCAGACCTTGGCTGGCCCATGTCTCAGCTCTGTTCGCTGGCTCTCTGCTGCTGCCTCCACTGTCCGAGGCACTGAGCAGCCCTGGGCTCTCAGGAGCAGCACCACGACCTAAGCGTTGCAGAAGGGACTTTAGGGGGGGCCTCAGCTGGTGGCATGTGTAAGCTGGACATGCTGGTGTCCTGAATCTTAGCACGGCCCAGCCGCATCCTGTGGCTCTTGCTCATGCAGGATTGCTACTTAAGCATCAGGACCCAGCGAGAAGAGACAAAGCTCTGGCACCAAAATGGGGAGGAAGCGATGTAAAAGCTCAGTCGTTTACGGTGGGAAACAGCTCAAAGGAGAAGATGCAAATGCTCTGGCTGCTGTGTGGTTCTGCAGCTTCTCCCCTGCATGGTAACCGCCTACCACATCCCATCAGCTGCCAGACTGATCAGCCATGTCTGGGCTGGAGGTCAGAGAAAGAGGCTGTGCCATGGCCCCGGGATGTCCTGAGCTCCCCCTGCCCCATGGAGGAAGCAGAGGAGAGACCTAAGGGGGAAAGGTGGGACGAAAATATTTTTATCCCAAGTTGTCTTGTCCTGCCTGTGCAAACATCACCAGTGCAAGTAGAAGGGTACCAGTCAGTGCTAGCAGAAGGGTATGCAAACCCTTGCCCAAAGGAAAATGAGGTCCAAAAGTCAGTGAGCACGGAGTCCTGAGGGGAAACGAGTGCATGGCTTTGCTCAGGGCTGGCCCAAAAGCAGCCGGAGGAGGGAAACACAAGGTGGCATGTTTGAAGGTCACGAATGATTTATCCTGCTTTTATATCTGCAGACAACATTTTTCAAATGAAACTAAGAGAGGAGGGATAAAAAAAATCCAATGAGAAATAATAATTAAAAATCTCAGAGCAGAAACAGAGCAGGGAGCACAGGCAGTCTGACAGTTTCAATTTTCACTTAGACAGTGCTTCTCGGGACTGATAACCTTCCCTTCTGCTGACGAGCATCCTTTCCCTGCCATAAATCCCAGCCCCCAGCAGCTACTGCTCACCTTTCTACCCTCACCCCAGCCCCAGTGAGCTTTTCTGAGGCTTCCCAGGGCTGTGGGAAGGCAGAATTTCAGACAAGGAGGGGATGAGGACGGCGTGGCCCCATGCTGGAGGGAACAACAGAAGCTGGAGGAGATAGTGGTGTGAGATGGGGAGGAGCAAAAGAGCCAGCATAATGAAAGGAAGAATAAATGCCTTTTCAATTGGGTTAAAATGTCTATTTGCGCAGGGGAGGTTGGACTGGAGGATCACCAGAGGTCCCTTCCCATCTCTGCTGTCCTGTCCTGTGACCACTGGGATACTTCTGAGGAAAGAAAACATGGACAAGATACTGAGATGCAGGTGACATCACGAGGTCATGATGTTTCTGCAAAACAAATAAACAAGTAAAATAAGTGGTCCATGGTGGTGGAGGGAAAAATGGGAGTTTGGTATAGGGACTTCTGGACATGGGCATCTTCCCTGTTTCTCTCTGCAGCTTTAGCTTCAGGACTGACAGATGCTGACCAGCATCACTGCACAGGGACACCTTAAAATTTTAACCTCTCATGTTAAGGAGTGTTGACAACACTATTACTGGAGGAGGAGAGAGATAACAAAACAAAAAAAAAAGAGTGAAAAAGCCCATACGAAGCCGCAGGAACTATAACCCCACCCTGAGCTCAAGCGTCAAATGCTCAAACCCTGGCATTGCCTCCCTTTGCCTGACAATGCCTCCAGTTCATTAACATTCAGAGCTAAACCTGGGGGAGTGCAGGAAAAGTCAGGGATCACAGAGGGAGTGAACTCGGAATTAGAGATGGACCTGAACCAAACCCCTGGGTCAGACCAGAACTTCACTAAAGGACAAGCTGGGGGAGGGTATGGGGGGTGAATTTTGCAGCTCAGCCCAATCTATAATTCATTATGTATCTCTGGTATTTCTAAGAAGGCTACAGCTGTGATATTTAAATGCCAAACCTTTGTGCATTTTTAGACTCATACTTTTGTTGTTGTTTTTGAGGATCTGAAACAGTTTTTGCTCCTCCCTGCTTCCTAATGAAACCGGAGAGGGAGAAAGTACTGGCAGCATCTTAGATAGGCTTGATTCTTGTTATTGTAATATCAAGGATATTTTGAATTAGTGAGTCTGGAGCTCATCTGATGGCTGGTTCACCCTTAATTTCAAGGTGGCTCTTCACCGGGCAGAGAAAAATTGCAATACCACCCCCCCACACACAACCCTTGACAGGCCAAACTTCGTGATTTCTGTGGCTTATGATTTTTACCAGATTTTTTTCCCTATGGATAAACAGAACAAAGGAGCACGAACTGATATTACCAATTGAGCGGGTAAGAAGACTTCTGCAATAAAGAGCATGAAACAGTATAAGGGGGAAAAGCAAAAGCAGAGCAGGAGAAGGTGGTGGCGGTGAAGGGAAAGCTAAATGACAAGAAGTGTTTCAAACACACGGGGATCAAGAGGACAGCAAAGGCGTTAGTCAGGTCCCCAGGAAACAGCAGAGACAAGGCAGTTGTGAGAGTGTGCTGCAAACACAGATAGCAAATTATCTGCACCATCCGGGCTGTGTTTGCTCCAGCGCAGAGGCAGGAGCCGGCCGTGCTCAGCCCCAGCAAAGATACCGAATGCTGCCACGGTGAGAAATGCCACTGAGGTGTACACAGAGGACAAAGGAGCGTGTGGTTTAAAGCAACGCAACAACTTCAGGGAACTGGTCTGAATTTCCAGACTTCCCATTTGATCTGGAGCACGTCGCCCAAACCAGGGATGCAATTCTTCAGCTGCTTTACGGGGACACAGGCAGGGCTGCTGCCTCCTCTGCCCCATCCAGGAGGCTCTGCCCCTGTTCTGCGTCAGCACTGGCCTCTGCCCGGGAAAATTTTGTTGTTTCCCTGATCCTCTACAGCCTCACAAAGAGGGAACAACCATGGGATCACACATGGCGTCCTCAGATCCCATCTATAAGCTAAAAGTGGTGGGTTTTGTTGTTGTTTCTCACCCATTGTCAGGTTTGTCAAAGAGATTTGTGAGCATTCTGGGGGCTGATGACTTTTTATATATAAAAACATGCATATATGCAACAATTAGTTGAAATTCTTCTCATAAAAGCTAGAGCAATGTATTCATTGACATTTAACCTCCTCCTTCCCCTGCAATCAAAGTCTTTTAAATAGAAATTGCATTGAATTTGATGCCATTTTGACAGTTATATCTTTTGAAAGATGGAAGCAGGAGAGAAAAATTTCTGAAGTAAACCAGACTGTGACGACGCAATACGTATCTGCAGAGGAGAACAAAAACCTTCTAAAAACCGATCCTGTGGAGCCTTAGAATTAAGATGTCAAAGGAAGGAACACAAGGAAAGGAGTGGAAGAGGGAAAGAAATACATCAAGACAAATACCGATGGGGTTAAAACACGGTGATAATGTCCTTCATAATGCCCCGAGCCACAGTCGTGCCATAACCCAATTAGCATCAGCCACAGCTGACAGAGGGCTGGGGACAGGCTACAAAGCCCGTGGTGCTGCGGGAGGTGAGGTGAGCGATTCAGTAATTGATGCTTTTCCTTCAGACACAGCATTAAGCAAACAGTTGCAGCAGGGTACGGGGTGGAGACAGGCGGAATCAGAAAAGGATCGGCCTTTCAGAGGAAACTATGCCGTGAAAAGCTGCATTCAGCAAAGACTGGGGGTACGTAGTTCACCTGAAGAGGGACAGCAGTTGTATTAGCCAGGGCTGCCCTGCCAAACCTTTATGGTAATCCCCTCTTCATTTGTGCAAAAGCGGCTCCTGAGAACAAGCGCAGTGGCCATTCCTTTTCATATTTTGATTCATACACCTGGCACAAGCTTCACCCAGCGGCACAAGCTGGCTAGGTGTGTTTGCGGCAGGATCACGGTGTGAGGAACCCTTAGCTTTTGAGCAAGAAGCCATTTCTGTTGTGCAATGCTCCCACCACAGGACACGCGCTGCATTTCTCCACACAGAGAGCAGCTTTTTGCAAGGTGATGGGTAGATAGCCTATCTCCCTTCATGGTCTGAAAAGCCCTTTGGGCCCCAGAGGAATGAGAAGCTCCATGCGATGCTTTTATCATTATTAATGGTAACACTTGTATTTAGAGAGAGATGGAGAAGAGATTTGGGAAACGTGAGACCTGTAAGTCTTGATTCCAGCAGTGGGGGGGTTATAGATACTGGCTATGCTAATCAGCAACAGAAGAGGGAAACCACCTAGGGAATTGCGATTTAATTAAAGATAGCTACCACGGATTCAGAAAGGAAAAAAACCAAGCCCAACAAATTGTTTGAAGGAGCACACAAAAACGAAAAGATGCCAAGGCTGAGGAGGAAAACGCTGTTAACTTTGGCAGGAGGAAAGCTGTGACTAGGCATCACGATGCCCCTGCTTAGCATATTCTCCTAACCATCAGGGTGGAAAATGGTGGCATATCCGTGCAGAAAGCACAACTGGAATGAGACTTCAGGCTACAGGATGTGTGGAATGTCTTGGGCAAGCACTGGCAGATACATGGTGGGCAGGGAACCTGTGCCAGCTCCCCGAGCTGAACCACGCATACAGAGAGACAAAAACCTAATGAGACTCCAGCCCTGGTTTCCTCCTGACAGTACTTACATGGGAGTAGAGCTTTGGCACTGAGACAGTTCGGCAGTCATCGAGCAAAATGGCACAGAAAGCACAGGCTCACTGTAGGCTGCGGAAGAGTATAAAACTGTCCACCTCTTCCTGAATATTTGTGTTCAGTTTTAGGCCCCTCACTACAAGAAAGACATTGAGGTGCTGGAGCGTGTCCAGAGAAGGGCAACGAAGCTGGTGAGGGGTCTGGAGCACAAGTCTTATGAGGAGCAGTTGAGGGAACTGGGGTTGTTCAGCCTGGAGAAAAGGAGGCTGAGGGGAGACCTTATCGCTCTCTACAACTACCTGAAAGGAGGTTGTAGCGAGGTGGGGGTCAGTCTCTTCTCCCAAGTAACAAGCTATAGGTCAAGATGAAATGGCCTCAAGTTGTGCCAGGGGAGGTTTAGATTGGATATCAGGAAAAATTTCTTCACCAAAAGAGTTATCAAACATTGGAACAGGCTGCCCAGGGAAATGGTTGAATCACCATCCCTGGAGGTATTTAAAAGATGGGCAGACGTGGTGCCGAGGGACGTGGTTTAGTGGTGGTTTTGGCAGTGCTAGGTTAACGGTTGGACTCAATGATCTTAAAGGTCCCTTCCAACCTAGACGATTCTATGATTCTATGATTTTCTTCATCTTCTCTCCTTAATGCTTTCCAGCTGCTTCTTAGGCAAGAGATGCATACAGAAGGATTAGGGTGAAGAACAGTGGTTGGGGCTGGGCAGTGGTCCTCCAAAGCAAGGACTGTGGACAGAGAGGTCACATCCACTTGATTTTTCTCTTGGCTATCCAGGGAGAGATGTGTGAGGGCAAGATTTTTTACATGCAAAGGGTAAAATCCATCCCTGTCAGAAACAAAGGGGAGGTTAGAGCAATATTCCATGGAGTAGGTCTTTCAGCTATTTCTTCCAACCTTAGGAAATAAAACTAAAAGCTTGAGAAGGTCTGTACTGTACACCTCTATTATCAAGGAAATCCTCAGGAAACGATGAGTTCTTTATTTTCCTGCTATATTTTTTCCATCGTTTTTTTCAACTCTAGGTAAACTCATGTGTTGGGATGATCTAGAGAACATTGCTTGTGTGCATTTGCCACACCAACAGGACTAAAATTCCTGGAAGATATCACACCAGGCTATTCGAATTTGGAAAGACTCAGAGTCTTCTTAATAGCTGTAAGCTCCAGGCCCCAGTGGATGGGCCAGGAGGGTTGCTCTGTGTTTTCAGGCAAGAGCCCAGATACAGAAAGTTTTGCTCTGTTGTCAGAACAGGGACAACATACACATTTTGGTCACCTTATTGTGTAAAGAATATTGTAGAAATTAAGAAAACAAAGCAAAGTGGAAACAGCATGACACCAGTAATTGAAGAGCTCAGCTTTTCTCAAAATAGGAAAGAACCAAAGTGTATCTGAAAAAAGAAGGGACCTGGCCAGACTGGGCATCAAAAGGATGAGGCAGAGTAGATATACATTGAAGTGTCGTGTGAGAGAGAGGTGACTTCACCTTGAACTTGCTTGCTAGTCCATGACAACCCTTCATTTCAAATGTAGGGCTCCTTTCATGATACTGGAAGTCCCAAATACAGCTCATGGGACCCGGATTATTGTTCCACTGGATGCATTTGAACATGTCTTCCCTCAGAGTATGGCATCCCTCAGCCTCTAAATCCATTACTGATTAACAATCTCTGGTGTTTCCAGAAGCACCAAGGGGAGCCAGGGCTGTGGAGCAGCGACTCCTTTCCTCAGCAAGCGTTTTTGTTGTCAGTCATCCCCAAAGTCCAGCACAAATAAGCACCTAACAGGGGAGAAGCGTGCCCGATGCCAGCACTGCACACCTGGCAGGTTAGATGTACTGCTTCATTTTACTTCTGGGCTCTGGGCAATATCAATTTTTTAAGGCAAGGTTAGATCTCAAACATTTGTCAAAGTCATTTCTTGTGAAGCTGAGATTCTTCTCCTTCCTCTTGCCACTCCCTTGCTTTTTTTTTCTGCCTCCCTCATCTTAAACTACTCTAACCTGTCCCAGAAATCACAGCTTTCCTCTTTGCCTCCCTCCTTGGCTAAACCATCAGTTACTATTGATTATCCTCTGCTATAGAAAAGGAGATGACTTTTCCAGAGAGTCCTGGAAATGCCTGAGTGTGATCTTGGGCAGTGACAGCCACATCCTTGCCACCAGGTGCACAAGGGAGGTGTCCCACTCACCTGAGCGAGATGCCGCCATAAGCCAGCCTCTGGGAGAAAGCACTCTGGTGGAGGGAGCATAATAAATGGTCCTTGGGCCCAGTCCTTGATGGGAGCGATGATATCTCCAGGGAATCAGTCTTTGGAAGCAGACTAGTAAAAACTAACCTTTCCATGAGCACATATCAGAAGGTTGTTGTTGAGTTTGGGTTTCTTTTTTTCCTTTCTCTTTTTTCCCCCTCTCCCTTAAAGGGAGAATAAATTAAGAGTTTATCTGTAATTTTCTCAGCAGGACAACTGCATTGAAGTGCCAGGCAGGATCCCCCATTGTATAAATCAATGCGTTTTATCACAAGCTTGGGCCTTCTGGTAATAAACTAAACAAGAGCTTCTGCTTTCTTCATGGATGTAATCAGCAAACAGGTGAGCACAAGAGCTTTCTTCACACTAATGGGGGGGGAAGGGGGAGGCAGTTAATTTGACCTGGAGTGCGGATTTAGTCTCTCCTGCAGCAGAGCTGTTTCTGCAGTTATCTCTCCAAGTCCAGCCTCTGTGGCTTTCTGTCTTATTTCCAGTCCAGACATGCTCTGGAAACCATTACCATATTTATAAAGCTACCTGGACTCACCGAGCATGCATGAAAGGGTTAGAAAGACCTATCTATTCTACCAGCTGTGCAGCCAGCATCTGTAAGTGAGAAAAGGAGGAGAAGGAGGGAAAAAGAGAGGTTATTATGCATTTGCTGTGTAGGAAAAGCGCATATGGGCCTTCAACGGTAGCATACATTAACACTAGAAAGCAGAACTACCCATCTTGGCTGGGTAAATCTGCACTTGAGAGCAAGTAGCAGGTTACCACATGCTCCTACAGAGATTTACCACACTGCTAGGGCAAATTTCCATGAGCATGCCTGTTTTCTTGCATTATAGGGCAGATAAGTGGAGAACATGAGCTGTGATAAAGAGATTTGAGGGACAAGGAGCAGGAGGAGTCTGTGTTGCAGGTTCTAATTCCAGGATCAGGCATGGGTTTAATATGTGATTGTAGCCAAGCAAGAGGATTGTGATGATTATAACACAACACATCTTCTCTACCAGGTAATGAGCATTGGTAAGAGGCTTTAAATCCTTGGACAGGAGATGTCCAGGATCTAAAAAAACCATGATCACAGCCATTCTAAATAAACAGTTCCTGGTATGTTATCTCTGTTATCACTCAGCTAATCCCTTAGTGGTTTAGTAATCCTGAAGACAAAGGCAGTGAAAAAAAGTCTTGAATAAAATTGTATGATTTACATGATTATAATGTATTATTGCAAAGAGTCCATTGCTTGGCCTGGGGCACTGAGGACTCGTTATTCTACAGCAAGGACATTTGGGGAGCACGTCTTTTTGGGGAAGCCTGCAGGGGATTCCCATTCCTCCTGAGTTCACAAGCTCAGGTTTTAACTAGAGCATCTCTTTCAGCTGCTGGGAACGTGCTGTTTCATCTTCATCTTTGAAGAGAAGATGATAGAGTGATTATAATGCTGTCCTTCACATGGTAGGTGGAAGAAGCAGCTACACAAGCCACAGGGATGGTTTCCTGCACAGAGAACAGGTCATATTTACTGAGCATTTAGTGGGCCTGAGAAGTGTGGGCTAAAAAACCCACTGTAAAGGTTAAGAAAAAAAAAAAAAAACAACTTTGGGCTTCTTGGACTTGTCTTTCTGCAGTAGCACAGACTTGAAGAAGATAACACAGCGAGATGATTCACTTTGCTTGCTCCGGTGAGAGCAGATCAGTGGCTACTTACACCCTATACAAGAGAAAAGAAAAAAATATTGATCCAGAGTTCCCACATCTATGATCTACACCCTTGTGCTTCCCCTAAAGAAAATTTATTGCTCCCCATCAGCAATAAATCAGAAGACCGACTTTCCTGCTCCCTTTCAGACAGATACACTGTTGTACAGCATGAGAGAAACTCCCTGAAGTGGGGGATATGAGGGTTTAACACACAGGCAAATTCGGGTAACAGTTCAGAGATAAGAGAAGAAAGACAGATCAGCTGCCAATATGATGGAAAATAGTAAAATTTAATTATATTTAATTCATTTAATAGCTGTATTTCTTTAGTATACTAATGTATAGGTATTTATTTATACTAATATTTATAAATGTGTGTATAAATACATCTTTGTAAATATATACTTATTAAAGCAAACTAAATAAATACATATTTATAAGGGAATATTTAGTGCATTTAATAAACATACATAACTTGCTGTCATGCTGGAGGGTAAAACAAGGTGAAGAAAATTGGAAGCAAACCTAAGCAAAAAATAACTTTAGATTGACACTTGCTCCCTAATGGATCCCAAAGCTCTGTTTTACTGTAATTTACAGACCAGTGAGAGATTCAGTTCTGATGTGCAGCAGTCTCTGAGATAAGATACAGTAATTGTGTAACCAGAATAGCAACACCACAACTGAGTGCAGGTTGGGAAGTAAGAGACTGTTTTTTCAATGAAACTTGGACAAACTCCTCAGACAGGTGAAATTATTCCTAGTTTATAGTGAGTATCCAGTAACCACAGTATCCAGCTGAGAGGATGTCTATATTAAAGGTCTGTATACAGGGGAAACATAAGCTTTCTAGAGTTAGATAACAGTGGGTTGGAGGTCGATAAGGACTACAAAGGCCTGAAAAAAAGTAGAATAAATTTGCCCACTCCGAGCAGCGTACTGCTAGTTTAAAGCGAGCTTGGGTGCTTTTACAGCAATATTGCTGTACAGCCACTGAATCCTGGAGGAGTTCAGAAAGGCTGGCATTTGGCTTTGACCCCAGGGTTAATTTAGCTGTTCTTGCAAAATGAGAAATAGGAACCCAGGTTCTCGTCTCCTTTGCTATCAAGTCAATTGAGTGACACGAAGGTAAAACTGGCGTGAACAAGAACTGGGATCTGTAATGAACAGGAACTGCTGGGAGCTCTCCAATATTTGCAGGAGATGTCAAGATGATGACTGCTCAAAACGGACTGGCACAGGAGGACAGAGAACTTTTTGTCCTGGGTTGTTTCTCAAACTTGTTCTGGAAACAGCTGGAATATTTATTGCAGGAATTCAGCCCTGGGATAATGGTCCTTGGGTTCCACAGGTGTCTTAATTTCTCCTACATGCTTCCCTCCAAAGGAACTCCTCTAAGACCCAAAGACAGAGGTGAGTCTGGGACTGTTCTCTGTGTGATGTACAGAAGCCCCCCCCCGGTGTGACACCTCAGACACAGCCACACAGTGGTGCTGCACTGGTCATTTCCCACCTTTTCCTCAGGAACAGAAGATTTCCTCCCTCCCATCACTTGTCGAGGTGATAATTCCTCTGCAGCTGCAGATTACCTCTGTCAAAACCTCGTCCACAGCTTCATCGAAGAGTTCAAAGCTGCTCTCAACCTCAAGCTGCTGGATTAACACCAGGTCTTGACTTAATTCTGCTCAGGCAGTTCGTCCTAGTCCCTCTCATAGCCACCTCTTCTAATCCTGCAGTTATTTTTATGGTCCTTAAGCTTCCCAAGCCCTTTCGTCTTTCCCCAGGCGCTGCATTGAGCAGTCTGTGGCTGCAGACGCAGGACTTGACGCAAGAAGACAGACACGTACTCTGCTCAGGTGGAAAACAACTCCAGAGATACAACTCCCTTTTTTTTTCTTCTTTTAAAAACCTAGCCTTTGGAGGAGTGCCAGCTGATGCTAATACCCAGGGGACTCGAGTATAATTGCCAAAGAGGGGGATGCGGCCAGCTTTGCTATTACCTTCGCCACAGACAGGAAGCCATTCAGCCAGACGCCTTTTGAGCGAGAGATCAGGTCATCTCAGCGCTGACTCAAAAGCAACCAACCCTTCTCTCATCACTTAGATTTAAATCATAGCTCTTTTTCCCACTCCAAGGTCTCATTAATGCCCCTGGACTCATGATAGGAACAGCAGAACTGAAGCATCCTTGCCAGCTTGGGATTGTTATTTCCCTCATACTCAGCAGGAAAACGGAGCGCTGCTTGGTTTAGTAACTGGATTAAAACAAACTGCAGCACAGAATTTGACCTCAACCCTCCCACTTTTCAGCAATGTGATTTAACCTAAGCCCGTCTTCTCTCTCCATGCAAGAGGAACATCATGGTATCAACATCTATCTTCAACACTCGCTGCTCTGGGCCTGCTTCGCATTCTGGATGGATCTGTGAATGAACGCTTTTCAAACGCTATAAATATTTTATGAATTTCTATCCACTTATTTTAATGGGGGATTGTAAAAGCATTTAACCATATTACACCCAATCTCTCAGACACTGCATTATTTCAGCAGAGCTATTTTATTAGAAGCAACTGGCAGAGTCGCTGTGATATTGTTTAAATATATAATGTATATATATTTCTCAAGTCAGATGAAACCAGATAGCAGGGAAGGGGAAACAGCCATGGAAACTCTGTGTTTCAGGTTTGTTCTGTTGCACTTGAAAGGTTTCATTTGCTGTGCTTTGCATGGCTGCACGCAGGCTTTTTAAGTGACTCTGTTTTTATAGGCTGGGCTGAGACTTCAGTCTGGACGTCTGAGGGTCTTTCCCCTCTCCCGCAACACTAAATCCAGGCACAAACATGTGGCGTTGCCCAGAAACACAGCCAGGAGAGTCCCTGCTGCTTAGCCTGAGACATCCCTCACTGAGGACACCACAAAGTCCGCTCTCTGACCAGGACTCAGATGTGAGAGTATTTTCTATTTTGCTTTTGCTGGAGATGAGCAGAAGCAGGCAGGAGAGAGTTTGTATCAGCCATGCCAAGTAGGATTCTTTCAGATCTAAAGGCTTTTGCCAGGAGGCCCCAAAATCCCTACTCCAACCCCATCTCTGCTTTGGCACAGATACTTGTGCCACTGCTCTAGGGGACCCAGCCCCAGCCTCCCAAAGCCCCTCAGCACCAAGCACTGAAGAAAGGCCACCCTACATCAGACCAGCACTACCTCAACTCAGCAGAGGATAAATGTGCCACTTTCTTCTTCTCCTCACACTCCCTCCATCCATTGTTTATTTCCAGCATTGCACAAAGGCCTTTAAAAGCCCATTGAGTTGCTTGTGACCATGTCTCTGTTGGGTAAATGAATTTATGGTCTGCCAGGCTGATTTATGAATGCCCGTTCTACTTCGAACAGGAGGGCTGGTGATTTTATACCTTCAGCCATGCGGGACAGTGAGCTGTTCTGATCAAAGAAGCACTGATTTTGCTGGCATGATTGATTCAAGCCTGAAGAATTACAGCAGGATCACACTCGCACGCTACAGTAATCGCAGGTCAGAGGCATCTTCTGCCATCAAAGACACCAAGTCTGAAGCCTGGGATGCTGGAAGATTTTTACCCTTATACCTCCTATTACCCCCAAAATCAAGCAGGTGTTCAGCTATATCTAAAGTCTCTAAAATCCATTGATGTTAAAATGATAACACACAAGTTGGTTTTACTGGTTGTCCCTCCTGCGTGTCAGCTGTTGACACACCAGAAAGAGCAAGCGCAGTGCTGCCGGTATTCCAGCCCCAGTGTGCAGGTACTTAGTGCTGATGGACTGAGGCACCTCAGTGGTTTCACCGTCCACGATTTGTGCAGTCAAGGAGTCTAGCTACCTCACTGGCTCTTAGCATCAGTGATTAAAATATTGGACATGTCTGTTTGCAGATGGCAAACTGAACTTTGTATAAAATTCCATATATAGTGGTTCAAATTCTTTTTAAAAACTTTCTAATCAAATACCTCTAAGTCACAAATAAAGCACCATAAAGATTTTTTGTGTGTATGTGGCAGGTAACACAAAAAAAATTTTTTTCCTCTTGTGGAGTTGTTTTTATTTTACTTTTTTGGTGACAAATTCTACAGTTTTCAGCCGAACACTCTTCTCCTCCATACCAATATCCAGCCAAAGTTTTTTTCCAAATCTTCTCTACATTGCAACTCCTAATCAAAGTCAAAGAGTTATAAAGTATAAGAAATTCAGAATTTCTCCTTCCATCTCTCCAGAAGGAAGGTCACAAACTACAGTAACTTCTGGACCTATTCATCAAACTCTTGGAAGTCACAACTCCCAGATTAAAAGAGCAGTGATTGATGATACCTTTTCCAGGGGTTACACTGGAAAAATGTGCTCCTTATAATGGAAACAGAGAAGAAATTACTTCTCCTATCTCTCTTGAGTCTTAGTGAAAGTGGAAAACTGCAGATAAGAGGCTAAATCCCAAAGTCTTTCCTCCAAAACCCTGCCCACTGAGCTTAAAAGTTCTTTAATCATCTTCCTCCCTTTACATTTTCTCTAGATGCCCCCTGTATAACAGGGAGTCATGATACACCCTTGGATAGTGGTGACTTATCCCGATTATTTTAGGTGCATGAAAATAGGATGCTTTTAATGTAAACTTTAATTAAGCTCTTCTAAGATTTATTGGTCCAGGACCAATAAAACCTATCATTGAAGTTTCACAGGCAACCTTTCTGACTTTTAACAAAAACTGCATAGTTTCCACATGTCTTTATTTTCACGCTTCCCTGTCATGCTTTGGTCTCATAAGGTGGCCAGGCACTGCAGCGATAAAAATTAGGGAAAATAAGGAAATATTTGCAATATGACTTATTAATACCACATGCCCCGCAGTGCACCTGTGTAAAGTCACACTGCTGGAATTCATCACTCTAGCAAAAGAGAGAAAAAGAAAGACAAGAGATATAAAAGAGTGGCCCAGATAAGATGTAAACTCTCAAACATAACAGGGGGGTTTATAGCTGTGAAGGGCTCCTCATTCCCAATCCCAGTGACAGGGTTGTTTTCATAGGGCTGTTTTGACAATGCTGCGAGGAGTGAGATCAAAAGACACCGATCTGTTAAAGGACTGGACCCACAAAGAAGAAGAGGACAAAGCTGTCAAGTGCATAAAGCTGGGGGCTGCAGCAAGCGTGCTGTAGTGGTTCCCCAGGAGAGCAGAAGACGCTGAGGCAAAGGAAATGCAAAGGATAGACATTATGGGCGCAGAGTTTTTATTTCAGCTTTTTCCCCAAGCATAGGGTATTTTCAAAACAAAGTATGACTTCCTTCGTCAGGAGAAGCTGCTTCTAAGTTATTGCTCACTGCTATTTGCCGGAGGCTCTGGAAGGTGGAGTGGAAGGGTAGAAACTCTGGCCACCACCTGCTCTGTTAATGTTTTTAAGAAGCATGGTTGGGAAGGATCTGATCAGGATCCACTGAGAGATCCAGCCGTTGAGAGGTCAGTTTGCGTGGCCCTTACTACATGAAAATGAAGACACGGACTAGTCCCTTGGGAAAAGTTTGGTCATAGGGTTTGTATCCAGGGCTAGAGGGGAGTCTAACAGGCTGTCCTACTCCTGTGTTTACAGAGTTTTTATATTCCACACTGTGGAAATTTCTTTCTCTGCCTGCAGAAAACAAAATAATAAAAATCTGTTCCTATTATAAACAAATACTGAATAATGAAAAACAGAGAAATAAAAAGCATGGTTCATCAACCATTGTAATGACAGCTATCAGCACCTGCAGAGAGTGAAACCCATCCCCGTAGCCACAGCCAGGTCCAGGTTGGCTCATGGGGACCTGAGGCAGAACCCCATCTCTTAGCAATACTGTTGTGGCATTCCTGTTTTAGATGTACCCACCACTCGCGGAAGAAAACCTTATACATGCCATGTGCCTACGTGAAAGCCAAGACATGTGAAATATGAAAATGATCACAGCTTAGACGGGGGATGCCAAAGCTAGTCTGAGGAGTTCTGGGTGTTAGCCAACAAGTAACTTACAACGCATAAGATGAACAATTATCCAAAGACAAAGCAGTGCTGTGCAATTTCTAGTAAGGCATCAGGCTGTCATTTCTGCACTGGATAAACACCACCTGCATTGTTTCTCCAGGATAAGAATGGTTTCTCTATTTCTATCACTTTTTTGTGATAGCAGCTTTCTTGCTGCGTCTTAGCTTCTGCAGTGTGTGTATCCCCATGCTGGCCCCATAACCTTGGGCATGAGCCCAGATCACACTTCGAAGCCTCACATCCAGGCTATGCCTCTAGAAGCCTTTTCCCTTGTAACATCTCTAAATAGATGTGACCTTTCTTCTCCTGTCTTGCAGCCAAAACTTTTGTCCAGCCTCTTGTTTTGTATCTGATAATGACTGCAGGGACTGCCCTTTCCTCTGGTATTAACAAATGCAGCCTGGCTCCACTCACACATCTTTCCAGAATACGGTTGCAGAGGTCCCTTTCCCAGCCCACTGCTGTCAGTGTGTCATCCCTCCATATCCTCCCCTCTGGTGGCACCCTTTCTCTATCACTTCAAACATATGTTGCACATATTTGCTTTCGCAGTCCATCTTCACCCACCCTCTCCCTCATCTGTCATTCAGCTTGGAAAGGTTTGTTCTCACCTTCAGTTGGCCCCTGGTGCCAGTCTTCCCTCGCCCACTTCTTCCATCTTCAAACAAGTTATCCTTGTGTTGATCCCATACTGTTCCTCATTGTCCCTTAAACATCTACAAGGCTATCTCATCATACTCCCCCAAAACTCTTCCTAAATCAAACTCATCATTGTGATGTCTGCAAAAGCCATGGCAATTACTCTTCTGGCTCTGGTCTCTCACTCTGACCCACGTCATCTCATTCTTTCCCTACATTCCTGTCTCTCGCATGCATTTCTTGCTTTATACCTAGATGGAAAGCTCTTCGAAACAGTGTTTGATTTTCATTCTTTATGTACAGCACCTAGCATATACATGACCCAGTCCCAGCTTAAGATGAGTTGTGGCACGGCAATGACAAAAGATAATTGTGTGTCCCTTTTTCTAAGTGAAAAAAATCTGCTTTAAATGTATGTAAAATTGGATTCTCGTTTGCCCTCACATCATGGTCACAATTATGCCTATGTAACAACGATGCTCCAGCCCTCAGCAATGCTCTGGGATGTTACTGGCACATGCAGTATAGCATGAATATCTCTGTATTTGTGTGTATTTTTGCAGAAATACTGTACTTTCCTCTTTATGGCTTGTAAGAAGGACTACAGAAAAGACTTGAGTCTGCTACCGAAGAGAAAAACTCTAGAAATAGATAGCAGGGGATGTGCCAGGGGCAAGTGAGAATAAATAGTAAGAAATTACCCTTGGATACTAGAACACATCATCCCATATTCCTAAAAATGAGAGCATTTTTGCTTAGTTGTATGACTGGTAGCAGCATCTGTCACTTCACCAGAATAGCAGCCCTCTCTTGGTTGAGGCAGGGAGAAAACAATTTACAGGAGGAAGCCTGTTCTTTCAACATGTGCTCAGGACAAATCAGCCATCAGTCACTCACTTCTTCCGCTAATGCTGTTTCTCAATTCAGCAGTAACTGCAGTATCTTGTCCTGCGCTTCCCAGCCCTGGCTGGGGCTGTATGCCTTTGTCCATAGCATAATGGGAACGTAGGAGTGAATTTGGCTGCTGACCCATATAACTCACCACCACCACCACCTCCGACTGGTCTGAGTTGGACCTTTGCAGGGGAGAGGCTTTTCTCAGAGCGTTATTTCTCATTCAAGACAGCAAATATTTCAGCTTGTGACAGCTTCTCGTCACTCCAGCCCCCCGGTGTCTTGCATCTGAAATGCTAACCGAGCTGGGGAGTCAGGCTCTGCGTCCTCTGCTGACTGTTCTGCCCTGAAATAACAGGTCTGGGATGGCAGGGAAGGGTAGGGGAAATAATAACCCATCTCCTCTGTCATTTGACAGGACCCCCACTGTTTGCATGTCCATTGGCTTCCTGGCAGGCAATCACAAGGCATTTAAGGCCTTTGGTCCATGCTTTCACTGTAAACTTAATCCATGTAGAGCATTTCCCGAAATCCCAGAGCCTGAAGACCTTTTAGATGGCTCCCTGCGAGGATGCAGGGAGAAAATACAGGAGGCAGAGCTGAGGTGAACATCAGACTCGCTGAAAGCCCAGCACTGGAAACAAGAGTGGCCACCAAGGAAATGTGAGCGTGGATCTGACTCTGGCTCCTTACTAAGAGCAGCAAAGTGACCTGAGGGCATAAATAAACTATGAAGCAAAACTTTAAACACGCGGCAGTATGCATTAGAACAATGCCTACCTCACCTTGGAAACGATATCATTTCCCTGTACCGCATTTTCCACCTGTGCTAGAGTCACGTTTAGGGTGCGTTAAGGCCACTGAGCAGAAGAGAGGTGAATCTGAAATGAAAGCAGCCACCTGTGAAATCAAAATTACTGTTTTGTACTGAATCAACATTAAAACAGATTTTGTGGGAGGATCTGGGAACAGTTGTTCACCGGTGCTTTGCATTTCTCTTCTTCCCTGTGATTTGCGTTCCTCAGCTGGACTGCAATTCCCATCACACACTGTGTTCCTCCCTTGGGTCAGGCGACTGTCATATTAACATCTTCTGATTCAAGATGAAACTACTATTTGAAAGACTGGAGTTTCCTAAGGGATGGAAATTCTTATTTGAAACAAACCCTTCTTATTTAGTCTGTACTTGTAGTTCCAAAAGGAATTGGCATAGAGATTGATTTTATGCACTGATAGCCAGGAAATATGAGAATTTCTGGTGCATAGCTTTTATTCTGGACGTAGAAAAGTACATATTGTTTACTCAGTATATAAATAAGATATTAACATCTCTTCAGGAAATGGCTGGACTTAATGCAGTTATGAGCAAACAGCAGGAAATACTGAACTACCTCTTGTCCCTAGAAAACAAAGTTTGGAATATCTTTGCATTTCACAAAAACACATAGGTAAATTTTAAAATAGCTGTACAGCCTTCTCATGAGTTTTTGCCCTGGAGTTGTAAAGGAGCCCTTCCCTCCAGCCTGCCGGATGTGTTTGTTAGCTTCTGAAACTAGATTCTGAATATATATTTCCCCTCTATTTGTTTGCAGCTGTAATCCCAAACAGCATCTAAATTGGATCCCAAGGGTCCAAAATATTGTCTGTTTCTAGAAGTATGTCAAGTCTGGACAACCCCAGTAGTTATACACGTGGGTACCACATGTATAGTCTCTGAAGCAGTTTTTGGAAACATTCTGAATGTATTTCATACAGGAATAACACAGCTATCTGTTTGAGAGATGGGGACATTCCACGTAAGTACTCAGTGTTCAAAAATTAATGAATGCCATTGATTGAGTTTATCCTAGTAAATTAAAGAAAATTCTTGCAGTTTTAGGATAGAAAAGGTACATTTCCTCATATGTACATTACCATCTGGTGTGGAGATGTATTAATATCTTGCAATATTTAGGTCATAAATCAAATCTAAGCCCTTATTGCACATTCAGAGAAAATTACTTTCTAGTGACATATGGCATAACCTTCAACTTCTATAAATTAATAAAATTCTCGCAAATCTACTCAAATTCAGATATTTTGTACCCACATTTTATTTTTACGGACACTGTTAACCACTTGTAATGTTGGAGGTCTTAGGTCAATACAGAGAGTTTATTGCAAAGCTAAAGGAAATTACCTTTCAGTGACCTGGGGCGTGAACTTCAATTCCCACCAGTCAACGAGGAGTTCTGATCTTACTGGCTGTTGATACATACAGGACACCAAAATTATATGCTGGGTCTTATTAAAGGGTTTTTAGAAGGAACACAGTTATAGCTGGTTACAGAAATGCATGTCAAGGGAATCAAGTTTGTTGAACTGTGTGATTTTAACATACGTCTTGCCAGAACTCACCTCTTACAATTCCTGTTCTTAATAGACTCTTTGTGACCTCAGAATTCATCATGCAAAAATCAGAATATATAGGCAATTTGTCTTTCATTAGTAGCAGTATTTTTATACAGCTGAGTAATAAATTGCTTAGAAGGGGGCGGGAATCTTGCTTTACAGTGTCTTGGTTAAGTCTTTTTAAATTGGGTCTTATTTGTTAATTTTTGCAAAATCCATGTTTGTCTGAATCATATTTCTGTGTTATTGTTTTGCAAAATAACACTGAAATTTGCTGTTTTCAAGTTAAGCTGTCAGGATTTAGGTCTCTTAGCTAGAATAGTAGAATTAGAGACAGAAGATGCCACATAACGGATCTAGTCTTTTTCTGGCTCCTCATCCATGCTTGCAGCTCGTTCACCGGTCCACGCATTTTGATTAGTTAACGTGCTTGATTTACCTCTTCAGCCAAAATCTCTTCATCCATCCCGTTTTGCACCTGAGTCCATATTACTGTGCCATCTTCCCTGGGTTTTGCTGCTGCTCTCTCAAAACTCCCACCTTCTTGCCTCAGCTTTCCCTACATCTCAGTCTCTTTCTCATCACTGCTCTGGTCCTTCCAACCCCTCCCTGTTCCCTGAGGAATGTAAGGTAGAGATTGTTTTTGACTTCCCATTCCCCAAAAGACCAAAAAGATCATGAAATCCAAATGCTCCTGATCTAAATCTCTCCCTTGCTTTTTCAGTAATGCCCTAATAATATGCCTGCCTTGGTCACCATGTTGCATTTTTGCACTTTTTCCTGTCTCAGTGGATTACCTTTCCCTCGGTCTGCAGCATACAAGAAAAACATTTTCTGGAAAGACTTAGCATCTCTTTTTCTCTCTCTCTTTTACACACACCCACTACTTCGGTTCCTTCCAGCAGATGAAAGACCAAGATCAGGTGGCTGGAATTTGAGGTTGTCAGTGTTGATGTCGCAAATTAGAGGCTCGTTTTTAACAATACGAGCAATTAGTCATCAGAGCAGGTTCCTAAAAGGTATGGTGAGTCAGTCTCTTTTGTGAAGCTGACTAACTTTTCCAAAGGCTGTATTTTTGAAATAAAATCACAAGTTCTTAAGCTTGATGAGAGAATCACTGGGTGAGCTCCTGCAGTTTGTGTTTTGCAGCAAGTCAGGCTGCAATCATCCTAATGGCCTCCTTTGGCCTTAAAAAGATATGTGACTTCTGTCCTGGGTGGATTTCAAGTTCAAGTTCAAGGATTTTCATATCTTTCTTCCTGCCCAGCTTCATCTTGCTTTTTCTCCTCTGCTCTTTCCATGTCCTCTGTACTGTTTACTCCTCCCAAGCAATTTTCTTCATAGATTTTTCAGTAGTTCATGTAGTTTAGTAGATTACTGCATGGGGATCTTAATTTCTGACTTCTTTTGATGTCAGTTTATAACAGCCTAAGATCAAAAAATATCTCAGACTATATCGCTTTGCGCACAACATCAGCAACTCCACTGAGCATTAATATGGGCTATATAGAAGATTTCTGAACGGTTCATCTCCTGACCTTCGGTGTACTTGCCACCGATCCTAACCCAGCCTAATCAGAGAGAGGAAAGAGGATTACAAGGACTTCCAGTCTGGGAAATGCATACATGAAAAGGAGAAAGAAGAATTGCTTAGGATGGTCTGTGGGGAGCCGCGATAGGTCCTGTGCTCTTCCCCGGCATCATTATTAATAACTTCTAGAGACAGGATAGTGGCCTAGGTGGTCTTCTCATCTGGCTGAACTGACATTTACAGCCGTACAGGAATGTGGGAGAGTGCAATAGCAAAATGGTCCACATAAATAATCAGAAGCAATTCTACATGATTTTAAAATTCTTTACAATATATATATATAAATTTAATCGAAAGCTCATGTCTTAATGACAGTCCTTTTTGCAATGCAGGAAGTATTTGATATATCTTCTGTTGCACTCAGGTTCCTCTAAATAATGATTCTTTTCCTTTCTTTTCCTTACAAAGCATTCTGGGCAAATATATTTTCTATAAAACCTATGGCTGCAACAGAAAGTCAGGCCTCAGGAGGAAACTTTTGCACATTTCTTTAGTAGGTTGGCAATTTATCTCATCTGGCCTCCCCTCCCCTTCCCTCTCCTCTCTTTCTAACCCCTAACTCCTGGCTTTAAGTACTTCATCCAATCAAAGCATAAAAAGTTTAAACAAAACAAAAAAAGAAAACTTAAGTTGGATGTCAGGAAAAGATTCCTATCAGTGAGGTCTGCCAGAGTGTAGAATAATCTCCTGTCGGGAGCAGTGGGAGTCCATCACTGGGATAGACTAAAACTAGATGAAACTAAAATCAAAATCAATATCATCATTAAGGGAAGCAGCCTGAAAGGCTGAGGGATGGACAGGAAAATTTGATGCCCCTAGAGTTTAAGAAAATGGCTGTGACCTGCTGTCTAGCATTTAACCAAGGTTTTGATCAGAATGATACATGGAAGACGAAGGGTTTTTTCAGCACAATTTTTTCTTTTTCTTTTTTTTTTTTTTTTTTGTGCTTAGTTGTTGAGTACTTTTCTGCTTTTGGTGGGGGGGAGGGTCTTTGGGTATAGAAAAGACACAATATTCAATATGGTATTTAAGAAAAACATGCGAGGAGTATGATTGATAATTTATTAACTGGGATTTTCTACAACAAGGAAACAGCTCGAGATCTAGCACTGGCCACTGATTATGCTGTCTAATAATGGGAACAAACAAACTGTATGAGGCTGTCTGCTTTTTCTTGCAGTCAGCTGGAGTGTAGTTCTGTGCACTAGCTTGTACGATCTGGACCTTAAGTAGCTTTCAGACTCGAACACCTCCTGGTACAAGTACTTCTATGTAAGGACAGATTTTTTTCCAAAACCAAAACCAAATTGGACCAGATGCCTTACAAAAAACCCAGATCATTTGATTTCTGATTTCTGCCCCTTGGTGTGGGCATCTGCTCACTGCTTTGTTTCCATATTTTCACATCCTTGGAAGAAACACTCTGCCAATGGGTTATTTAGAGAGGACTAGAGCGCTCCCATTTATCTAGATGCAGCAGAGGTATGTGTGACTTACAGAAATAATCAGCGTGTCAAAGCCTTTTAGCACTACAAAACATTGCTGCTAAACATTTTTCATGGAGAAATTCTCCAGCTACTGGGCTCATGCAAACTTTGATCTAAAGACACTTTATATCAGATCTCCTTAACAGGAGTGGGGTTTCCATTGGGAAATACCCAATGACAGACCCAATTTCAAAAAGCAAAGCGAAAAACCTGTTCCCCAATGGGAACAACACAGAACTCCTCTTCTGCACAACCCGGAGCCCTGTTCTTTTTGTCATAAACCTTTCAAACAAAAACAACAACAAAAAGACCCTCCACCCTGTTGGACATGCACCCCTCCATTTCTCCTGCAATATTCCCCCGACACTAGTAATTCCTAGTCCTCCCCATCTAACTCCTTGCCATACCCCACCTTGCTTTCTCCTCAAGCACTGGCTTTTGACAGACTTTATAAAGGATAGCAGAGAGTGTGTGTTAGCTGGAAAATAAAGTCATGTTTTATTGTTCTGACCTCTGTAATGCCAGATGTAAATCAGCCAATTGCCTTTATTAATGATTTGTAGACAGCGCTGTTTGAACAGAACAGTTTTGTTTTATCCCAGAGGAAAAAAAAAAATTAAAAAGAAAAAGAATCTCAGCTCCTGGAGACTGATTCCTGCTGTCAGGAATCATTAGGTATTTGGTACTTCTGGAGGTGTTGGGCTGTGGGCCCACGTTGGATAATCCCTCAATCCCTAAATCATTTCACTGTGAACATAATCTTTGAGTAACAAAGTCGGTCTTGGGTATCTGCCAACATCTCGGGATGAAGCTTGTCAAACGATTTCTCCAATTGCCTTTGGATGTAAATGGCTTGAAAGCCCAAACATTTGGCAAGGCTGGGGATGCTGAATCAGCAGTGAAAAAGCAATATCCACCCCTTCTGCCCCAGAACCCCTTCTGCTTCCGCCTGGGAAGCCCTAGATGAAATTCCCCCCGTGGGGTCACACCAGCCTTCAAGGAGCTCGTGCTCGCCCACTACCTGCACCATCTTCTTCCAAGCAGCAGACAAATAGTTCACCTTAATTACAGTGGTTGCCTTTGGCTTGGGAGCTGCATGCTGCCTTGTTATTGATGTGTTCCTCCAAGACCCTGCTGTGGGTCCGAGCTCTTTTTCTGGGAGCTAAAACGCTGCTTTGCAGACCTCCAGTTTTTCCAAGCCACAGGCTGCAACTCCATAGCCCTTGTGGTTGTTCCTTTCCAAAACACGGAACAGAGGGAGGTTTCTCCCAGCATCTCACTGAGGCAGCCTGTCTGGGGGTTGCTGGGTAGGAGATGAAGCTTGATGCATTTGTATGGCATAGAAGAAAGAGCTGCTTGGTATTGTACATGGCTTATGTTAAGATTTACTGTGATCTGAAAATATAACGGATCTCTTTTTGAAATATGTTTTATTACTTTTCTGTGTATCCCAGACTAGTCAGGACTTGTCAAAAATATCCTTTACTTATTGGGCATTAGTGAGATTGAGAAGACTACCCATGCAGCACTGAATGTCAGGAGAACGGCCCATATTTTTCTCATGTGAAAGTCTCTTTTAGGGATTATACCGAAGGAGACTTTGATGCAATACAGATTACATGTTTATGGAAGGATTTATAGAAAGGTTGCTTTTTTGGACACACAGATGACAAAGGAGACCAGTCTAGACCACTTTGTTGAAAAATAAAGGAAAGAGAGATATTCAGGCATGTTCAGAGTTGCTTCAGCTCCTTGGGCTGCAGAGGGCTGACACCGGAGCAGGCAGCAGCCCTGTTTTCCTTTTGCCTCGGCAGGGAGCGTGGAAGATTATGTAGCTGAATGAGAGATATTAATTTTCTTAGAGGATAGACTGGAAAAGACACCTTTGCTTAACCTTAGCCGCACTCTGTATCATCCATAAGTTGCTGAAGGAGGGTCAAGATTGCTTGCTGCTTTTAACATCAGTGGTCTGATTACCAGGCACCTTACTCCCGTTTCCTACTTTACTGGCTCTGTGTCTGACCACTAGATTTCATGCTGATACTATTTTTTTTTTATTATTCACTGTTTCTCGGGTCTTAGTTCCCTTGCCCAAGACACAGATATCATCTCTTCTCAGCCATTATATCCCAAACAAGCTAAACTCTTCTAGTCATATTTCTAAAACTGAGTGAAGGAAAGGAGAGCCTTTCAAATGGTCTCTCTGCATCCATCCACGTTGAATTTCTCTTTTCTGACCTTAGGTGACCAAAGCTGTCATGCCGTATTGCCGATAAAAGAACATTAGGGCTTTGCATAATGGCATTAATGTCTCCCTATCTCTTTGGGGAATTCTTTGCCTGGTACATCCTAGGATATTGTTTGACATTTTCATGGACAAAACTCATTGGTGATTCACAGTCCTCCTTTGATCAGCTTGTACACCCTGATGTTTCTCCTCTCGTGACATTTGCAGAGGATGTGTTCCCAGTCCCAACACATGTAACAGTGTGAATTACAGCATCACACGCCAGCCCCTTACTCCAGCCTCTGAGAGCATCCAAACCTTCCTGCCTGCTTCTGTGAAACCTTGCCTCCCAACTCCCAATGAGCAAATGCTTGATCAGAGCTGAAAAATTGCAATCCAAGGTTATTCATTAAGAAATCTTTATTAACTTCCAAAAAACAACTCCTCTTTCAGTTTTATTTGTTATTCTCTCTCCTTTAGCCACTAGCAGAGACTAGTTTACAAGTCTTATGTTAATTCTCAGCAGAACGAATGAAACTAATATGGCTTTGTCGAAGTATTACACTGAAATCAAGATTGGTTAAATACATTAGTGTTCCTTTCTCTCTTTCAAAGAAAAAACATTTCCTTGGAGAAATGAGGTTAGTCTGGAACCATCTATCTTTGGAAACTGAGCTGATGAGAATGATTTCAGAATGTCTGGATATTTGCTGACAGGAATGAATCTATTTTAGGTATTTACGTAGTTCATGTTGTTGTAGCATGCGAGTACATCATGGCTTGCAAAGTATTTATTTTCTACAGACCCCTGAAAGAAGTGAGATGATACCCATTTTAGTGATGGCAACACACTCGTGGCCACATAAGAAGTATGTATCAGTAACAGAACTAAATCCAAGTCTTTGCTCGCAGAAGTTGCATTTCCTAGCAGCTGTGACCCCAGCCCAAGAATTTTAAATCGTTTGCCTCAGTGTTTATCTTCCTTTTAGACTTCTGTCCCTAGGCACCCTTACATTTTTCAACTCACAGCAAGTAAATGCTATTTGGTTCTGAGTGCTCCCATAGACATAGCAGTCACCTTCCTGCCACTAAGCTGGGACTTGATCTCTCCAAGGGAAAAGAAAGGTCACATTGACTTCTTTCCAAATGGCAAAGTCTTCTTTTTTTGTTTTGCTTTGTTTTGTTTTTTCTCCTGGTGCCATAGTATTTTACTTTCATGCAACACCTCTCCTCCTGCTGGGTCCTCAAGCACTTTGCAGATGATCTGTGCAAAGCATTGTTTCACCTACCACTGAAATGCAGCTTTTGCTGCATGGGGGTAAAAAAAAAAAAAAAAAAAAAAAAAAAAAAAAAAGTTTGCACCTATGCCGCCGGGATTTTTGGGAGGTAATAGGAGGAACAAGTGAAGTTTCAGAAGAAATCAAAGCAGGGAAAATTCAGTTCACCAGGGACCTTCACTGCCTTTCCCCCTTGCAACAAAATAGCTCAGAAATCTGCATTGCAAGCAAGCAGCTTGGGACTATATTATGCCTTGCTCAAAATCCATGTCTCTAATGTCTCTGAGCCATCCTTCCTGCCACAAGATCCTGCCACACCACCCTCTGTATTTCAGAAAAGGGTAGAAATGCTGTGGGCTCCTTCAAGGGGTAAACTCACCCCAAGAGGTCAATCCAAAGTGTTCAATTATGCATTCTTTGGGGTGAAGCCATCCTGGTGGCCGCCCTGCGCTCCTACAGCAGCCTTAGCTATTCCTGCTGGGCACTGCAGCAACGCTAAGGGCAGAGGCAGTTACGATCATGAACCACAGATGAATATTTTGGCCTAGATGCTTTTATCAAAGCCTCTTTCGAGCAGAGAAAGGCAGGCCCTGCAGTCACTACCATGACATCCCTTGGCCCTGCCAACTTCAATGGGGAAGGGTTTACCCTGGTGTCCTGAGGGATCTGTCAGATCCACCTGATTTATTTCTAAACCCAGCTTGTGTCAGCTGTAGCTGTGATTTGCCCTGTCACAATTTCGACCCTGACCTGGCTGGAGGCTACAAATATCCCTCGGAGAGGCTCCGTTTAGGAGGTGGCTTTACCACTTTGGACACCGTTGTGGCGTTCTGGCGGCTCCTTATTGATGCCGCATCCAGGTCCCTTAATGCTCCCACTAAAACACACTGATTAAATCATGCCTCTAATTGGTTTCCTCATTGCACAGACATAGAATTCCTTTCCCTAGCAGAGAGCTGGACTAGTTCAGCCTGCACATCTCCAGCTCACCGCAGTTCAAGCCGCTTCCCCGCTGCCCGCTCCCCTCCGTGGCTGCACCCTGCTCCACTGCGGACCCCCCGCATCCCCCCCTGCAGCCTCC